>JASAOG010000015.1:3852500-4422500 GCA_030265305.1 Biomphalaria pfeifferi | reverse complement strand
TCAGTCCTGTAGACTGCAGACCTAGAGTTGTACTCTCAATAAAGAAAATTGAGACTGGATAAACAAGTCTTGACACCAAGACTTGACACTGAGTCTTACACATAGACTTGACACCAAGCTAAGATCACTACTTAGACTTGACGCCAAAAACTTGAAATAGAGTCTTGACTGAGACTACGACCAAAAACCTAGACTTGTCGCTAAAACCCTATAGAAGATTAAAGAAAAAGATTCTCCTAATCATCTAGATCTAGTCTAAATATAGACTTACAAATACGAACGGATTCAAATAGAAAAACTATACCATAAAAATAAAACTCACCCTAAACAGGGGTCAAGATAATCCAACAAGAAAATGTCCAAGGCAAACGTTAAGGCTATCCAGTAACAATAACCAAGGAGAAATTCAAGAGCTCTCAAAACATGTCTTGCCTCTATACAGCACAAGATGGAGAGACTGAACTTGACGATAAATGACGCAAATCACACACACACACTAACTTTACGTCACTAGAAGTTGTGACAAGCAATAAAATTTCCTTCTCCTAGTCTACACAAGAAATAGTGTAATGACGTCATCAATATAGTGAACAACGCCGCACTATCAAATAGAGAAATAATTCTACTATACAGTTACATAGATAACTGCGACAGACAGGGCTTTTTTTTTGTGACGGTACGTACTGGTACGGCGTACCGTAACCTTTTTGAATATTGGGAAAAATTATTACTCTTGTATTTTTTACATATAGCATTAATTTATTAATAGTTAAAAGTTAGGAAATCAATCACATAGTACCAGCACCTAATTACTAGGTATCGGCACCTTTTTTTTAAAAAAGGACTATAAATATATATATATATATATTATATGTTTTTAGAGAGAGAGACAGAGACAGAGAAATAGATATGTAGAATAGCAACTGAAAAAGTCGTTTTAAATAATTCAAGAATGTACAACTCACTTTAAAACCACATCTTTGTTTCTGTGGTAAGGCGCTTGACTTTCGAAACGGGGTCAGGGGTTCAAATCCGGATAAAGATTGGGATTTTTTATTTCGGGATATTCGGGCGCCTCTGAGTCCACCCAGCTCAAATGGGTATCTGACATTAGTTGGGGAAAAATAAAGGCGGTTGGTCGTTGTGCTGGCCACATGAAACTCTCAACTTGCCCAACTTCTAGATTCAGCCCATTATTTATAACCTCAACTGCAATGTACTTACTTCTGGTTACACCTGAATCTATTTAGCAAATAAAAACAAGCAATAACATAGAAAAAAACATAAATAGCCATCTTCCTTTATGGTACTGATACTAGTCTGCTGAGAAAAACGCAAGAGTTTCAAGATATGACAAGAGTCAACATTATTTCATTGTCCTCTCCTTGTAACCTCCGACAAAACATTCAATGTCAAGGACCTCTTAAAAGCATTTGTCAGACCAAAGATCGCAAATTCAAAAAAGAAACTAAGACAAAGCAAGACTAAGATACTTGTCCAAAACACAAACACTGCATCTCAATTAAGCATTAATGGCCAACCACTAGAAATTGTTGATCACTTTTGTTACCTTGGCTCCATCATATCCAACAACACTCTACTGGATTAAGACATTAATAACAGGATAGCCAAGGCAATGGCCAACATGTCACGGTTGCAGAAAAAAGTCTGGGACAACATATTGCTGACTAACAGTACCGGACCTTGCTGTATGGAAGTGAAACATGGTCAACCTACTCATTGCAGGAAAAAAAGCTCCGATGCCTAAGGCACATCTTTAAAATAAGGTGGCAAGATAAGATAACCAATGAGGAAGTGCTACAAATAGTAGGGTGCCAGGACATCCGCTCTGTTATCAGCAGCAGACGCCTTGGCTGGTTTGGCCATGTTTATAGAATGCCAGTAGGTTGACTTCCACAGGACATTCTGTATGGCGATCTATTAGAAGGCAAAAGAGCCGCTGGTCGCCCATTTTACGTTATATAGATGTATGCAAACGCGACATGAAGCTCTTCAAAATCGTCACTTGCAACTGGGAAGAGGTAGCACTGGACAGATCCACATGGAGAGAGAGCATAAAGGAAGGGTTACAGATTGCAGATGTCATACACAACAGATGCAGAAAGAAGGGTGAAAATGCAACGGCGCCTGGTGATTATATATGCCCAACCTGCGATCGCAGCTGTGTATCAAGGATTGGCCTCTTTAGTCACACAAGAAGTTGCAAAGGGAAAAGATCGTCTCTCGAGACGTAAAATGCCACAGAAGTTAGATGTATTGATACACTTGACCGACCTTAACGAAAGAACAGGAAGTAGATCTACATCCTTGACGTCTTCAATTAGCATACTACATCTATTAAGGTCCGACAAGTCTAACTAGACTTTTTGTTCAGCTTTCAATAACACATTAGAGTATTTCTGCTTAAAAACAATGACTAGAAGTTATTAACATGTACAATGTGTGCAGCCTTAATTAAACAGGATGTGTTGGCTTATTGAAGAAAAGAAAAGTCTACTCACTTATAAAAATCCATAAAAGGATCTTAACGTATCAGTTGCTAAAAATAGATGAAATAAAAGTCAGAAGTTAGTAAACATAGTATTTACTTTTGGCCAATATTAACTTTCTAGAAATATTCACTTACTGGAAAATATTAACCAGAAGATGAGAAATCTAATAAAATAGGGGAATGGAATGTAAAGAACACTATACTGTTACGTATTTCTGAATCTTCTGGCTAAATGTACTAGTAGGCACACAAATAAAAAAAAACACTGCAATGAACTTGACGACTCAACTTTCAGCTTTATATAACTTTATTGAATATTAACTATAACAATTCGTCACTGTAACATGTAGGGTATACGTCTGACATCGACTGTATCGACTGTAACGGCTCAAGTCCACTCTCTTCTACTGTCTCGCACAGTAGACAACAGTAACGTCACTGTACTGACTCTTTTCTCATCAACTCTCTGGTTTATATAGAGTCCCTAATCGCTTGTCCAATATTGCAAAAACACTGCTAGTATCCTCTGGAACAACACTGGAGGAAACATCACATCCTGTCGTTGTTTATACATGTCGATTCCAGAGAACACCTGCTGCAGTGTCATCTCGCCGAGGTCACACGTAGTGACCTCTAACTATCACTGTTCATTTATAACACTGTCCCCTTCGTAGATCTGTTCGTCCCCTGGAATAACACGTGAGGGCACGTCACATCCTGTCTTTGTTTACACGCATAGATTCCAGAGAACACTCGGTGCTGTGTCATCTCACCGGGGTCACACATAGTGACCTCTACCTGTTACTGTTCATTCGTAACACTGCCCCCTTCTTAGATCTGTTCGTCCCGAACAGATTCTATTTCACCACCGTACTGATGGAATCGATCAACGTGGACAACCTTCAGCTTGGACCGTGGACTTTTCTGTATCCGGTAGACCACGTCGTTTATTCTTTTTACGACACGGTATGGACCTTCCCAGTCTCTTTGGAGTTTCGGGGATCTGCCTTTTCGTCTCTGTGGGTTATAGAGCCACACTAGATCATTTTCATGGAACCCCGACGTATTGGCCCGTTTGTCATACCTCGTTTTCATCAGGCCACTGTTGGTCTTGATGTTTCTGCGGGCCAATACATGAGCATTCTCCAATCGTCTTCGGAGATTGGTGACATATTCAGTTGAAGACACTGGCGTATCTCTCGGAATCCCAAATAACAGGTCACATGGTAGACGAAGCTCACGACCAAATAACATCTTCGCTGGGGTGTATCCTGTGGTGCTATGAACGGATCCTCTGTATGACATGAGGAACATGGGGATATGGGTGTCCCAGTCGTCTTGTCGGTCATCAGTAACCTTGGACAGATGTTGTTCTAGGGTTCTGTTGAATCGCTCTACCATCCCATCAGATTGCGGATGGAGAGCTGTCGTGTGAGTCTTTTCGATGCCAAGTGTCTTGCACATCTCCTGGAAAACTTTGGACTCGAAGTTCCTTCCCTGGTCAGAGTGCAACTCGTTAGGTACACCAAAGCGACTGATCCAGTTATCCACGAGTGTTTCGGCCACTGTGATAGCTTCTTGATTTGGTATGGCATAAGCTTCTGGCCATTTGCTGAAATAGTCAATGACTACCAAGATGTATTTGTTTCCTTTCTTGGTTTCAGGAAATGGGCCTGCTACATCTGTTGCGATCCTCTCGAATGGAACACCAACATTATACTGTTGCAAAAGACCCCTAGTTTTGCGTCGAGGGCCTTTTGCTGCCGCACATGTGTCGCACCTTCGACACCATTCCTCTACATCCTCTCTATATCTGAACCAGTAGAACCGCTGACGAACCTTTTCCAGAGTCTTATTGACACCAAGATGAGATCCGCTAGCGCCATTATGCATCTCTTTCAGTACTTCAGCAACTCTCACCTTCGGTAACATCAGCTGAAGGCGATTGGATGTTCCATCAGCAGATTCCCAAACCCTTTGGATGACACCATTGACCAACGTCAGCGAGTCCCACTGAGCCCAGTACGCCTTGGTGGCTACCCCCTTCTCAGAGATGTCTTTCCAATCTGGCCGTTGTCCATCTTCTTTCCATAGAAGAATGGGAGCCAGATCTTCATCTGCGTTTGGTCCTCTCGAATTCTTTTATCACACCAGGGTCCGGAAACATCTACTCCGAGCCGATGACAATTGACAGCTACCTCCTTTTCTTCAGCCTTCTTGCAGTGCTTACATTCTGATTTGCAGGGTCGTCGAGACAGTGCATCAGCATTTTGGTGAATTTTCCCTTTTCGGTGCTTAGTTTCAAATTTATAGGTTTGAAGACGTTCGATCCACCTTGCTACCTGACCTTCAGGGCTCTTAAACGAAAGCGACCATTGCAGGGCTGCGTGATCTGTCCTTAAGATAAATTTCTGCCCGTATAGGTACTTGTGGAAATGTTTTATTGCATCCACAGCAGCCAGCAATTCACGTCTCGCCACACAGTAGTTCCTTTCAGCTCTCGATAGGCTTCGACTGAAGTATACGATGACTCGTTCAGCTTCATCCACCTTTTGGGACAAGACTGCGCCTATTCCAGTGTTGCTTGCATCTGTGTCGAGTATGAATGTCTTCGCTGGAATGGGGTAGGCCAATACTGGTGATGAGGATAGTGTGTTTTTCAGCCTCTCGAAAGCTTCTTGACATTCAGATGTCCAAATAAATGGCCTCTTTTGTTCTGTCAGTTGATGAAGGACCTTACAGATGTTGGAGAAATTCGGCACGAAACGTCGGTAGTATGTACAGAGTCCCAAAAAACTTCTCAGCTAATGGATATTAATTGGCGTAGGCCATCGTTTCACTGCCTCAACTTTGTCAGGGTCAGTGCTGACTCCGTCATTTGACACAATGTGACCAAGGTACTTAACGTTTTTCCTGAATAAGGAACACTTCTTTGGGCTGAGTCTCATTCCCGCACTTCTTATCCGTTAAAATACTTCCTTCAGATTTGCAAGGTGCTCTTCAAACGTTTTGCCAATGACAATAATGTCATCAAGGTAAACAAGGCATGTGGTCCAATGAAGTCCTTGTAAAACCCTCTCCATCAATCGTTCAAAGGTGGCTGGTGCGTTGCAGAGACCGAATGGCATTACAGTAAATTGCCAGAGGCCGTTGCCAGCAGAGAATACGGTTTTCTCTCTATGTTTGGGATGCATTTCAACTTGCCAATACCCACTCTTTAGGTCGAGAGTAGAAAATACCTGGGACCCTGCAAGCGTGTCCAAAGTATCGTCGATTCTAGGAAGTGGATAACTATCTTTATGTCTGACTTCATTCAGAGCTCTGTAATCTACACAAAATCGCATAGATCCATCCTTCTTCTTTACTAAGACAATAGGCGAACACCAAGGACTATTTGAGGGCTCAATGATTCCTTGCTGCGTCATTCCCTCTATCATGTCCATAGCTTCTTGTTGTTTTGCTAGCGGCAAGCGACGTGGTGGCTGTCGAATCGGTCTGGTGTTTCCAGTGTCTATTCGATGTTGTACCATGTTTGTCCGTCCGCAGTCTGTTTCATCAGATGGCAGAATATCTGCAAATTCCATGATCAACTGTTCCGCTTTGCTGTACTGCTCATCTGATAAATTCACTTTCATTTCTGTCAGGAGCTTGGTAATTTGTGGATTGAAAGGTTTGCTGGAATTAACGATCGTGATATCATTATTACAGTTTCTGATCAGGTCAAGAGTATTACATATTGCGATGGGGCTGTCTTTCTCTAGATGTCTCTCCTGTAGGCCGAGGTTCATGATTCTGACGGGCACCTTTTGATCTTTTCCAACAAGGACCAATGTTTTTCCTACTGCCATTCCGCTGTTGTCATTTTCAATGCCTTCCACTATCGCCGTCATCGTTGCAGTTTGACCATGCTCTAACTTTCCCCAGATAATTGCTTCAGACTGAGCTGGCAAACTTGTATCTTCTGTTAAAAGGATTCTTCTTATTTGACCATTCTCTTCATCTTCATCCCCGAGCAAGGGAATCTCAACATCACCACATTTCAAAGTACCACCTCCGATGTTTAGAGAGAATCCACATTTCTGCATAAAATCAAGCCCAATAATACAGTCATCCGTAATGTTAGCGATCAGAAATTCATGTATAAATGACTGATGCCCGAGCTCAAAGTTTATATTTGTCAGTCCATGTATAGGCATCATCTCTCCACTGGCCGTCTTTAAGGAGTAAGAGTTCACTTTCTTGATTTCGTTCTTTTTGACAATGTCTGGACGAATGACTGAACGTGAGGCACCAGTATCTAGAAGAAAACGGTAATTTCGAGATCCAATTTTACCATTGATATACAGACTGTTATTCTTCCCTAACACAGCGACTGGAATTATAGTTGCAGGGGCTGTCATGTTCTTGGTCGCCGATTTCTCCCCATAAAACCGGCGAAAGTTGGTTTCCCTGGTAGATTTGAGCACCTAACCTTGCATCTGTCTCTGGTCTGTGCTGATACTCTGTTTGTCGGGGAAATCTTCTCGTGCAGTTCCTTTGTAGATGTCCAGGTTCTCCACAATTCCAACAACGTACACTGGTTCTATTCTGTCCTACTTGCTTCTTATTTGGTCTGCGTTCTTCTAGCACTTCAGTTACCCTTCTGAGAAGTTGTGTAAGATCTTCTTCTTGGACTTCCAGCATACGCCCATGATGGATATTCTTAGAGGCGTCTTTGGCGTCTTCATAGGAGAGGGCGTAGACCAGGGCTTCGCTGGATTTGCGCTTACCACTGATTCTTATTGCCTTCTTCAGTTCTGGATCTCGAATAGCATCAATGAATGCATCAGTGATAACGACGTCCAGAAAGTCTTGTGCTGCTGTTGGATATGCCAAATGAGCAAGACGTTTTATGTCCGCCTCTAGCTCTTGCAAGGTTTCACCGGAGCGTTGTTGTCGGGTTTTCAACTGAACTCTATAAACTTCTTGTAAATGTTCGTCTCCGTAACGGAGCTCCATAGCCTTAACAATGGCAGCATAATCTTGTTGATTTGTTATTGACTGGAGCAGTTCTGCTGCCTTCCCTCTTAAAGCTAACACCAGAGCAGTCGCTTTCTCTTCTTCAGTGTTCCAGTTATTAACCTTGGCCGCTGCCTCAAACTGTCTTTTGTAAACAGTCCATGAGATAAATCCATCAAACACAGGCGGCTTTATCTTCGCAGAGATTTCGGGCACTAATGTTTTTGTTCTAGTACCCCGTTCCTTGCTCAGTTGTTCTTGGACATGAGTCCTTATCTCTTCCATTTCTTTTTCCACAGTGTTGACTCTCTGGTCAATCTTCTCGTTCATAGAGCTCATCTGTTCATTTACTTTTTCATTCATGGCGTTTATTTTCTTGAGGCTGTCCTTCATTAAGTCCATCTGGCTCTGCATGTTACTCAGGATCTCTGTCATATCTGGGTTTAATTCAAATATGTATTCATCTGGATCTTGATCTTCCTCAATAAGGGCCTGTCTTAGGCGTTCTGTTAGTGTTTCTTTGTTACCGTTGAGCTGCAGACCTCTCTCGCGAAGTTCTTGCCTTAATTCTTTGACCAACAACTAGTTAAGTAGTTTTTTCGAAGACATTTCAGCCAGAAAGGATCCCACTTCTGACACCAATTGTTACGTATTTCTGAATCTTCTGGCTAAATGTACTAGTAGGCACACAAATAAAAAAAAAACTGCAATGAACTTGACGACTCAACTTTCAGCTTTATATAAATTTATTGAATATTAACCATAACAATTCGTCACTGTAAAATGTAGCGTATACGTCTTACATCGACTGTATCGACTGTAACGGCTCAAGTCCACTCTCTTCTACTGTCTCGCACAGTAGACAACAGTAACGTCACTGTACTGACTCTTTTCTCATCAACTCTCTGGTTTATATAGAGTCCCTAATCGCTTGTCCAATATTGCAAAAACACTGCTAGTATCCTCTGGAACAACACTGGAGGAAACATCACATCCTGTCGTTGTTTATACATGTCGATTCCAGAGAACACCTGCTGCAGTGTCATCTCGCCGAGGTCACACGTAGTGACCTCTAACTATCACTGTTCATTTATAACACTGTCCCCTTCGTAGATCTGTTCGTCCCCTGGAATAACACGTGAGGGCACGTCACATCCTGTCTTTGTTTACACGCATAGATTCCAGAGAACACTCGGTGCTGTGTCATCTCACCGGGGTCACACATAGTGACCTCTACCTGTCACTGTTCATTCGTAACAATACACAACACAATGTAATAAGGGAATTATAGCATTAAGAGAATGACTGGAAGTAAAAATTTTTTTCAGTTTCCAGAAACGCTTAGCAATATGGCTTCATGCAATATGGCTTTTAGGCCAGGAGCGTAGCTAGAAATTTTCGATCTCTTTGGGTGCCCCTGTATTTTGAGTAATATTTAATATAAAAAACACTCTTTTGGGGCCTCCCTCAAGTGGAGGCCCGGGGGATTTTCAAATTCTTCCCCTCACCCCCCCCCCACCCCACCTACTGCATTAGGCCAATTGTTTTTCAGATTCAAATGGCCAACCACTAGAAATTGTTGATCACTTTTGTTACCTTGGCTCTATCATATCCAAAGAACACTCTACTGGATAAGGACATAAAAAACATGATAGCCAAGCCAATGGCCACCATGTCACGGTTGCAGAAAGACATCTAGCATAAATTCAGGTGTAGTGGGATGTACAGTGAGCTTTAGATCCAAACAGTTTAAGGTCCAGTGGGCTTCACTTTCAAATGGCTTAAGTTTTGGTATGTTTCAGATGGTTAAATCCATTCCATTAAATGGATATGCATTAACACTTATTTAATCTGTTCGCTTTAGCAAACATCTGGATAATGACAAGGTTTAGTATGATTTAAGGGAATAGCTTGTTTTTACATGATTAGATAATGTAAATTATTTGTAATCAACAACCACATTGTTTATAACTTAATTCAGCTTGGACTAAATAATCGTTCGACAAAAGGACTGCATACTGTTTATTGATTTCTATACAGTCCATACTCATTAATAGCTCACTTAGGAATGTCGTTAAGACATAAAGACAGACCATTCTTTACGATGAAGCAGATTAATTAGTCACTTAATTTTAGTCATATTATATAGAGTACTATACATACAAATCATTGATTTCAAAAAACGAGAATTAACATTTTTTTATTCCTTATTCTATCTCCATTATGGAAAAAAAGCTAACCTTCTGATACAAAGTTCACAATAAATGTTACAGTAACATTGTGGTATTGAGGGTTTCAAGCTAAAAGTTAATCATAGTAATCTGCTATGGTTTATACTTTGATTTCATTAGATCACGTCCAAGTTCTATACGTAGAATTTAGAAAAAAAAAAAAAAAAAGGAAAAAAAACAAGGGAGAGAACAAAGAAAAAAGGGATATGAAAGAACATTAGAATCAATGTTTCTCATCTAATCAATCCAAAACCAAGATAAATAATTAACTAATCCAACAACGGAAAACTCAATTCCTATCTCAGGAAAACTTCCCAGCTCTGAAACAAACAAGAAAACCTTAAAAAAAAAACTTAAAAAAAACAACAAAAACTTTATACTAAGTGTTATTATATCAATTAGTTTGGATCAGTCATGTATTTAAATTTGGAATAGATCTAGATCAGCACCAACAAATCTGTTCGATTATCACAATTGTTACCTATTGTTTGTATTCAGTGCTATTTCATGCTCTCTGTAGCCTAAATACGCTATGATTCTTGTCACGTTCTTGTGTTCTTGTACTTATCAACTATTATTCGATATTTCAAATGTGAATATTTATTTAAAATTTATATTATTTCAATGTGTGTTTTTGTTATTATTTTCTGAACTTGTAATATTTTGGCCCAAGTTCAACCTGACAAGCACACCCTACACATACAGATGTATATAAATTAATAAACTAAGTGTATGATGTTAAATAACAATAAAAATTTATTCCAGTGATATATTTACAAATGAACTGATGTATGATGAATGATAATAGTAGTATCAATATCAATAGATATATGTGCAATAATATGTAATCTAAAATGACCCAGTTATTCTCTTTGCGACATATAAATGATCATTATTTGAACAATATCATTACCTTAATATATTCATTACAAATTGTTCAAATAGACTTCCAACACAACAACTGGTAATCCACATAGATCTAGCCTCTAGATCCGATACTGTTCACTGACGACAATTCTAAAGGTTTATAGTTCATACTATAACATCAGGTCTGACCAAGGCAACCCGCAGTTTGGAATCTTGAACCTCAGACTCATGAAAAACCAACTTGAACACCAGACGACTAACTGAGATTAGTGAGATGAAGACCTCAGTCCTGTAGACTGTAGACCTAAAGTTGTACTCTCAATAAAGAAAATTGAGACTGGATAAACAAGTCTTGACACCAAGACTTTACACTGAGTCTAACACATAGACTTGATACCAAGCTAAGATCACTACTTAGACTTGACGCTAAAACTTGAAATAGAGTCTTGAACTGAGACTACGACCAAAACTTAGACTTGTCGTTAAAACCCTATAGAAGATAAAAGAAAGGATTCTTCTAATCATCTAGATCTAGTCTAATTATAGACTTACAAATACGAACGAATTCAAATAGAAAAACTATACAATGAAAAATAAAACTCACCCTAAACAGGGGTCAAGATAATCCAACAAGAAAATGTCCAAGGCAAATGTTACGGCTATCCAGTAACAATAACCAAGGAGAAATTCAAGAGCTTTCAAGACACATCTATCTGTACCAACGTACAAAACAATGGAGAGACTGTACTAGACGATAAATGACGCAAACCACACACACACACCTAACTTTACGTCACTAGAAGTTGTGACAAGCAACAAAAGCTCAGTCCCCTAGTCTACAAAGTAAAATATTAATAGTTTATTGACGTCATCAATATAGTGATCAACGCCGCACTATCAATTAGAGAAATAATTCTACTATACAGTTACATAGATAACTGCGACAATTCTATCACTTGTCTGGACCAGTTAGGGAAATGGGGAGGGGGGGGGGGGAGAATGAATGGGAGATCTGGGTGGATTTTAACCTAATTGTTTTTTAAAAGATTTTTAAAAAATTAAAGAGAACAACCTGAATTGGAACTCTTAGCTTACGCCGTTGCGATGTCCACGTCTAATTAAAGATGACCGCATCCCTTTTATAAACCATGTGGCCTGGACAAATATTATCCAGTGTCCAGGAATCGGCTCTTCCCCAACCCCTCTGTCAGGAGTCCCCCTGCGACTAGATGATCATTTTTTCACATACGTCTGGTCATGAGACACGGTCTCTTAAGCTAACGACTTGAGTTCCTCCTCACATGCGAGGCTGGAAGCCGAGCCCACTGGGGGTCTCCACATGCCTATAATAAGCCGTTGATTCCCTTGGGAGGATAATCACCGTCCGTAAGACCCCGCTGGCGAACGGTTCAGAGTGTGTCGGATTAGGGTAGCAGGCCTTTCTCACATCCCCACCACGTGCAGGTACCTTCGCTAGAGCATACAGTGGTAGCTCACTGGAAGACATATTTGCTCTCTTTTTTAGCTTTCCCGGGCGAACGTTTCCACGGGGGTGCCACGATGAGGCGACGGGAGCATTTCCTCCGAGTAGCCCACGCCTCCTCCAGTCTGCTAGTGAGATACTTATGAGTAGAGAAGATTGTATAGTTATATATTGTTCATTACAATTTAAAGCGGCGACCTATAACGGGGACTAACCCAGGTTATATCACTATTTCAGTTAAGGCCTTTTCGGAGATACCAAACAAAGTAGTTAATTAACTAATTGGTTTTTTTTGCATTAATTCTTTTGATGTCAGTTAAAAGAAAAAAGTTTAAAATTTCAGCTTGATCCGACATTGTGTCGAAGAATTTACGTGTACAAACCAGACAGACAGACAAACAGACAGACAGAGTTGATCTAAGCTTTGTAAAAACTAACTTCTCTCTCAATAAAATCAAGTCACACGTTCTAACTTCCTAACTACAACTACTGCAGCTCTAACTGTTTCAAACGCTCCTCAAAAACTTAAACAAACTTTCTCTCATAAACCACTATAACCTTTCACGTGCTACTGTTGACCAGGACCTCACCCCTCGTGATAATCATTGTCCAAATCTCATTAGTTGATGTCAAGTGAAGGGTTAACCCTTAAATGTAGCCCCTGCTTTAGTTTTTATCAGCATTTTCATAAAAAGATGAGTCATGTGTTCACATTCCCAGCTCTGTATTGAATGAGATCACACTGAACATGCCGGATATTCATGTAAATTAGTTTCCTGATTGCTCTCTTGATAAAATTACATCTTTCTAGTTTAAGAGGTCAACAGTCACACTATATTTCTGAATAAATAAAGCTCTATAAAAATTGATATTCTAGAATACTTTGATCTTTGGATTAAAGTTTTAAACGGCCAGGGGAACGCTCTGTAATATGTATGATTATATATATTTTTTTTACATTTGCCTTTCCCTATCCTTTAGTCTGTTGGACCGTTTGGGTACAATGCAAGATTTGTCGACCGTCTTTCTCCGTTTTGGCTTAAGTATAACCTCCCAGGCCCGTCCATTCAATTGTTAGTGTTTGTGTTTAGCTGAAGCTTGTGTATGTGTGTGTGAGAGCGTGCATGGTATGTGTATTTGTTGAGGTTTTTTTAAATTACTGGTCTGATCATGTATAAGTGTGTGTGTGTGAGTGTATGAGCGATAGTATCTATATTCCCCTTGTTTATCCGTGTGTATGTGTACGTGCGTCTTTGTCTAAGTATGAATGTGTCTTTATCAATGCCTACCTGTATAGCTCTCTGTGTTAAGGTCTTACCCTGCTAAAGTCAGGAGAAAGGTGTAAAGCTCTAGTCTACTCTAGGTGTTCAGTGAAGTGGGACAAGTCTAGATTTAAATCTGTTCGCTTCTGTTTACCTTTTTAAGAATTTCTGTGAATGTACTGTTTTTAGATGAGGAAATCCCGGAAATACCAGATACTTTAAGAAGCAGAAGTAAATGAAATTGCTTGAAGGTTAAGGTTCTCTAAATGAAATATTTCTAAAATGTTATCTATCTATCTATCAATCTATCTGTCTATCTATCATCTATCTATCTATCTATTTATCTATCTATCTATCTATCTTATATATGCCCAAAATGCGATCGCAGCTGTTATCAAGGATTGGCCTCTTTAGTCACACAAGAAGTTGCAAAGGGAAAAGATCGTCTCTCGAGACATAAAATGCCACAGAGACAGAGCTATCTATCTATCTATCATCTTTCTATCTTTCTACCAACCTATTATCTATATTTTTATCTATTTATCTATCTATCCAACTAGCTAACTAATATGAACCTATAACACTTATTGGAGGCTTTTTTAAAATCAAGAAGGGTCTCCTAAATGCGAGATATTGGGTAAATAATACAGGTTAGTTGACTATCTGTATTTGAAAGGCCAAAATGTCATGCCTGATGTTAGTTTGTTACATTGGTGTTTTCGGCTATTAAAGAATCCGTGGTTTGAGTTCTCTACAAGAAAAAATAGCAATAATTACTTTAGAATCGAACAGGGGAGAAAAGTATGGTTCTGATTTGGATTCAGTACTTAATAAGGGTTGGTCAAACAGGGGTTCAGTATTTAATAAGGGTTGGGTAACTCTTCCTTTTAGACCGAATGAGTAATGTGGTACGCCGAGTAAAACTTAATCTCAAAACCGCCGTTAGTAAAATAGTACTTAAAGTCACCAGTTCTCAACTCCAGGCCTTACTAGGAAATGGACACTCCTTTCAATGAGCAGTCTTTATGATCTTAATTTCAAAAGTGACACATAAATGCAACTAGGGAATACAATTTAAAAATGTTTAATAAAGGATCGTGTCATGGAAGCCAATTCAGTAATCTACTTCTACACCTATACATAAAACAACATGCTTGGTACTGGAAAGTCTCGTTTAACATTTAGATTTAAAAGAGACAAAATGAATACGATTATTAAAGAGGAAGTAAAAAAAAAATGTCTGTAAAAAGATTTTTTTTATTAGTTTAATCAAAGTCTAATGCGAATCTGGGAGCTTACAGCTATTGATAATACGGATGTTTGAATGCAGACAATGTCAAGTGCTCTTTAAAATGTACACTTAGGGAAGGCTGACTGATTACATCACTAACCGATCGACTTTTATGCAGTGGTATACATGGTACGAGTTCCCCAAGGTACTCATAAGAGCTGGACTCAAATCCCGAAAGTGGAAAAGCTAGTCTTCACCAGGATTCGAACTAGGGACCCTCGGTTCAGAAGCCACTTCGCCTCCTATTGTTATTGTAAGAGTTAAAAAATCTAGCGTGTTCAGATATGTAAGCTTAAGTTGAAAAATGTTTGTTTACGAAAATGTTAAAATATTTCCTTGAATTGAAAACCTTCAAACTCTATCAATAAAAAAATCCAACTATTCCATCTAAAAACAAAATGAACATAAACCATCAATTCATTGTCTTCTGCATTGGTTACATAAATCTAGACTCTTGACTATACGTTTCATTCATTAGACACCACATTGTTGTTTACAAATATTACTGACTCGCTTGGTATTAGTTTACAGTTTACACACCGGAACCGGCCGACATGTTGGCAAAGTTACAAATAAGCAGATGGATCTTCTTTATCTTTAATTCAGAACCTCTACAGTAGTTTTGGGTACTTAAACAATGAAATTGGGTACTGGTTTAAAACCACAGTTGGAGCAAACCAAGGTTTGCCTACTCTCACCAAAACGTTTCATCACCTTACCTGAAAGAATAATGAAAGTAGATTTCGACGGCTTGGGAGGTACTGTCGGCATTGGAGGGAGATGAATTAATAACCTTATAGAGCAAGGATAGAAGAACTAGTTGACTAAAAGCATAGACAAGAGTTCCGCAGCATAGAAAAGGTTCCCCTTTAAAACCATTGTGGTCTATAGGGTCTATTAACTCTTTCAGTGCGGCGTTACTCTCAACGAGCAACTTGGTTTATAATATTTATTTCACTATCTTTTTTATGTTAAACTTTTTATTTCTCTCTTTTTTTTTAACTTCCTGGATATGGGAGTGACTGTTCTTTGTTTTAATAATAAATTCGATGCAGTACCAACACTTAAAAAAAAAAAGACAACATTATGTTAATGGTTCCTCTTTTTTACTTTATTTCCCGGGACCCGACCCGAAAATGTAAATCATACAATTTCTTAGTGCATTTGTTCATCTTTTATGAAATTTAAAGTGACTAAATGTGTTTAGTTTGTGGTTTTTTAAATATTTATAGATTAAATGTTTAGTTAAAAGGTTAAATCTTGCAGTATTTCGATATTTTAATGAATTTTAAATTTATTTTTATTTATCCGTACTCAGTTTAAAATTAATGAAAAAAAAATAATGATCTGTTTCTGTGTCTTACGGTTAACAAGGGTGTCATGTGGCCAGTACCACGACCAACTGCCTTTGCTTTTCCCCAACTAATGTCAGGTACCCATTAGAGCTGGCTAGACAAGCTCGAGGAACCAGAAAGAAAAAATTCCCAGTCTTCACCAGGATTCGAACCCCGGACAAGCGCTTTACCGCTCAGCCACCGCGCTTCTTCAACAGCATGCAAATACATGCTGAAAAACTCAAATTATGACCAATAACCAGCAGGGCTTTAAAAGAGGCATAAGCTTTGGAGGTGAAAAGTTGAGAAACGTCAGTAATATTACATACCTCGAAGCTATCGTCTCAGATGAAGATACCAAACCGGACTTACTGTTCCGTATTGCACAGTCCACACTAGCCCTTACCAAACTCAAAACAAGACGGAAAGACAAAGGCTTAGCCCCAGAAACCAAAGTCTAGTGCAACTTATGCGCTCCTTGGTCATGGCCACATTATGAGTCTTGGACGCTGACTGCTGAGCTAGAGAGGAGGATCCTAGCGACGGAATTTAGATGCTAGGTATCACACTAAAAGACCGCATCACAGACAAAGAGATTAGAGACATGGTTACTACAGCGATTGGATTCCACGATGATCTGCTCACTACTGTAATTAAACGAAAACGAAAACTCGATGACCTTATAACAAGGTGTACGGGGCTCTAAAATTCTTCCGTTAATGAACAGTATCAGAAAAAAGCAGAAGAGATCAGAGAAAGCTATGGGAAGACAACATAAAAGGATGGACGGGACTGTCAATGTAAGAGATTCTAAGGCCAAAAAAAAAACAACAAAAAAACAAAGGAATGGAGAAAGACGGTCCAACAGACTAAAAGATATGTGTATATATAGGGCTTTTTTGTGATTGTATGCACCTATACGGCGTAGCGGTATCTTTTTGAATTTGGGAAAAAAAATATTACTTTTCTTGTATTTTAACGTATATTATTAATTTATTAGTAGTTGGTAGTTAGGCAATCAATAACTGAGTACCGGTACCTTTTTTTCCAAAAAAGCACTGTAAATAAATAAATATATATATATAATAGAGAGAGAGAGAGAGAGATGAATAGAGAGAGAGTTATGCTTGAATAAAATTCAAACATTATGGTACCATTTGGAGACATTACATCCTATACCTCTCCATGTGCCAAACGGCTGCCCTCAATACCAAACGACAAGAGAGCGACGCGACCAAGACATCACTGCAGCCACATGAAGACCAACTGGCGGAGAAGAAGAAGAAGGCGACTTTTGCTGACTGCAACATGGATGGCTCCGTCAAGCTCAAGAGGCAAGCCAACCGCCACCGATCAACCCCCACCTACAGCGATGAAACTTAACAGCCAATGTCATGAGCTTGATTCTGTCGGGGACGGACAGATCTAAAAAGAGGGCAGTGTTATAAACCTGGTGGTGGCACAGATGGGGATAGTGGTGTTAGTGTAGTCAGCCGACGCAAATCGCCCCAGGCCAGCGCTAGACGAGCGGTCAACCGTGACGAGTTACGACGGTCAGCCGAGACGAGTGTCATCACGGCGGTTCGGGAAGGATCGACGTCGTGAACAGAGCTCATGAGCGTCACGAGAGTTGTAGTCATCTGACCACCTGGAAACGTCGAGCAGCGTTCTGTCCGGTTCGAGAAGGCCAGTAGAGACCCTATATAAGAGCGGAGTCGTCGCACTCAAGATGGTCGAGAAAAGGGGCTCATGCAGCAAGGTTCAAGTCAGAAGGTCTACGACAGGGCTCAGGACACGGTCGACTACAGCACAGTTCAACGGTGTGGTTCTGTACGGAGCATTACGACGGTTCAGTGCGGAGTACTGTCAAGTACAGTTGAGACGACTGGCGTCTTGATCTTGATCTGTGATCGAGTCCGACACAACGAGCCTAGTGTGTGAAGTCAGTCCTGAACTGTTGAACCCAGTGCAAGCCCGGAACTAGACATAGAGGCCATTGCAAGAGTTGATACGGCGGTACGGTGTTATCGGAGAGATATTTGTAAAGTGTACGTGTTGCCAATTGTACAGTATTGGCTGTTATTTAACTATTAAAGTGTTACGTTACTTTGGAGCCCTGAGTTGTCAAGTTCTTTAAGTTGGTGGTGTATGGTGTAGTTTGCAGAGAGCCTGGATAGTGAGATTCGTACCAATATATTAAAAATCAATCTCCATTCTCCAAATCTTTATAACAGACAAATTGTTTTGTTAACTAAAGTAATACCCATTTATTTTTCACTATTAGCTTTAACTTTGCTCATAGACTCCAAGACATATGAACTCCACCTTTTTTTTTTTTTACAAGTCTAGCAACTGCATTTAAAAGCTGCTAATATCGTCGCTTTTTTTTATTGAAACCTCTTGAGAAAAACTTCCTTTATATTTCACAGATTTGTGGTGACAGATCAAATGTCATTAGTGAAATTATTTTCTCGACAACAATTCAATACTCTTAAAAAGGGAATCAGTGTTTGTAGTTTTAATGTCATCTTCTACAAAATGCGACAATTTGTTTGATGCGAAGTAACATCTATAATTTAACCCTTTAGACGCGTGTGGTAGTTTAGCCTCTAAACACTAGCATTGTAAATCCATGTTTTTGTACACTCATTGTAAAAAAGCTCAGCACTTTAATGGTTAATAAAGATTTCTGTTAGCTCTGCATATAGAACAGTCATGTGATGAAACAAATACTGAATCGAAACGATTTTCTTTCTATAACATTTCGTTAACCAACAAATTTTAAAATGCAGATAAAACCGAATACCCTCTACCTCAATTAGAAATCATTTAAATATGCAATGGCAATGACTTTTATCTAAAATGGAGCTCAAAATCTTAATCAGCAATATTCTTTGGCAACTTTCTTCAGGAAATATCTGCTCACATAAAGCTTGCTACTGAATAATACGTCTACAATGATTCTATCTCGTGACGAATTTTCCCTTTAAAAAAAAAAGCATTTCTTCTACTTCATACTTTTCGCTCAATCTTTTAAAATCGAGAAACATACTTTTAAATTTTAATTTCCTGGTTTTCCCAAGCACTTAGTTAAAAAGCATTTGTTGTATTTACTTCAAGTGTTTGTCATTTAAGTGGTCATTAGTAGAAGCACTCTCTCATGCATAAATCGCATCCACCTCCCCCTCGCAGTGTTGGTTCTAGTCACCTGACCAACGGCATAATGTTAAAACAATATATTTTTTTTTACAATTAACCCATATAGGTTGCTGTATTTGTCGAATAGATGCCAGTTAAATAGTATTTCAAATCGCCGCTACATGACGGAGGTAAAGATACACATGTTTACAAGCGTGTATCCCTGCATTCTATCTAAAAGTATACCTCTTTTCTTTGCTTCAAATTCAAAAAGGTTTAATGGTCTCCTACAAGGTATTTTAATAAGAAAACAAATGCATACCTTTACTAAACAGGTTGTGGAATAGCCGAAGCAAAGGAGTCAAATAGCCTCGTGGGGCTCGAGAGACGCGTCTTGCGATTACTGATTAGTTAAGTTCTTCCTTTCAGACCTTTCAGCCTATATGCAAAGGTCATCAGATTATGTTGCCTATGGTTTACGAGGGTGTCATGTGGCTAGCACAACGACCAACCCCCAACAAAACGTGTCATTGTACCCATGAGAGCTGGGTAAACTCAGAGGCGCCAAAGGATCCCGAATTTAAAAATCCCATATTTCAACAGGTTTCGAACCCAAAACCCCCGGTTCGGAAGCCAAGTGCTTTACTGCTCAGCCACATCGCATCCTGATTACTACTTAAGCGTATAGAAATGGCTCAAATATTTTTTAAAGCTTTAAAACTTCCACTAAACAATAGGTAATGAATAACAGCAATTAATATAATATATTTACTAACTAGACACACGATTAGATGTCTCAGCTTATTTCATATGTTTGCCATTACGGAATATGAATAGTGTTTGTTGTTCTGTGTGCAGTTGTTACTAGTTCTGTTTATCGTTGTAGATTAACTTACATTCGAATTCAATTATTATCGACTACAATTACAAGTAGTTTAATGTATAATGTAATTGAGAAACATTGGAACATCAACTATTATTTATTTCCAATGATGAATTATGAAACTAGTGTCGTATTACAAGAGTAATTCATATGTAAGTTGGTGGTCCCAATACCAGATCTATCAAACAATAAACCTCATTAGAAGTCAAGCGCAAAATGTTTCTTTTATAAGTTCGGAAATAAAGATCATAATTATATGTTACGTAATAATTTCCACAGTCTCTAATATAAGATCAGATAAAAGATAAGATGAGCATTTCTATGTTTGGTCCAACCTTAGGAAAGAAAATCACGTATTCTTTTACCCAAAAAATAGACAAAGTGGGAAAAATCCCCTCTAAACACAGACAGTCTTTCTTTACGTTAGGGTAAATGGATCGGTACCCATAATAACCCAACATATTTGTTTTACAAAGAGAAAGTGGCTGTTTTTAAAATACAAAACATTCAACAGCTTTATGAAACCATTCTTGAGTTGACACGCACATGTTAGATTACACCTAGGGTGGAGGATTGATGAGAATATTTACCAAACTATAAAATAAAAATAGTTTAATAATAACTTCCCCCCCCCCCCCCATTTATTTTATTGATGCGACCAGCGACATGAGTGTCGGCCGAATAAGTTTGAGCATCTTTTTGGTGTTTTGCATCGGTAACGAGACGTATCAATAAAATTATAATCCCTTATGCTTTTTTACATAATATAAAGCAGAATGATTCCGCTATCTAAACAATAAAAAAAGAATATATCTAAAATTTAAAATAAAAATAAACATTTTGAAAAGTATTAAAAATGAGCACTACATATTATCAAACAGTTATGAATATCGTAGTTTATCATAGGCTCTTACGTTTATTTTTCGTTAGCCTTTTTTTAAAAATTTATTTATAGATTTTGTATAGTAATTTATTTTACTTCCTGGTTTCGTTGGTAAAGATGTTAGAGAAGTTTTACTCTGAATGTTTCTGTATGGTCCACAAGTGGTAATTATTTGTTACAGATACTTAACAGCGACATGTTTTGGATTTGATTGAACTAAGTGCAATGTTTTTGTGGATACTTTTTATTTGTTTTATTCCAGTGTATTGTCAAGGTAAACATTTTGGTAGAGTGTTTATTTTTAGATTTAATTATGCATAATGGCACCAACCAAAATAAAGTTTGTCGGAGTAAATTTCTTAGCCTACAAATTTAAATTGAGTAATGCACAGAGAAATGTCGGCACGGATGTTCTAGATCTATAACTAAAGCTCCTTCTTATAGTGTCTGGCAGCATTTTTGGTCGCCTCCTAAAATAAAGTATGTCGGAGTCGATTTTATTAGACAACTTATTAATATAAATTAAGTAGTGGTTCCACTTTCGTATGGTTTTGAGAACTAGGCATTCTATATTTAAGTCTCTTTGAACAATTCCATCAAGATATCTTCGCCCACATAATGGTAACACGCTGAAAAGATATCTTTACTATTCTTTTAGTTGAAGGTGTAGAGTGTACAAGAAGTACTTATTATTCGACTACTGCGAATGGTCTGATAACAGCTTGAAAAAGCGACCTTTTTGGTGATTTGAAAAAATATATTTCTTAGCAGAAAGTGAGGTATAAAGATAATTACAGGTAACATTTTGTCTCCACTACTATAGAGAAAAAACGCAGCAGATCGCATAAGTTCCCAAGAAGGTCGGGGGACATGCGCGCGAGACAAAAAAAACACACACACTATTTGCAAAGACAAGTATAGACGGCCAAGACAAAAACTTAAAAAGACCTCCTAGAAAACAACATCATTGTCACAATGTCTGTTTTATTTATGGCAACCAAAAAAAAGGTGCAGGTCGCAATTTTATTGTTGACCTTAAATGCTGGCCATATTCTTAACCTTTTGAATCAAAGTGAAACGTGTTAATAACCAGCAAAAAATAGTTTGTCTATCTCATTAATGTAACAATAAATACATAGAACTACAGGTTTACGATGTTAAAAATAGCCTAAAGACGTTTTTGAACAACAAAATAAGTAGCTTATAAAACCAAGATTTGCAGAATGTCGTGCTTGCATAAAAGCGATTATGTATGGACTTATTTTTAAGAAATAAACTATGAGAAAATTTAACTCTTTCTCTCCTAATAATCCATAACATTGTTGATTATAACCCCATTAAATTAATTTTTTTTATATACTAGGCCATTGTTTGTGGAGATAAAGAGTTAAGGGAAATATAAATGTATTTAAAACCTGAAATGGGTCTTGATGAAGTGGAATATATTTGTAGAAATAATTTATCTTCTAACTGTTCAAATACAATAATTGTTCTAGCACTAAGCAAGGAAGAATTATTTATTATAGTCCTTCTTCTACTCAAAAGTTTAATAATTACGTAAAGGTTTTTCATGTATAAGAACTAATAGTTGCAACGTGTGTCTTGATTAGAAATATATACTGTGAAAACATATATTTAGACAGATTAAATGATTAGATATAAGTGTTCAACTTTTTACATATTCAACTGTACATACTGTATCGATATAAAATATAAAAAACTGCAAAATAAAAGTATTTAATAAAAAGGGCCTTATTTTTCGTTGACACACGAAGACACTCGCGGCGACTCTTAGAATATTACAGAAGAATCAGAATGAATACGTCAGGAGAGACTTATAAATTATATATATAATCAATGTGCAAGTTAACAATCTTTTGTGTATCACATAAATGTGGAAGGATTTTTAAAAAAAGATTCATAGATCTAGAGATAATTAATTAAATATATATTTTGTTGTGCGCTTCCGTGGTAATGAGTACTTGGACTATTAAAAAACTTAAATGAGGTAATGTCGGACACAATACTGGAACAGCAACACCGACGAAAGGCCTATAGAATTTTTCTTATACCTACTGTAATTGAGAAAGTGTCTTGCTTCTAGCGTCCCTTATAGCGTTCTTACTTTTTAAAGATCTATCACTTCATTTGTCACTAAGTAAAACTTTCCCCTTATTACCGAAACAAATACCTAATTCCTAAGCATGCCAAAACAATATATATATATCTTATATTATGAAGTAGAATGTGAGGTGTATGTATGTATGTATGTTACTTATAGACATCAAAACCGCTTGACCAATCTTGATATAACTAGGCAGGAATGTTCCTTGGGTACTAACTTAGACCGTAGTGTATGTATTGTAGCCCTAAAACAAACTTAAGACCTTCAAAAAAAAAAAGTTGTCCGACTCTATTAAAGCTATAATATTTATGGATCTAGGCCATGGTTAACAATGTTGACATGAGAAAAGATCGAAAGGATTTAGACCTAGATCTAATTTTAAGAAATACACTTTGCGCAGGTAGTTTTTTACTTTGACACATGAAAATACAAAAGAAGATCCATTGATTTCATTATAAAATAAAATTAACCTTCAATTTTGTGTTTCAAAAGCATTTTTTACATTAATTAGTTCCTGATATCTGTGACTACAGATTTCCTGGCGAACATTCTTTCATTAGACATTACCAAATGGTTACACATTAACACATCACTCTACTGAGTCTATTCCTAGGTCTCGGTCTAAAACTCTTATTGAACTCTAAGATGATAAAACTTCTTTTTGCAAAGATAGTTTTATGCGTTAACACATAAACATACTAATTATAGTCCATTCATTTCATATTTTAATTAAATTAACATTCAAATTTGTTTTTCTAAAGCATTTTTTATACATTCGTTCGATGTTCGCGTAGCCGTTTTGAGATAGGCCTATATTCATTCATTCATGAAACAGGTCACGCATGTAGGCCTACAAGCAAATGTTTTAATTTGAAAAAATGGATTTAAGCCTATTAGCTATTTTGATTTGATAACTTCATTCATACTATTTTTACATTGACACATTCGCTATACTTATTACATTATTATTTCGTTTAATTGTTTACAAAACACTCTCAGTGGCTATATCGACAGTAATGCGCAAATACAGACCCGCGGGTTGCGGGTAACATATGTCTAGTATATATATATATATAATTATATTATATATATATATATAGATATAGATAGATAGATAGATAGATAGATAGATAGATAGATAGATAGATAAGATAGATGGATAGATAGATAGATAGACAGACCCTAAACTTAGCCCTAACCCTGATTTATTTTAATAGCATTCTATTTTATTTATTTTATTCTAATAATGATTAGGAATTACTTGATTAATTGATTCATCTAGACTGTATCCAGAACTAGAGATATTTTACGATGTCATGCACCCCTCAACTCAAGAAAACATTAAGAAAACAGAACAGACAAAATACAGCAGTGAGATTTAAACAAAGAAATATTCACATTTGACTAGAGTAACACCTATAGTAAAATCACTATATTTAGAAAGCCTTCAGGATAGAAGACTAAAAGTAAACTAGCATTATACATAAAACGCTGAACCATAATCTTCAAATACAAAAACAAAATGTAATAAAATTCTCAGAAAGACACAAAGATAAAGGCACATTCCTCGTCCCATATGTTAGGACAAATTTGTACAAATACTCCTTCTTCCCTAGTGCTATTAGAGCATTGCATGGGTTGCCTGAGCTAGCCAGGAAAACCAGTGACTTGGCAGAATTTAGGTCATTGGTTAATATGCATGACTAAATGCATGACGCGTAGGACGTAATCATCTTCTTTTTTGGAAGTAATGTCTGTATCATCTACAAAAAGATACATAGATTAAAGGGGAATAATTCCACAAATTCCACTATATCGGCTTAGTATAAATTATTTTCCTTGTTCGATATCAAACAAAGTAATCAATTGTTATCTTTTTTATTTCATTCTTGTAGTGTCAGATAAAGAAGAAGTTATTGGGCAAAATTTCATTTTGATCCAAGGTAGCCAAGATAAGCCATGTTTTAGGGTACTTAGCCTTTCGACCTCGCTTCCCACAATACTTTTGAGGATAAACGAGCCATTTCTAAATTCCATATAAGGCCCTAATGCAGCCCCTGCACGTGTTCTCTATAAAAGCTTAAAAGACAAAGTCTCTGCAATACTCCTCTACCAAAGTATGAAAGCAAAACCACTAATTGTATTAACAGTTCCAATGTTCACACTAAACAGGAGTCAGCATACTGTCAAACTGTCCGACCAATATGTACCTAGAAAAAAGAAACATAACGTAAAAATGTGAAAACAAATCGACAAACGATCGTTCAAAGATTTTGCTCTCAAAAATAACATGCAAAAAAAAAGTGTAGGCACGCACAATCAACATAATTTGTTTTAAAATGTATACTAAGTTTAAAAGAAATAGTCAAATGTTAAATATTAACATAATATATGTCAGGGATAGTGGTGTGTGTGTAGTCAGCCGACGCAAATCGCCCCAGGCCAGCGATAGACGAGCGGTCAACCGTGACGAATTACGACGGTCAGCCGAGTCGGGTGTCAACAGGATGGTTCGGGCAGGATCGCCGTCGTGAACAGAGCTCAGGAGCGTCACGAGAGTTATAGCCCTCTGACCACCTAGAAACGTCGAGCGGCGTTCTGTCCGGTTCGAGAAGGCTAGTAGGGACCCTATATAAGAGCGGAGGTTTCACAGTCAAGACGGTCGAGAAAAGGGGCTCAATACAGCAAGGTTCACGAAAGGAGGTTCACGACAAAAGTTCAGAACACGGTCGACTACAGCACAGTTCAACGGTGTCGTTCTGTACGAAGCATTACGACGGTTCAGTGCGGAGTACTATCAAGTACAGTTGAGACGAACGGCGTCTTGATCTTGGTCTGTGATCGAGTCCGACACAACGAGCCTAGTGTGTGAAGTCAGTCCTGAACTGTTGAACCCAGTGCAAGCCCGGAATGAGACGGAGAGGCCAGTGCAAGAGTTGATACGGCGGTACGATGTTATCGGAGAGATATTTGTACAGTGTACGTGTTGCCAATTTACAGTATTGGCTCTTATTTATTCAACTATTAAAGTGTAACGTTTCTCTGTAGCCCTGAGTTGTCAAGTTCTTTAAGTTGGTGGTTTATGGTGCAGTTTGCAGAGAGCCTAGATAGTGAGATCATTAACAACTGGTGTCAGAAGTGGGATCAGCTATGGCTACTACGAAAACGTTAAACCAACTCCTTGTGAAGGAACTGAAGGAAGAGCTCCGTAGTCGAGATCTGAAGACGAGCGGCAACAAAGAAACCTTACAAGCACGCCTTCACGAAGAACTGATGAAAGAAAAAGAAGATCCGGACACATATCTTTTTGAAGTCGAACCGGACATGCTGGAACAGATCACCAGTAGCATGCAGGAACTGATGGCAGCTATGCAGTGACAGATGACAGCTATGCAGGGACAGATCGCCAGTAGCAAACAGGAGCAGTTTGCAGCTATGAACTCTGGCAAGAAAGCACCAATGCCAAGATAGATGCCATGGCCTCGGGAATTAAAACCGAGTTATTGGCTATGAGCCAACGCTTACATGCTGTGGAGGAGAGAATCACCACCATAGAAGAGCAGATGAACCAGAGGGTCTACGCTGTTGAGAAAACAATCGAAGAAATAAAGACGCAAGTTTACAGGGAATTGACCAAGATGCAGAAAGCAAATGCCATGTCAATTATACCCGACGTTTCCATGAAGATGAAGCCCCCTGTGTTGGATGGATCAGTGTCCTGGTCAGTCTACAAGCGACAATTCGACGCCGCGGCAATTGTAAACAAATGGAACAGCGATGAGGTAAAAGCATCAGCCCTTATATTATCCCTGAGAGAAAAGGCCTCCGAACTGCTGCAGTCCATTCCAAACCCACAAGACTACGCTGCTCTCGTAAAGGCGATGGAGCTCCGTTACGGGGACGAGTATCTGTCAGAATTGTATCAAGTCAAATTAAAGACCCGAAGACAGCAACCAAATAAAACTCTACAGGAGTTGGAGGAAGACATTGCACGACTCAATCATTTGGCTTGCCCAACAGCCACGCAAGACCTCCTGGAAATAATCATTACTGATGCGTTTGCCGATGCACTTCGTGACCCTGAACTGAAGGAAGCCATCAGAGTCAGTAGTAAGCATAAAGCCAGAGAAGCCCTTGTGTACGCTCTGATATATCAAGCTGCTAAAGACGAGACGGAGAACATTTACCAGAACCAGAGGCTGGAGGTCAAAGATGAAGATCCCAAGGAACCGAGAAAAATGAACGAGGCCCTAGAGAAATGTAGAACCATCCGGATACCACAAGGTCAACGTGGAGTGAGAAAACGATGCTGGAACATGGTGGGTTAGGCCACCTACAAAGAAACTGTGCAAAAAGGTCTTTTCGTCAAGAAGTGAACCAACACAGATCGGAGAAAGTATACAGTCCCTGCAGGAAGGCTGAAGAAACGGGGGTGGTCATTGATTGTCGTCGTCTTGAGGTGAAAGCTACCGGGCCTCGGTCAGACGAGAAAAGCCAAGATGCTCAGCTGAAAGATGAAAATGTAGCCCCCATTTTCCGAATGAATGAAGCTCGTCATCTAGCCCGCAGAAACATCAACAGCAGCAGTGACCAAATGAAGACTAGGAACTACGATAGGGTCAATGCCTCGAGGTTCCGTAAGAACGATTTGGTCTGGCTATCCAACCCCCGGAGAAGAGACAGAAGGTTCTATAAGCATCAGATGAATTGGGAAGGCCCTTACCATGTAGTTAAAAGGATCACAGATGTCGTTAATCGGATACAAGGTCCAAGCGAAAGGTCGTCCACATCAACCAACTCCCCCCGTTTCATTGCGAGCTTGATTCTGTCCGGGACGGACAGATCTAAGGAGAGGGCAGTGTTATAAACCTAGTAGTGGCACAGAGAGGGGTAGTGGTGTGTGTGTAGTAAGCCGACGCAAATCGCCCCAGGCCAGCGATAGACGAGCGGTCAACCGTGACGAATTACAACGGTGAGCCGAGTCGGGTGTCAACAGGACGGTTCGGGAAATATCGCCGTCGTCAAAAGAGCTCAGGAGCGTCACGAGAGTTGTAGTCATCTGACCACCTAGAAACGTCCAGCGGCGTTCTGTCCGGTTCGAGAAGGCTAGTAGGGACCCTATATAAGAGCGGAGTCGTCGCAGTCAAGACGGTCGAGAAAAGGGGCTCAATACAGCAAGGTTCACGAAAGGAGGTTCACGACAAAAGTTCAGAACACGGTCGACTACAGCACAGTTCGGCGGTGTGGTTCTGTACGGAGCATTACGACGGTTCAGTGCAGAGTACTATCAAGTACAGTTGAGACGAACGGCGTCTTGATCTTGGTCTGTGATCGAGTCCGACACAACAAGCCTAGTGTGTGAAGTCAGTCCTGAACTGTTGAACCCAGTGCAAGCCCGGAATGAGACGGAGAGGCCAGTGCAAGAGTTGATACGGCGGTACGGTGTTATCGGAGAGATATTTGTACAGTGTACGTGTTGCCAATTGTACAGTATTGGCTCTTATTTATTCAACTATTAAAGTGTAACGTTACTCTGGAGCCCTAAGTTGTCAAGTTCTTTAAGTTGGTGGTGTATGGTGCAGTTTGCAGAGAGCCTAGATAGTAAGATCCGTAACAATATATATATATATATGCTGCTTGCTCTTGTCTCTTGCTCTTGTTGTGTTTCTTGACTTGGTTCCTGTGGCTCACTAGGGGTTTCTTGAATAGTAAATAATACTTGCTTGATACTTTCTTGGTTACTCAATTATAAGTCATCAATACTTGCTTAACTCAAATAAGAATACTTAATATACATCAACTCTAACTCCTTATATCCATGAATATCGATAATAATTTAATACTTAATAAAGCACACAATCACTCTTATGAAATAGTAATACACAAAACACCAGTCCATCAACTTATAAGTATATAAATGCATAAATACCAGTCCAGGAAGTAAACGTCCAACCTTCCTGGACAGGGAGCAAGACCTTACTAACTTAACACACTCTCTCGCACATTCAACGAAGGCTAAATCATTCAGGTCCATAACACGTGCAACACTTCGCATTCACAACAAGGGGATATAACAATCATACTAAAATATTAAAGTAACATTCTCGCCATACCTCTCCCTGACAATATACTGTATATATATTCTAGCCTGGCATTACCCGCGGCCTGCGGGTCTAAGTTTGTGTTTACTAATGTAGTAGATTAGATTTAGATGTATGTTAAACTTAGCTAATGATCCTTTCAAGTTTTTTTTACTATTTCGCTACGAAAATGGGTTTACCCGAAGCCGATACATTCATATCTATTAAAAATGAAATGAGCGATAGCTTTGTTAAATGAATGGGATTATAAAGTAAACAATTAAACGAAATAATTCCTATCTCAACTCGCTTCGCAGCTTTCGTAAACAAATGTAGTCTATTAAAAATGCTTTAGAAAACCAAATTTGAATGTTAATTTGATCAAAATATGAAATGAATGGACTATATTTAGTATGTTCATGTGTTAAAGTATAAAACTATCTGTGCGAAGAGAAGTTTTTTTATCCTAGAGATGAATTAGAGTTTTAGATCTAGGGATGGAAAGAAATATTACGGTATTGTCTAATGAAAGAATATTCGTCACAGATATAAGGAACTAATTTATGTAAAAAATGGTTTTGAAACACAAATTTGAAGGTTAATTTTATTATAAAATGAACACAATGGACCTTCTTTTGTATTTTCATGTGTCAAAGTAAAAAAAAAATATCTGCGCAAAGTCTATTTCTTAAAATTAGATCTAGATCTAAATCCTTTCGATCTTTCCTCATAAAATACTATATCTTTAATAGAGTCGGACAACATTATTTTTTTAGGGTTTTAAGTTTGTTTTAGGGCTACAATACATACACTACGGTCTAAGTTGGTACCTAAGGAACATTCCTGCCAAGTTTTATTAAGATTGGTCAAGCGATTTTATAAACTACGGTCCAAGTTGGTACCCAAGAAACATTCCTGCCAAGTTTTATCAAGATTAATCAAGCGGTTTTGATAGCTAATAGGCTTAAATCTATTTTTTTAAATTAGAACATTTGCTTGTAGGCCTACACATATTTGATTAAAATTTGAGATGAATGAGGTAGACATAGATCTAAATCAACACTAATCTAGAGTAAAAAATTGGCTTTTATAGAGTTCATTCTGTGTTGCGCATGCGTGACCTTTTTTCCTGAATGAATATAGACCTATTTCAACATGGCTACGCAACTTAAGCGAACAGCGAACGAATGTATTAAAAATGCTTTAGAAAAACAAATTTGAATGTTAAATTGATTAAAATATCAAATGAATGGACAATAATTAGTATGTTTATGTGTTAAAGCACAAAACTATCTTTGCGAAAAGAAGTTTTATCATCTTAAAATCATCATCATAAAATACTTTAGCTGTAATAGAGTCGGACAACTTTGTTTTTTTTTAGGGTCTTAAGTTTGTTTTAGGGCTACAATACATACACTACGGTCTAAGTTGGTAGCTAAGGAACATTCCTGCCAAGTTTTATCAAGATTGGTCAAGCGATTTTGATGTCTATAAGTCACATACATACACCTCACATTCTACTTTATAGTATAGATATATATATAGAGCCGCCGCGAGGGTTGTGGCCGCCTGCGTGCGAAATATTAAAATGCCGCCACCTTACCCTTTTTTTTTCTAGTAACAAAAAATTTATTAAGACTGAGCAGGAGCCTGGAGGTTGTACCAAAAGTCTTTGATTTAAAACCATGTTAATAGACCAATCGCTTTGTTTTCCTTTTATAATCGCGCCGTTGTTGTATCCTTCAATGCCCTCTTAGATAAATGTTTTTTTCCACAATTTTAACTTTGCATTTTTGTCTACTACAATGTTATAAAGCATATCTCCAGTTCATGTATTTCTACATGAGGTGTATAAGAAACAGAAGCAATATTAATAAAGATTAGTTCGGTATGAGACATATCTGGTGTAGAATCTAATCTAATTTTTATGTGTGAAAATATTTGAGTGCTTAAACAATATAAAGGATTTCCTTTTCTATTTCACTAAAAATTTGAAATCGTCTTTATTAATTAATAAAAATAATCTTTTTGTATTGTTGCTCAATAAACTATTCATGGATCCTCTAAAAGCGAAACGTTGTCGATAATATATCGTTCTATAACAAATTGTTTAGGTTTCTTTTCAAATCATCTGACTTACGCGGATTCGGAGGTGCCTACAAATTTATTCAACATATCACCAGGACAAAAGGAAGCAACTTAGCGCTGATCATTTTTCTTGAATTAATACAAAATAAATAATCCAAGTACAAGTCACTTATACAATGATTGGAAATAAAACATAAATTTGGCAGGGTGCGACACCCTACATCACACAATTTTCGTTTGAGCCCTCCGTAGAAGATGGGGATCTATAGGAGCGATGTGGGCTCCCAAAGTGACGTCCGTGAGTTTTAGTTTTAAGAAAGTAATGAAAAAAAAATCATAATAATAACCCAATTTTTAGGTTTTATTTTTCATGTATATTAATTTAACTCTATTTTTAGAATCCAAATTTACATAGCGAATATCACAAAACGAGTCCGTTGCTATTTTTCGGAAATAGTGTGACCTAGATAATTTTAAACTTTTCTAAAATGTTCTTTCTGGAGACAAAATTGAAGATGCGGCAGGTTTTCACTCAAGTCGGTAAGGGGTTTCATTTCGGAATGGAGCCCGGCGCGGCGTTTTCAGCTTTCTCCTAACATTTACAAGCCATTGGTCTTGTAGTAAGAAGGTCAAAAAGGTCAATAGTGATGTGTTTTCTTTCAGAATGCGCTATTCATCCTGGTGATAACAAAAAGTTAAGGGCCATATTAAGTATAATAATAAAGAGGTAGCGCTGGTCAATAGTAGGCCTATTATGCGAGGGACATTCTAGGTACATGTAGCGCGCGGACGACGTGATCTTTTTTTAAGATCATCTTCCTGTTAAGTACATCCCTGTCGCTGACCTTAGTTCTCCACACAAAAGTCGTCACTATAATGAAGTGCAATAGTCGTAAGAAATTCGACTATTCAGAGACAAAAATATCCAGAAGAATCACACTAACGGAGACTTTTTAAAATGTTTTCTTCAAAACGTGTTGACCCATATTGTTGCATACGCCTCTCGCAAAAAAGGTCTACACTTAACAAGGCCCAATGAGAAGTTTAAGTCTCTTACTTAAAATATTTTAATTTTTTAAAACATTTGAAATTATGGAATTTTAATAATATTAAGACATGGATTAATAAATATAATGAAAATAAACATTGTTTTTGCTGCCCCTCCCTTGTTGCTGGTCGGAATTTGGCTTAAGCTCCAAACAGCCAGTTGACCTACAACTGAACTGATTACACCTAAATAAGTCTCTTATGAACTATAAAACTGTTATGGTAATATTACAATATAGTCTTCACTGATTTAACTTTCTGACAGCTAAAGTAAAATGGACACGGATAGAAAAAACCAATGTTGGAAATTGTCTAGGAATGCATCGAGACCATTCCGCTCTATTTTTTTTAAATCAAAGTTTCTTAAATAACCTCTTAAATACGAATGTAATTTTAAAAAAAAAGGATAAAGAAATAATTAGAATTCATATAAAATATTTCAATATTTAAGAATTTATATTTTGAAAACTAAAACTAAAAATAACTTAACCTTGCAATAATGATTTGGCCGCCATTTACATTAGACCGCCTGGGTGCAATGCACACATTACACAATAGGTAGCGTATATATATATATATATATATTTAACTATTACAGAGGAAAAGAGGGGGCCACGCACATTTAAATATTTTAGAAAGCCTATTTTGAACGGGAATAACAGGAAGTGGATTTCCTAACTTTGAAGTTCGGAACACATTATTGCTCCTTTCGGAGTACTTATATCATTGTACGTAGTTTAGAAGAAAGAAAAAACAACAACTAAACAAGGCCTATCTTATCCACCACACCTAGCCGGCTTTGCACGCCTTGGTTGCGGCCTTATTATGTTTATGTCATTGTCAAAAATACGAAAGAATCACATGTTGTCCTTGAGTTCCTTCTTAGCTGCGGAAGGGAATTTCGCTATGTCTTTGATGTGATTACACATCATTTTGGACGTTTTTCATTTCAGGTGGTTCCGCAAGGCTGTGATTGTCAGAAGTGGTTATGAATATAAGCGCTCCACTATCTACAAAATGCTTCCACATGCCATGCGTTTCAAATAGCTTGAATTGATACGTTAGCAGCAATCATTAGCCGGTCTTAGTACATATTGTATTCGATAAGCTTCACCCGAGACCATTTTCTAACCCAAATGGATGTATACTAATAATGGTCTCGATGCAATCTATGCATCCCTGGACGAGTTAGACCAACACACAGTGTCTTGGTTTAGACTAATTAAAGCGCTGCTCAACGACCATCATTTTAGGCCTCAATTTGGTCTCTCCCTTTGGCATTTGCAATTCCCCTGAGAACGGCTGCACGGAGACGGCAGTGTCGTAGACAAACAAGTTGTCGGTTGAGGTAATGTTTTCCAGAGGATCTTGTATGGAGAAACACACCTTCGTTTATGTCGTTGTACGCATAATGCAGTAGACAAAAGACGAATATGCCAAACAGAGTAGGTGCGAGCACACATCCTTGCTTGACACCACTGCTAACCTCGAAAGGTGCTGATTGGGCTCCATTGAATTTGACAGTGCATTTAGTTTCCTCGTGAAAGCACTCAATGAGTTTAAGTAGTTTGGGAGGGCAACCTATTTTCCATAGGAGTTTAACAAGGTCACATCTGCTGACCATGTCAAAGGCTTTAGTCAGATCAACAAAAACGGTAAAAAAGGAGTCTGTCTCTCTCTCTCTCTCTCTCTCTCTCTCTCGGAATTTCTTCTGCAATTATTGTAGAGGGGATATCATGTTTGTGGTGAATCTATCACTCCTGAATCCACATTGAGACTCTGAGTAGACTCTAGAACAGCGGTTCTCAACCTTTTTTACTAGGAGGCGACCCCCAACCATATTTTTTTTGTCATAGGTCTAAGTAAATGTGGAGGCGCGGTGGCTGAGCGGTAAAGCGCTTGGCTTTTGAACCGAGAGTCCTGGGTTCAAATCCTGGTGAAGACTGGGATTTTCAGTTTAGGGATCCTTGGGATCCCTTGAGTCCACCCAGCTCTAATGGGTACCTGACATTAGTTGGGGAAAAGTAAAGTAATGCGGTTGATCGTTGTACTGGCCACATAACATCCCCGTAAAACCCTCAGAAACAGTTGACCTTTACATCATCTGCCCTATAGACCACATCAACATGTATAAAACTAATATAGATGATGTTAACTTAATTGTTAGAAACGTATCATATTTATTAAGTGTAAAAAATGTGTGCTTTAATTTTCTTTAAAAAGAAGATTTTATGATTTTTTTATTTATTTACTTTTTCATTGCGTGTTTATAATACGGTAAATAAATATTTTACAATTTAGAAAGTATTACTTATCATGGAAAACGTTGCGACAGTATTTTCAAACTCGCCAAAGTTAGTGCCAAAGTTGAGCTTGTGTTTACGTCACTAGATTAGGAATTCACATCGAGTTTATTTTCGTATTAAAACTTGATAACTGACAGGCAGAAACAAAAAAAACATGTATTACAAAGATACGGTGCTGGAAATGGATGAGGACGTCTAGAAAATATCTCATAGAACAACAGCAAACAGTGGATCCAGATTTGTGTCACTAACATTAAAGAGAAATATTTATATGCATCGCTATTGGCGTTGCTAACATATATCGATGAATCAATCATACAATGTGTAACAATGGATTCTAATGGTGACTTATTCTGTACCAAACTGTACCAAATTCTGTACCCCACTCGGGGTGGGGATGGAACAAGTAACCTGCAACCCAGTCCAAAAAGTCCGCCACGCCGTTCCACATGGGGGCCGTCATCAGGGTCCCGTTAGCTGGAGTGGCGGTCCCTGCACGGAATAGTGGCGGTTACAGTATAGGAATATGAGACAAGCTCCCCGCACTTATAGCGAGTGGACCCAGGACGGGGAACGGAGCGCTGTGTACACGGCACGGCCCGGTTTTGCCCAGTCAACCGATATGGCCGCCTACCGTTGGGTGCCCTCTGACAGGACAGGGGGGAAGAGCCCCATGTCCAGGCCTGGTGGTTGGATAAAAGCCTTTCTAACCATCAACGGGATAATGGCGCCTTCGGCGCCGAAGCCCAACTGGACTTCATTGAAGGTACCAAACATTGACATCCAGACCGACATTAAAGCATACTTTGAGCACCATCTGTGCAGACACTACAGATATTTTTTCCATGAAGTCTTTTACTTTTTGAAATATAACCAACTTTGTCAGTTACATCACTCACTGTAGAGGCCGTTTATAGATGTTTGCATAGGAATTAATCTTTAAAATCGCCTTTATGTATATATACCGGAACTAGTAATTGTGAACAATGTACAAAACATGTGGATTCGTTAAGCTTGTAAAAGAAGCAAATATCATTCCCTTAGTATCAGAATACATGTCAACTAATCTCTTGTGAATAGTTTCATTAGGTATGCAAATTGCACAAAATATATTTACAAAATTTGCTCCAATCATAGCGAGCCATGTCTTTGGCCGATGACAATAACTCCTTGCTAATGGTGTGAGGTTTAAAAACTCTGGCGATTCCGAGAGTCACCAAAAATAAGAAGCTTCATAGGCTGATATGTTTTAATTATGGTAGTTTCCATCTGAGTCAAGTCTGAGTTTAATCAGGATTCAAAATTAAAAAACTAATGTATGCCGTTATCTGCAAAGCTCAGACGTATGTTGGGCCTTATTAAATACGGCATTAAGAACTTCATTACAAATGTTGCATCGGGGTCTCTAAATTCCTGCTTCAACTATTGAAGTAAAACTATACCGCCAAATGATCGTCAGTCTCTTTTCTTAAATTAAATTTGTATTGTTCAAAGTCTGTGTTCACGAGTTGTTCCATAATGAATTTATTTCCATTGACGATGGCGTATTTTTGACTTGATTAGATCTTCACCATAGAAATGTTTGATCCCGAAATGTGTTATTTGACACATTGATGGACAGTAAATTATTTTTTTGAAAAATTTATTCTGCAACAACAAAGATATGGTCTGCAGCATCTAGTTTTGAACAACCATTATTAAGAAAACAACAACAAAGAAGAACCAATTGAAAAAAAAAAACCAACAAGGATGATACATTGACTAAAAGTGCCCTCTGTATCCTCTGGCAGTATGCCATTGTTATATTCGTCACCCACACATTTATATTTTTTTCCTTTAAGATTAAAATTGAAGATCGTTTTCATAATTTGTTTGGTAATAATGTAATTTGAGTCAAGTCCCGTATCATTACCAACACTTATGTAAATCTATATCCACTATAGTACAACACATTAGAAACAAAAAAAAATTCGTTTAAAAAAAATTCACCCCCCCCCCCCCAATTTTCCGATGGTCTTAGCCGACCCCCGACAAATGATCATTCGACCCCTAAAGGGGTCGAGACCCACAGGCTGAGAACCCCTTCTCTAGAAGCTATCAGTTGCAGCCTGGATAGTGCCACTCTAGAAAACATTTCACTAACTATGCTGAGGAGAGAGATACCCCTATATATGTTGCAGTCACTCTGATCTCCTTTGTTTGTATAAATTGTGACTATATTTGTGTCCCGCATGTCCTGTGGAACATGACCTGCTTCCCAGCAGCGGCAGAGGAGATAATAGAGCTTAGGGAGCAGGAGTGTATCGTTGACCTTAACGGCTGGGATGCCATCACTCCCTGGAGATTTTCTTTTTTTCTGCAGTTTATTGCTTTTTGAGATCACCAAGGCTAGGAAATTTATCTAGACTATCCAATACTGGAAGATCTGATAACGAAGCCAGGTCGACATTGTATACTGTAATCTGTGTGGCATAGACATTGAGGTAGTGTTCGGTCCATTGTTCAAGCTGCTTGCTTTGATCCGTATTATTTTCTCGAGAATTTAATAGAAAGGGGGCAGGGCACTGTTGGACCTAGGGCCGCTTTTATGGTATCAAACAGAGTTTACTATTTCCTAATGTTAAAATGAATACATGAAAACATTGATAATTATGATGTTTAAAATGTAGAATACAAAATATGACATAAAGAGATTAAAGCAATTTTCAGCGGTCCCCGTACCTTCACCTATCCTTTAGTCTGATGGACCATTGGGAACCACATAAGATCCGTCTTCCATATTTCTCCTTTTCTCAGTCCTTTCCCTTTGATAAATTTTCATTTATTCGTCTTCCTGGCACTATTCTCAGACAATGTTTTTGCGAGACCCTAAGGACCCTTTGATGTGAGTTTTACGTTTTTGACAATGATCGTCTTGGGGGTCCAATTGTTGTATTCTTTCTAATTTCTTCATTCTTGATGCGGTTCTTTGTAAGTGACACCTAGGATTTAACTATATCTTCATAACTCTCAGTTTATTGACAACATGTGAATATTAACAATGAAATAATAATAATATTAATAAATCTCCGTATCCTGTGGTATCAAGTCGTTAGTCCAACTAACAATACAACAGCAAGTCTCTTTTTTTTATATCGCCGGAGATAGGGTTGTAGTTGTTGATAGTTTATTGTCCATAGTTTCTGATATTCTTTCTGAAAATAGTGAACCCTGCCTTTTTATCTACCTGAGCGGAACACTTAGGGGGCAGTTTTTGAGGCTGTGTTTCCACGCAATCTTTCTTTGTAACTTTTTCTTTTTTAAATCAATTAGGGGTGCACCGGATAGTCCCTCCGGCTCCGGCTTCTGGCGAATATCCGGCATTTTTTACTATCCGGTGCTATCCGGCTCCGGTCGGATATCACTACCGGATAGTAAACCGGATAGTAAAAATACACCTATTTAATATGCATAAAGTGGACCTCGTTCCATTACTGTCTGTTATAGAATGTATTAATGTTTATATGAAAACAAAATAATGTGCTTAAAAATAGAGCCATTATAAATATGCACCAAACATCGTTTATTATAAAGACAAGGCATGTTAATAACTTAATATAAATAGAGATGAAAGTTTACATCATAAATGCGCTTTACATACAGAGATGCAATGGCTGGCACTTTCTTCAATTTGTCTTGACCTTTGAGTAAGTTAACATGTTAAAATGTTTCATTCCTTGACTACGTCATGCTGACCAGACGTCTATCTAGCTGTGCGGGTATATCTCCAGAGGTAGAGATGAACAACTCCCACCCCCTTTTATTTGTTTAGTCCATCACATTGAGTTTTTTATAGGCAGGTAACCACAAGTTAAATACGATGGACGTAGGTATAATGTCAGCGTATAAACACTCTCTAGTGGTCACACCTTTCGAGGGAACTGAGTTTGTTTACTTAGTAGTTAATCTTTATTGGGGGGGGGGGGGGCTGGACTACAAGAGCCACACCTCTAAGGTAACCAGGTATATTTCTAGATGAACAACTCCCTCCCCCTTTTATTTGTTTAGCCCATCACATTGAGTTCCTTGATTGACAGGTGACCCCTAGTCAGATACGATGGACGTAAGCACTCTCAAGAGGTCACACGAGGGAACTAGGTTTGTTATTGGGGGGGGGGGGGACTAGACTTTACATTATAAATTCGTATTACATACGTAGCAGCGATGTCTGGCACACTGGCTTGTCTTGACCTTTAAGTGGTCTAGTAAACATGTCATATTCCTTAACTACGTCACGCTGATAATCTGTCTAGATGTGCGAGTATATCTCCAGAGGTAGAGATGAGCTACCCCCACCTCCTTTTGTTTGTTTAGTCCATAACATTGAGTTCACAAATAGGCAGGTGACCACATTAAGCCAGATGTCAACGTGTCGACACTGTCTAGAGGTCACATCTTATGTGGGATTGAGTTTGTTTACTTGGATTAGAATTTTTATTAGAGGCGGGACTACAAGCCAAATCTCTATAAGGTTAATTTGGTATGAGTTAGTTTATTATGAGATAGGTTGTCAATCAAGGGTCTGGACCACAAACCACACCTTATATACTATTGGACGGGTAATAAGTTTGTTTACTTTAAGTTAAGTCTCACGCATGAGTCAGGACTACAAAGCCAAACAGACACTGACCAAGGGTATCTTTAAAGGGAGGACTCAAGAGACTCAACACCCCCAACTTCTTATTTGTTTAATCCATGACAATGTATTGATAGAGAATATAGACATTGACCATTCTTAAGCCAGAATGGATTAACGCAAATTGTTAAGACATATTGAGACTGTCTAGAGGTCACTAGATGGTGACACTAAGTTTGTTTACTTGGAGAGAAATGTCATTTATGGCGCTGAACACACGTTCGTTGCACAATAAAATAAAACATATATGTGCATGTGTGCGTCTATGTATTTTCCCCCTTGTATTAAAACCTTTAGAAAGAAAACTAATTTCATTGTTTAATTCTATTGACTTAATATATAAAGGAAAACCTTACAGTTACATTTAACATCGCAGAAAATAAATTGATCTAAAGCTCCACAATTAGATCTAGCAAACAAAGAAAAATATGCTGGAATGTTAAGAAACACTTGACCTCTGTAACTAAGGTACAGAGATAATTTATCTATATGCTTGACTGATCATGCCAATGTGTTATCTTCTTTCGCCCGCACACTAAACCCTATTGCGTATGCCCAAGGAAAAAAAACGCGTGAAGGTCAACACCATCATCTATACACACTACACTAGGACTACATGTGTAGGCTCACTACGTCTATCTGACCAGGTTGTTACAATCAGTCGAACACAGAGTCTATTTATGTTGTTTTTTTTTTTGGTAGGGAGGGTGTGGGTGATTTTGTTTCTTTTATAGTTAGTTTTCCTAATTCTCTTAGATTTTTATAACAGTAGATCTAAACATTGATATCAATAATAGGCCTACAGACTACAATAAAATCTATGCTTCGCAACATTTAAAGCTCAGGCTATGAGTAGGCATAATAGATGTTCCTGCTGTTAATAAAATATCGTTTGCCGCAAATGGATTAATAAATATATGACCTACTACGCTTCAGATTCCAACTATTAACTAACAGCTATCACTATTAAGCCCTTGAAGCCAGAAGCAGTCTTTGGACTTAAAATTACAAGTCTGATGACCAGTTGTTGGTCAGAAATTATTGAACACATACATCCAACCACCATACAAGCCAGATGAGAGATTTACATTAGTAACTAGTTAAATATATACTAACATATTTTACATTGACCCTCCAACACACAGCCTTTATAGTTGGTGGCCTCGTACATACACACAGACACGCTCATGCTACACAGATTAATTTATGTTTATAAATACTGTTAATCTTTAATAAATCAATCAGCAAAAGAGTTTAAAACAATAAGGTATATAAAAGGAAACAAATATAGGTATGTTATTTAACAGTTTCGTAAAATGCTCAGCAATACAAGCTATTTACAAAACACTTAGGTATTCGGCTCCGGCTCCGGCACCGGCCGAATATCAAATTTTACTATCCGGTCATATCCGGCTCCGGCCGGATATCAAAAAGTACTATCCGGTGCACCCCTAAAATCAATATTGGTGTTTTGCAAAATCGCCCAAATTTTTTTTTAGTATTAGCTAGTAGTAGCTAGACAAACTTTTAAGATATGTTCCTTTTTTTTATTTAGTAAACAAAATTTATTTAAAATCTCAACAACAAAAAATCTAGTCATAATTATAGAACTCGATGAGATTGCTTTTCTTTAATAAAAACAACAACATATTTAAAACGCATTGTTATGGTGAATGATAGAATTCAAACAAATATTTATTTTTCTGAAACAGATTTTTGTAACATTGCAACCTATGCCCCGCCTTGTAAATACGCGTGCCGCTGTAAAGGGCAATGTGACTCTGAAGGAAACTGTCTAGGATCGTCCTGCTTTGATGGATGGTTTGGTTTAGCATGTCAGTACAGTAAGTATTACCTCTTATTTATATTTTTTTACCAAAAGTATATCCACTCACTCTCTCATTCTGTATGGTACAAATGTTCTACATAATCATTTCTCACACTTCCCATTCTCCAAAAAAGCAAAAATTTTGCTCAATTTTTTATTGATGATGACATCAAATGACTCAATCCAAAAAAGTGACCCATTGTTTTTTAAATTGAGGTTAGTTCCCAAGTGACAAATTAATATAATACAGTCTTTAAGTTTTTTTTTTCCTTACATTTTTAAAATCCTTTAGCACCCCCACTGGTAGAACTTATTGTGCACCACTATGTCGCCAGCTAGCTAAAGAGGGGAATCAAATTTGTTACATCTAGGGGAGTGTCAACGTTAAAATTAAAAAAAAAAGATACAAAGTTAATTAATTTTGTTTAATAATGAAAATGTACTAAATTATAATACATTTCATAACCAGTAGTAGAACCTGAACCCCTAATTACTAACATTGTGTTCTCTTTCACAGACTTCAGGCATTGTACCAAAGCAATTTAATCATCCACTTGTCAGGCCTTAATTAAAGAAATCCAGTATCGACCAAGAATATCTAAACAAAACTATCGCCAGGTATCAAACCTTCCCTTCCTGTCTCAAAGCTTCTGGCGCGCATTGTGTTAGCGCAAATTCTTTCTCATCTTGAACAGTACTGTTTCCTGGCAGAATTTCAGTCCTCATATAGGAAGTGCCGTAGATCACAGACAGCAGTGTTCAGAGTACTAAACGACTTACTTCACAATTCCAACATAGTCATATATCAATACTTTCCATGCTGGACCTGTCCGCAGCCTTAAATAGGTTATGACATCATGATGGCCAGATTCTCTGCCACTTTTGGTTTAGCAGGAAACGTCCTGATGTGGCTTGGATCCTATCTGACAGTACGCACCCAAATTATCTTGGTTGATGGGGCAGTACCAACAAGCTTAATCTTGAAGTACATACTACCTGTAATAGATACCCTTAAAAAAACTATAATCTCAATTAACACATTACTTCATTTCTTCTACAATCTTACTTTTCAGTCCAGCATCCTGTTGATTTCTGACCCGTTTCCAAACAGTCTTGACTTACACACTTTCTTAGCTATCCACTCATACATTCACAATAAAGGTCAACTGGTCATTTCATACACAGTCACACTACTAGTCACTCAAAAAAAACATAAATAAACGGCATCTTATACATTTTATGCAGAAATTCAGTTATACGATTCCACAGTATCCTCATAGGTGTCACATATGGCAGCACAAACATTGGTAACGCTGAAAAGTTGAGTAGATTGATGGTTGAGAACAAGCTCAAGATAAATGAAGATAGCAGACAACACGGAAAAAATAAAGATAGGCACTCGGAACAACATCACACAAGTCAAGAGCAAAGATTCCCTTAAATATTTTAAATATTTTTAGTTTTGCGATATAAACGTGATGGACGGACGCATTGACAGACAGATTAATGGCTTTTTCACTTAAGGGCCTTTAATAAAGATTATTTTTTTTACATTAGAAAATTCGTCTGGTTCGCCGATACTTACAAATCTAAGATAACCTAATAAAACTGAAACCACTTTCAGCCTTCTTTTTTTTTAAGATTTGGAGACCAGAAAAGTTATATTTGTTTTTAAAGTTATGCTTTTCTTTTTTTTTTCTGTAGGTGATGTTGCTGTAATAGCAGAAATACAACCACCAACTGCTAAAACTTTACGTTCTAGCTCAACAGAAGATTGTGATCAGCGTTTAGATCCAGCGTACGTCCTATTAACTTGGAGTGAAGCAATACCATTTACGTGGCTAAGGATTAAAGTAAAAAATAAAAGTAAGTTTTCTTTTTATTTATTACGAAAATTAACATTCCAGACACATTTATATTTCTAAAATTTAAGTGGGAATTATTCTAAATGTTATGTTTTCCTTTCTTGTTTATTTGTATGGTTGTTAATGTAAACCTAGAGTAAGTATAATATATGTATAATAATAATAATAATAATGCAAACCTGACCAGAAATGAAGCACTCAATGTGATCAGATGGTCACATGACTGTGAAGTATCGCTGCAGAAGATAAAGAAGGTTCTTCCTGAGGAGCCAATCCTGCGTCTACCTGACTGCCAGAAGGAATGCATACTAGCTACCGATATCTCTGCTGTCGCTATTGGGGGATGCTTAGCACAGGAATCACAGGGCATTCTACAAGTTGGCCAGGTACCTGTTAGACGGAACATTTGAACAGAACATTTGTACTCCGCACAGATCACGCACCCTTACGCTGTTAAAACACAAGTAAGTCGGTGAATTCCAGGGTAACTCGCTGGGCCGTGATGATTCAAGACTTTCAATTCGAAGTGCAGCATATCCCGGGTGAATTTGATCGGTAAGGATACTCCTCCTTATTACAAATACTCACCACAAAAGGTTCTCGAGTCTACGGATCATCTACTGTACTGGGACAGGCCTATTTTGACTGACAAAATGTAGACTTTAATCGCCATGATTTGCTGCTCATCGATAAAAAAGAAAAAGCCGCAACCATTATTGACATCGTCATACCACTATCTCATAATTAAAAAACTGAGCTGGAAATACAACGAAAATATGGGAACCTAGGCTTGGATATTAAGCGTTTATGGAAATTATCTAAAACAACAATATATGTTATATCAACCGAGGGGATAATAACAACTGACCTCACAGATACCTTCAAGGCTCTTAGCATTTCTAGGAACATTCTCGTTGCCTGTCAGAGGGCGGTACTTCTGCAGACCTGCCACATCACCAAAAAATTCCTCGGTTGAAACTGATAATGGGACTACGATAAATTTTGTTTCCCTTTAAAGAAACTCGACCCTGACTTCGCCATAGAATGAATACTCGTTCGTTTCTAACATAATAATAATAATAAAGCTTATCTCCGAGTCCAAAGATTAGTGAGGAATGCAGTATTTCCCATTGCTGCGCTTCCCCAGCTGCGACCTACATATTTTGCCACATTGTACTAAATAATCAGAATTTGAGAAAACAATTAACGAATATTAAGAGTTATTTCTTTATGTGGTCAGTAAAATTACATGATTTTTTAAACTGTTTCGATACTAAAGATACTTAACAACTCAATATTGATAATGAGACTTCTTGATCTTCTGTCAAGAAAGTTAAGAAAAGATTCAGATCCATTTTAAAACATTTTATATATCAAACATATAAAAGAAAAACTCACAATCATACACATCTTTCATAAATAATATATTTATGTCAACGGATTTATTTATTTTAAATGATATAACAAAATAAAGAAATTAAAATATTTATTTTATGTCTTTTTGAATAGCTTCGTTTAAAGACATTAGCCTTAGCTTAAACAATGCACTATGTCAGAATACAAGAATATTTTCTGTGGACAACGCAACCCTTGACCTTTATTGTGACAACAACGTTTCCATGACAACCTTAAAGCTTGAAGGAAACAGTGTAGGAAATATATGTACACTGTTTGTCAGTGGAGGTAAATTGTTGTAATGTGTTTACACTAATTCTTTTATATATATATCTAAAATATATTGTTAATTTCTATAAAGATAAATATTTTATCGTTATTTAGCATATAATTTATAATCTACAATTATTAAAAATAGTTCAGATATGAATTTTCTTCAAATCAGTTTTACCAATGTATCTCTGGTGAATGCATTTTTGCGATGTTAATTAAAAAATGTTATCTTGTAAAAAAAAATAATTAATTTTTATTGACACACCCAGTCTGTCTTGTCTGTCTGTGTGTCTGGGTAGAATTATGTACACGTAGTTTCTCCCATCTCCAAGTCTCGGACCAAGTTGAAACTTTGCAAATTTTTCATTGTAGCAAACAATCAATTAGTTCATCAATTAGTTTATCAATAAGCTGTATCTAATTGTTTGTTGTGTATATATACAATGTATTAAAGTAATGGAAAAATAAGCTTTGTTTAAAGAATTAGGTCCTTTGCTAAAAATTTTAAATGTAGACCTTTTAAGACTATACAGCCTTTAATTTTTTAAAGTATTTGCATAATTTAGAGGCTTGCTACACAAATTCGAATTCAGACTCCGACAACCTTTTTTTTTCATAGTTGTAATTGCTTCTTCAAAGACAAAATGGAAACCATCTCCTACAAACAAGTTTCCTTACAAAAAGAAAATTGAGTCCATAAAATTTTGGGAACCATAGCGCACTGAGCATAAAAGTGGCGCTGAATAAAAAAAATTAGTAAAACTATTTAATCGAACATTTTTTTTGTTTTTGGTGTAGACCTATTTTAGAATAATTACATGGTAGATTTAATTTAAGCTTTGTTTGAAAAATATTTTTTAAAACTCTTTTAATAATACAGTAATACCGACATCATATATTTCATCAACGTAATTTATTATATTGATATATTGATTGTGGATATTTAACAGGATTGATTTACAGCTTTGTATACACTGATCATAGTTTGTTAGAGCTTACGAGCGTTTTTAGCTGAAAAATCTGTGTCGTTTGATAACAGATCAATTTGATGTAGTTCTTTAACAATAAGATAGATACTCTTTGTTTAAGATGTGCGCGCTGAGTGGGTGAAGGAAAAAAAAACACCATAGTAAAAAACAACAACAACTACCTAACAAATAAAAAAAAATTTCAGGTCGTAATTTTGCACTTTTTCAAAAGACTTCTCAGTCATCAACATATGAACCAGCTTTTGACTCAAAATACGCTGTTGATGGAAAGATTTTATCGACTTGTTACAGAGGGTTTTGTAGTCATACAAACATAGATGATAAAACTCCATACTGGACAGTGAATTTCGGTCAAGAATACAATATAAAAAAATGTATTTTATATAACAGAGGTAAGTATTTAAACTGAATACAAAAGACAAATTTGTTAATTCTTTTTCTTCCTCTTCTCTCTCTCTGTCTCTTTTTCCCTTTCTATCTCTCTTTCTCTGTATGTCTCTGTAATGGCAATGGCTTCGATTCAGAAAATCAAGGATGAATGAAGTGTTGGCACGACTACACAAACCCATTTGCAACCTGCTTATTTGTCCTCTTTTCGTGCAGACAACGCCGTTGGCCTCTGGCGGTCTATATAATTTGTCCGTTTTGTTCAAAAAATGGCTTTTCTTTGAGTCCCGCAGACTTTGTCCGAGCTAACTGTATCTTAGAGAGGCATATATCAAAATGTTTCAAACCATTGCTCAAAATATCTATTACGCAAGACGCAAGTTAAATTATTACGTTTTAAATTTAGCCCAAAAGGACTCATGGTGCTATTGTTATATACTTTGATAAAATTAACGTATTTATTTAATGTCTGTCCCATGTAATTATCTAATTCTAGGTATCTTGGTTTACGTTCACTAGCTAAAACTCATACCATTCAGATTATTTCAAGCTAGGTTTAAAAAAAATAAAAAATTAATACAATTATTTCGAGGTAAAGTAATGTAGAAGCTGATAACCATCTTATACTTTTGCTTTGACGTTATTTATTATAGACGTAATAATTATAATTTGCCATTTCTCTACGTCAGAGTATTATTCGTAGATTTTTCATCCACATTTAACACCATCCAACCACATCGCATGATACAAAACTATCTGAAATGAAAGTTAGCAATAACATTCAGACCTGGGTTCGAAACTTTCTTATCAAACGCCTACAATATTGTTATAAACCTTGTGGTGGCACAGAGAGGGGTAGTGGTGTATGTGTAGTCAGCCGACGCAAATCGCCCCAGGCCAGCGCTAGACGAGCGGTCATTCGTGACGAGTTACGACGGTCAGCCGAGTCGAGTGTCAACAGGACGGTTCGGGAAGGATCGCCGTCGTGAACAGAGCTCAGGAGCGTCACGAGAGATGTAGTCATTTGACCACCTAGAAACGTTGAGCGGCGTTCTGTCCGGTTCGAGAAGGCCAGTAGAGACCCTATATAAGAGCGGAGGTGTCGCAGTCAAGACGGTTCACCAAAGGAGGTTCACGACAAGAGTTCAGAACACGGTCGACTACAGCACAGTTCAACGGTGTGGTTCTGTACGGAGCATTACGACGGTTTAGTGCGGAGTACTATCAAGTACAGTTAAGACGAACGGCGAAAGAAATGATAATAGATTTTAGGAAACATAAAGGCGGCCATCTTGCAGAAATTCAGATAAATAACCAAACTGTAGAATAAGTGCAAGAATATAAATGTCTAGGTACAACCATCAACAACAAACTGAAATGAAGTGAAAACTGTCAAAACCTTTACACAAAAATTTACCGACGACTTTTCTATCTTAGAAAGCTAAAAGGAAGTTTAATATCGACAAAACAATAACTAAACTTTTTTATACAGCAAACATCAGCAGTCTAATAAACGTTGCCATCACCTGCTGGTATGGTAATACTTCACTTGCAAAAAGACTTAGACTAAATAGACTAGTTAAAAAAGCATCGTATATGACTCGAACACAGCTACCATCTCTTGAAGAGCTTTTCCATGAAAGATGCCTTTCCAAAAACACTCACGATTCTTAAAGATAACCTGCACCCACTAAGTCACTATTACATAAGATCTGAACGAAGTGGTCGTCTCCTTTCCTTTAGGACTAAAACACAAAGATTTAAAAACCTCTTCATCCCACAGTGGGTAAGAGTGTTAGAAGATCATCTGTCGTCATCGAGAACTACAAAGAAATCTAATTCATATAGCGCTGGTTATGAGTTTGTATGTGTTTCGTGTGAGAATGTTGTTCGTATTTGCATCTATATTGTTTTTGTTACAGTAGTTACGCTGAGCTTTTCAATTGTTCTGAATTTCCATTTGACTGGATCAATAAAAATTATCTTATATCTTATCTAATCTTATTTTTATTAAGAGTCTGAATAACTTAAAGCTTTAATTTCGAAGCATGAATATCTTAGTATAAGACAATGTTGTTCGATACAGATTACATATACAGAAATACAAGTAAATGAAATTTTTAATTAGTCTGTAGTTAAGCTTTCCTGGAACACTTGGACTCTTGGTAACAGGGACTGAATCGGTTGCCTGCTCGTGTGGTTTTCACGCTGGACTGTCGTTCGGACTTATCGATGGTCCTAGGTTCAAACCCTGCCCGCTCCCATCTATCGTCGTCCAGCGGGAGGTTTGGACTAGGAAGTAAATTATCTTCAAGTCTGAACATCCGAAACAGGTAAAACATTTTACAGGGCGATTTTTTTTAAACTACAGTATATTTCTAAACACACACACGCCATCATACAAATGTTACGTGATCTTTTAGAAAACTTTTAATAACTTCACAAATGTATACAATTCCTCAAACTCATTTTTTATGTCTATTCTTATTTCTAGATATATATCTATATGTCGTTAAGATGTCCAAAATGGTTCGAGATAAATCCCTTTTATGAACCTTTGACCCGAGAAAAGATTTTATCCCGTGGCCAGGATTAGGAAAAGTCTATTCAACGACACTTCTCTCTGAAGACATCGTTCAATAAAATGATAATTTAATCACATTCATTTGTTTATAAGTCGCGGTCACTTGAGCCAATCAAAATGGTTTCTTCATCCCATGCGAGACCGGAGGCTGAGCCCTCGAGGGGACAACGCCATTTTATAGTCATATAAAGACAAGATTTAGATTTAGAGAAGAAGTAGGGCCTATATTAAGTTTTTAGGGAAAGTTTTCTATTGGCTTTTACTGAGACATGGTTAGAGGAGGATGACAACTACAACCTGATTGCTATTGATGGTTTCTCTTTGTGAGATCTGACAGAACGGCTGAGCCTAAAAAGAAGAAAGGTGGGGGGCTATGTGTGTACATCAACCTCAAATACTGTACCAACTACACGGTTAAAAAGAGAATGTGCTGTCGGGATTTAGAACTACTGGCGCTCTCATTGAGACCTTTTTATTCGCCACGAGACTTTGGTGTTATTTACAGAGTCCTGGTTTATGTTCCGCCTACAGCCAAAACGGACGTTGCAGCTGCAATCTTAGCTGATGTAGTGCATGAGTTTCAGACAAGGTCACCGGACGCACCAGTAGTTATACTGGGTGATTTTAATAAATGCACCTTGAAGGTTGACCTACCCACCTTCTATCAACACATCTCATGTCCGACAAGAGAGAACAGAACTCTGGACTTGTGTTACTGTAACATCAAAGGAGCATTCACATCTCGTGAAAAGCCACCACTACGATCATCGGACCACAAAACAATACAACTGCTGCCTCTACTTACCGCACGAAACTTAAAGAAGGAAAAATCATTCAAAAAAAAAAAACGTACAAGAATGGACTCAAGACAATATTCTCAAACTACAGGGATGTCTAGACTGCACTGACTGGAATTTGTTTCAAGAGACCACTTCAAATCTGGAAGACTGGGTCGACGCAGTGACACATTACATCAAATTCTGTGAAAACATGTGCATCAGTACTAAGAGCATCAAGATATACCCCAACAATAAACCATGGGTCACTGCAAAAATAAAACTGGAAATAATCAAAAAGAAAAGAGCATATATGAGTGGCGATGGACAGACAAGAGAAAGAGCTCAACGAAATTTCAACATCGCTCTTGAGGAAGGGAGGAAAAACTACCGCACCAAGCTGGAAGACTCAATTAATACAAGTGACATGAGACAGGCGTGGGGCATCATGAACAAAATGGCAGGAGCACACTTCAAAAGTAAAAATAATCTTGCTACAAGAGACGAAAAAACATTAGCCAACGAGTTAAATGATTTCTATTGTCGCTTCGACACGAAAGATTTTAATTATCTAAGACTCAAAGCCCTTGATGATGTCAATGCTAACAACTGTTTAGAATTAGCGATTACTAAAGAGCAAGTCTCCAACATTTTCAAAAACGTCAACCCAACTGGTGGGCTTGAAGGAATAAAAGGGCGAATCTTAAAAGAATGTGCTGAACAACTAGCTGAACCTTTCCAAGATATTTTTTCACCTTCATTACTAAACCATGAGATACCACCTGTGTGGAAGTCATCTATAATTGTACCTGTGTCAAAGGTTTCCAAACCGAAGGAAATGAATGACAATAGACCTGTTTCACTTACTTCCATTGTGTATAAATGTTTAAAAAATTTGGTTAAACAGTTTCTTCTGAAAGATCTTTGTAGTAATTCCCTTACCAAAAGGGTAAAGATGTAAACGATGCCATGCTAAATATTTTAAATTGTATCTACATCTGGACTTACTGAACACTTATGTAAGATTGTTCTTTATTGATTTCTCATCAGCTTTTAACACTATACAACTTCATTTACTCATTGAAAAGATGAAAGCGTTGCAGATTAGTCCATATTTAATATTATAGGCTAAAATATTTTTGACCCAGAGATCTCAGAGGGTTAGGTTAAACATTGTAGTATCAAATGCATGCATAGTTAACACATTGGCACCCCAGAGGTGGTTCATTTTGTACACCAATGATTTTCAATCCGATAGTTCTTGTGGCTCCTTCACAAAATACGCTGATGATGCGGCTCTTATTGCCCCGCTCTCAGAGAGTTCAGACGTAAATGAGTATTTCAAAGAAATAGAACACATTGAAAAATACTGTAAATATAATTTTTTATTATTAAATGTCAAAAAAGTAGTGAAAAGAAGGAACATGATAATGTTTCTGTAGCTGGAGAGACTATTGAAAGGAACATGATAATGTTTCTGTAGCTGGAGAGACTATTGAAAGGAACATGATAATGTTTCTGTAGCTGGAGAGACTATTGAAAGGAACATGATAATGTTTCTGTAGCTGGAGAGACTATTGAAAGGAACATGATAATGTTTCTGTAGCTGGAGAGACTATTGAAAGGAACATGATAATGTTTCTGTAGCTGGAGAGACTATTGAAAGGAACATGATAATGTTTCTGTAGCTGGAGAGACTATTGAAAGGAACATGATAATGTTTCTGTAGCTGGAGAGACTATTGTATTAGTGCAAACCTTTAAATACCTTGGTACTATCCAATACAATAAACTAAATTTTACTGCAAATACTGATTATATCCTTGTTTAATGTTAGCAAAAAGGCCTTGGCTATGTTTTATCACGCTCACATCTGGAATATAAAAATAAACTTTATAGAATCCTAAATGCTGCTGGTAAAATCATTGGCAAAAAAACAAACCCCATTAGGGTAGTTGTTTGCGACAAACATCTATAAAAAAATCTAACAAGATCCTCAAAATAAAGAATCACCCTTTGTGTCAGGATTTTGTGATTTTACCATCACAAAAGAGATACAAGACACCGATATCAAAGACAAACAAATACTCTTTTGTTCCCCTGAAACAATAGAAACAATTTGATATAAACTTTGTCACATGTAAATTATGAGTGAGTCTGGTGTGAATGTACATTTTGGTTTCTTATAGCTATAATGTTTTTTGTTTGGTGTAATGCACAAATTGTAAGACAGATTTCCATACTGACAATAAAGATTATTATTATTATTATTATTATTATTATTAAATTGGATCGAAAGCTAAGAAATGAAAGAAAGTATGATAGTGTATTTTTTGCTATGTCGGCTTAAAAAATATATATTAGGTACACATTTTGAACGAAAACATACTGCTTCGATCGTGAAAATGATTTCTTTGTTTTGTGTATTTGTGTACGGTAATTAATAAAAAGTTAAATCAATGTTGAATTATGAGTAAATTAGTAAACCAATCAGCTAGCTAGGGCAATTAAAAATATATAAGGCATGTATTGGTCGTATATGGTTTTATACCCAGTCATTGTACAGAAACGCGAACCCAGATTTAAGTTTGAAATTTACAAAACATAGCACAGTTTTTATATCATTAGTTAAATATTAAAAGTATAATTACAAACATTCATGCTTGTCAAATAAATATTTGCCTATTACTTTTTTTTAAATAAAGAAAAAACCCATGTGGGTTTAAACAAAATATTTGTCAATGCGAAAACATCAATGAAACAATTGTAAATTTTTTACTTGTTCCTTTTTTTTTTCATAAGTCGATGATTTGGGATTTCGATTGAAAGGTTTTCTTCTTGAAATGCTGGACAACAAAAACTTATCAGAATATAGTTATCGAAATGTTTCCGAGCCAACAAAATCTGTCTACACAGTGTTAAACTTGGAAGGTGATGCTATCGCTGGTGTAAAAATCAATCAAGCTACAATTTCTGGTAAAGATTTTGCACCCTTCGTTTGTTTAAATGAATTTGAAGCTTATGGAGGTAAATATGTTTTTTTTTTGTTCTTGAAATTTACTTATCACAATAATGAGTTATGTTAAAGACATTGACTCAATGTTAACTTCACAATATCATTCACCTATTCCTTTGTCTGTCGGATTAATGGGGCACCACACATAATCTGTTAATCGATTTCGCTCTATTCCTCTCTGTCTAGATGACAAAAATAAACTACATTTGCTTTGTCGGCTTTCTCCGACAGATCCTGAAAATCATGCATAAAGAAATAGCGTGTAACACAAAGCCTTTCGTTTAAAAGATTCTTCCAAGTATCCTCACTTAGCATCTTCACCATCCTCAGCAAATGCCGCATGCGTTTGCTTGGTCATATCCGCCAGATAGAGGACGAACGTATCGCAAAAGCCATCCCCTTTGGACAACTCGCAATCAGAAGAAGAAATTGTCATTCAATATTTGGACGTAATGAATCAGTTTCGAACAGAAGTGGAAATCGAAAAGGACTACTCGGAAGACGTAGCCCAAGGCCGTAATATAGGGAGATAGATGATAACAAGGAAAGCTTTGGACAGACAACAAAAAAAAAAGTATTTACCTCAGCTCTGGCAGATAATTCTGGTATGCTCTCTGGACTGTCGTTCGGGTTAGGGGTTAGAATCCATTCCGATGCCATTCTTGCTTGATGTTTAGGGTAAGTTGTAATTATCTTCAAATCTGAAGGAACACCAAAAATATGTAAAACAGAAGGGGGTAGGGGCTATCTCTACAGGCAGAGCTGAGCACGCCAACTTCCTTATTCGTTTATCCATCACAATGCTTTTATAGAAAAGAAGTGACTTCTTTAAATCAGAAAGGATTGAGGTAACCTGCGACATGTTCACCTATAGAGATTCTAGCGATCAGATCATACATGATGCCACTGGGTTCTTTGTTGACCTCGAAAGAGAAGAATTATTACTTAAGGGCTGGACATACACATATAGGACACAACCCTTCACGCGTGACCATCACATCTCGATACAATTCACGTTTCAATAAATCAGATATTTTCGGACGTAAGTCCCCAGAATGTGAGTGCCGTTGCAAAAATTGACTCATGAAGAGCCTTTATTGCTAAATTCTACAAATTAGTCTCACTAGATTTAAGAAATTGTATTGTTAACACAGGGAACATAGCATATAGGAGCTGATAGTCAGGATGGAAGTCTCAGGATGACATAGTCTAGATAGAAACTCAGGGTAGATAGAAATAGAGTAATAGATATCATAGATTAAGCCAAATATAGTCCTATTTTTTTTATTCATGAGTTTTGCTGTAACTCATTGCATGTAATTGCAATTAACTTTTTGTCAACTGGTTTTGTTATTATACGAGTTGTGTATGTGTCGACGTGGGAACATTTTAAATCTAACATAATATAATTATTGAATAACAATAATAATAATAATAATAATAATAACAATAATATAACTGAATATATTAAAATGAAATAGAAACTTTTTCATTAATAACTTGAGCTTTTTGCAGTAGCACAGCATCGTCTTTATTACCTCTTAGCTGTTTCATCAAAGTGACATAGGAAATAAAAGATTTTCGAAGTTTGACCTTTACTTTAGTTATTCTATGTAAAAAGAAATTTAAAGAGGCACACTTTCTAGATAGAGAAGGTATAATTGGGTTGGAAGATTTATTGCGTTATAAATGTCTCTATAAAATTAATATTGCATTGTTCAACTAAGGAAAGTTTGTATAATTTCTTAGTATGTCATTTCTTCCACTCTTATAATTGCTTCCTTATAATGATACTTTATTAGAATGTTAACTATAAGATTTATTTTTACTTTTTTTTCTTCTAAGCGCTAATCGGGTGCATTTTGTACATAATTACAGACATTTTTGTTTGTTTCCTTTAATATATCTCAATTTTTTTAATTTAAAAAAATTGTTTCAATTTAATGTGAGAGATTATTTTTTTTTATTAAGATTGCCTTCCAGGATTTTGGGGCTTAGATTGTAAGAAACTATGCCCAGAGCCCTGTAAATCATCCTGTCATGTACAACTTGGAACATGCAACATCATTTGCAACGGCTACTCAGATCCACCACTGTGTTCTATTGGTAATTTTTAATATATTTTTGATATTCTATTGTTAGTAAACTATAGACTTTTTTTAGAGGAAAGATCACTCTCTTATTTCTGCGGATTGTCCACGAGAAAACAGAAAACAAGAGTAGTATTCACACAACGGATGACTGCCTGCGCGATGGAGTGTCGTTTAAATGTATCAAACTCTGACTTTTCTCTGATGGCTTGGTACCATGAAATTTAATATTTGTGCGTTTACGCAATGGGAAACAGGAGAGCGGAAGAAAGTACAAGATGTTTATGAATTTAGAATCTAGCTGTTAAAATGAAAAAGATCCTTAATTTGGACACAAAATAACGTATTTACGGTAATATAAACCAAATATGACGGCATTCTTGGTTTGAGCCGCGAATGAAAATATTGTGAAAACAACGTTTAGAGATTGGAGGATCGATGGGAATATTGTGAAAACAACGCTTAGAGATTGGAGGATCGATGGGAATATTGTGAAAACAACGTTTAGAGATTGGAGGATCGATGGGAATATTGTGAAAACAACACTTAGAGATTGGAGGATCGATGGGAATATTGTGAAAACAACGTTTAGAGATTGGAGGATCGATGGGAATATTGTGAAAACAACGTTTAGAGATTGGAGGATCGATGGGAATATTGTGAAAACAACGTTTAGAGATTGGAGGATCGATGGGAATATTGTGAAAACAACGCTTAGAGATTGGAGGATCGATGGGAATATTGTGAAAACAACGCTTAGAGATTGGAGGATCGATGGGAATATTGACCAAAAAAGGACAAGAAAATTAGTCGTTGATATAGTTAGCTAGAATGTTGCTCATATTTTTTATTTACAGAAATATAGCAATTTTCCGACGCGTAAGAAAAAGAAGATAACTTCCAATATCCCATTAATTAATATAAGTACTAGATCCATAAGTTTCTAATAAAATGGTTTCAGGTCAATTTCAGATCGTTTATTGTACATTTTCGGTCATGTGGCCCGCGACACGAGTGTCACAAATTAAAATGGCCCGCAGGTCGAATTATGTTGGGCATCATTAAGAGGCTAAAAAAGAGGGGCGGGGATGGGAAGTAGTATTCACCCTTCACTAAATGGCAATGCCGAACTTAACCATTGTAGAGCCCTATGCGAAAGATTTTGCGGGGAGGGCGTAACTGGGAGAAGGTTTTCAGTAAACACAACTCTGCCGGGTCAGGTGTCGAACTTTGAGCCCTCAACATAGGTAGCGAAGCTAAGCCAAGTTCCAGCGTACCACACTTCCAGCTTCTTTCAATTTGTAATCAGAACGGAACTAAAAATTTCAGTCAAATAGATCTAACTAGAAATAGATAGCAAGAATTTAATTGTGGAATTTCCCAATAAATATTTGAAACATCATTTCTATTTTTTTTTTTTTTTGTAAAATAGACCATTGAGCTGATTATCAAGAGTTTATAATAACCCGGTGATAGCTCTTTTTTAAAGGCGAATGGTGTTTCAATATCTCAGCCAAAAAAAATGAATTGCACGGAAGACTTCATTAAAATGATGCATTAACTTGCGTTTTAAATCACAATGTATTCAAGTTATTCATTCTTACTGGTTGTATTTTCTTTGATTACATATTAGACATACTTTTTTTCACCTTTCAACAACGCAATATGAAACATCTTTAAATAAACGTTTTACCTAGTAACACGAAGCCACAACATTATGCACACATACATGGTCGTAATTAAACCAACTCCAAACCTTAAAGAACAGGGCTACATTATTAAGTTTACTGGCGAATAGGAATATTATTGCAATAAATGTATATCATTGGTAGACTACTATAAAACATTTCATACATTGCCTGAAGCAGTTCCAATGCCTAGGTAAAGTAGGAAACCCAAAACTCATTTTGTACTTTGCCTGGCGTTTTTAAGCATTGTATAGATTCCTAGATTTCGCACTTGACCGTTATATATAGGCTATATATATATATATATATATATATATATATATTACGGCACACGGCATGATTGAGATTTTTTCTACATAAAGAAACTCACTGTCCGATAAGCCCGTGTAGAAGTGTGGTTTGAAGTCCGGCCCCCTAATTAAGATTTACTACCAAGTAAACAAACTTAGTTCCCTTATGTTACCTCTAGAGAGTGCTTACGTCCAACGTATCTCACTTGTCTATCACCTGTCTATCAATGAACTCAATGTGATGGACTAAACAAATAAAAGTGGGGTGGGAGTTGTTCATCTCTACCTCTGGAGATATACCTGGTTACCCGTGTAGAGATGCGGCTGGAAGTCCATCCTCCTACTAAAGATTTACTACCAAGTAAACAAACTCAGTTCCTTTGTAAGATGTGACATCTAGAGAGTGTCAATATGCTGACATTAAACCTACGTTCATCGTATTTGACTTGTGATCACCTGTCTATCAATGAACTCAATGTGATGGACTAAACAAATAGAAGAGTGGTTAGGGTTAGGGTTAGTGGTTAGAAGAGTTGTTTATCTCTACCAATGGAGATATACCCGAGCAGCTAGACAGACGTCTGGTTACCGTGCACCCCAAATTTATATTTATATTTATAAATATAACATATTCTCATTATTCAAAACTATTAAATATTTAAATACATACATATAGTAAATTTTACTATTTTACTATTTAAATACAAACAAATTCTGGTCTCCAAAATATAAAAATAATTTTTTTTAAAATTATTATTATATTTTTATTAGCATGTATCAAATCATTTTATGGATTAAATTGTACCAACAACTGCCCAGTCAACTGTGTCGATAATACTTGTGACTCCATCAGTGGAAAATGTTTGGCTTGCAAGCCTGGCTTCACAGGAGATTATTGCACTAAAGGTAAGTACTGTTTTAAGGGGAAGTTCACCTAAAAAAAATATTTTCTTTAAAATTGATCAAAACTGGTTGGTTGGTACAGTAAATCACCCTGATAAAAAAAGTATTAGAGAATTGTGTGTCACTTTGATGGTTGCCATGGTAACGGCCGCCATCTTGTTTTTTTTGTATTTGATTGTTAAAATTCTATTACTTTCTTAAAATCAATACAAAAGACTCAAACTTTTTTATTTTGAAATAGAAAGCATGATTCTATATTTATAGCAATTCTATTTTTTCCACATGACTTAGAAGTAAAATAGGTGGTATAGTTTTTAACAAATAAAAAAAAACTATTTTTTTGGAAATGTTAAAGACAATAAAATGAACATCATGAATTTATTTTTAAAAATCTGGATGTTACGTTAAAGTAATAACATACATCTTTAAGTATTTCAAATTTTATGCAAATATCTTAAATGGTTGCAAAGTAATAGCAATTTTAGTTTTTGGTATTTTCGGAAAAATAAGATTCTAAGAAAAATAGATTTAAATCAAAATTGTATTTGTCAAACTATGCAAAATCACAATATTTGAAAAAATAACAATGCACAATTCGAAAACTAAATATTGTCAAATAATGTACAAAATGAGACATAATTTCATCAATAACTTTTTAAGATATAGTACTTTGAAGATGATCATATAAGTAAATAGATATATGAGAAAAATAGCAAAAAATTCTATAAAAAAAATATAGAACAAAAATGTATTAGAAAAAAATTAAGTTAACATCAAATGGCAAAAATAGAATTTTTCTAAATAAAAAAGGTTTTAAAACAAGAAAGAAAAAAAAACTAACCTTTATAGAATAAATCTAGTTGATATTACAATTAACTTGGTGAGATCCAAACCAATCTTTGTATTATGTTGGAAGCAGGGATTTCATTCTACTACCAGTAGTACTTCAAGTCTTACAAAAGATTGATATTAGGTGATAATCAATTTTGTATATATTTAGGGCACAGGTAACAAATATTGTCATTAATTAGTAGCTTCTAATATCTAGATCTAGGTTCCATTTTAATAAAGCAAAATGTCATGTCTACTTACAGTTGGATTATCCTTAATGTTAATATAGATTTAGATCTAACAATAATATAAAGTCCATGTCAAAACTAGGTTGCACACTCAGACACTACACAATACGATTATACCTATATCTAGAAGTCTATTACAATTTACATTGACATGATTTGAATCAAATCTTCTAGACGTCTACCAGTCTAGAATTAGATCTAGACTAGATTTAATTTCAGACATTTAATGTTTATCTTATCTTATCTGATATATTACAGACGTTACTTCAAAAAGAAGATGATTACGTCCTATGCGTCATGCATTCAGTCATGCATATCAACCAATGACTTAAATTCTATTATATGAGCTTCAACCCGCTGTTTCTTTCTTTTATCTTTATCTTGGCACAGAATAATTATAATCTACAGATTTAGATCTAGATCTATATTTAAACTTGAATCTAGTAGTGGATGTAGACCTGGATTCAATATACGAAAAACTTTCCAAATAGAGTACGTAAGTTTCCAAATTTAGCTAAAAGCTGCTTATAATAGGTTAGAAAGTGTTGCTAAACTTTAAAAGTACTTTTGAAGCCGAACAATTTGATACCAAATAAGACCAGTGTATTTGCTATGCAAAGGAGTTATTAACTATGGAGAATTTTTACGTTTTTCAATCAAATCTTGATTAAGATGCACCCTAAAAATGAAAAAAAGTACAATTTAAAGCATTATTTCAGAAAATTTAATATTCTATTGTAGTAAATAAATGGATAAACTATCTAAATATGTTTAAATCTAAAAATCCATTTTGGGTCCAAAATTACCATTTTTAAAGATAATCCACCCCAACTCAACTAGTGCGACATTAATATTTATAAAGACTGTCAGGTCTTAAGATTTCATTAAATAATTATTAAACTGTCTAGGTATTGAAAGTAATATTAATTGTAATGTGCGTATGTGTTATAATTAATTTATAATTTATTCCCAAAGTTCAACCCAACTGACACACCATACACACCCAGTTGTGCATAAACTAATCAACGAGGTGTATGATGATTTGAATTAAACTATAAATTTAATGTAATGAGATTTATACAAATGGAATGTGTTGTGGGCTAATCTAATCTAACTTGGACTATGTCTCAATTATTACTTAACATTAGCCATAGAACATTACAAGTTGAATATAGTTGATAACAACATTCAGTTCTATAAAATGAGACTTTATTAACCACTGGGAAATCCGTCCAGTTTTCCTAAAACGTCGCTATATGTAACTACTATTCAACTACTATTCAAAACACAACCTACTTCTAACATAACGCCATGTTGGTCTCCTCTTCGCCTAAGTCTACTACATCATTAGTCTGTCGCTAAAACTATACACAATATATTTCTCTAACAAAACTAACCTACTCTCTAAACTAGTACATTACAAATGATATATGATTAATGGTAATGATAAATGGAATACAAGTACATATAGTATGATATAGTTCAATTAAATACATAAATTGTATATTAAAGGAATAGTATTGACGTCATCAATATTCCATTTCAAGACAAAGATTCTGTATATCAGAAGTAGTGTACTTCTTATGCAAATGCTCATGGTAACATACGTAGACCTATCTTCTAGCCAAGAAGATAACCAGCGTTCAGAGTAGCACCAAAACTCACAACGTCACAATATAACGTCATGACTGAATGTAGCAATCTGAAATCTGGAACTTGAAACGAAATCTGAGACTCGAAACCTGAAACCTCAGTCCTGAAACCTGAGAATTGAAACCTCAGTCCTGAAACCTGAGATCCTATAGAAAGATAAAGAACAGATTTTTCTAATCTTCTAATCTAATTACAAAATACGAATACGACCGAACACATATCAAAATAACTTTACAATGTGAAATAAAACTCACCCTTAAAAGGGGTCAAATAATCTTTCAAGAATATATACCCGGAAAACGATAAGGCTATCCAGTATTGAGACACAAAGATAATTCAAGAACTCAAAAGATATATCTTAGCTCTACAGCGTACAGAGTACAATCAAGAAGAAAAGTTTGACGTCATATGAAAAATTACGACGAAGCGACAAGGAGAGAAGCTGGTGTACACACACACACACACACACACACACACACACACACACACACACACACACACACACACACACACACACACACACACACGCGCGCGCGCGCACACACACACACACACACACACACGCACACACACACACACACACACACGCGCACACACACACACACACACACACACACACACAAATATCAAAATGAGGTGATTGCCTATTGATGAAACAAAGATGAGTTTAGAAACTAACGTCCCTGGTGAAGGGAATTTAAAATACAGAAAGCACTTTGAAGGGGGAATACTTAAGACAAAAAAAACTTTTTTTTTCTAATTTTCTTATTTAGCAAATACAAAATTATGTGATTAAAATTGTGCATTATTATTAAAGATCGCTAGTATTTGGATTTTTTTTTAAAGCTGTGTGTTTGGATCTAATCACACAAACAGACAATCCCAGCGACGCTTCTCCATACTGGATTCGAACAGCAAAGTTAAAGCAATTATGTGTTATAGATTAATTAATCCATTTCATTGGTCGCCATTCTAAATTACAATAAACAATATATAACTATACGATCTTCTCTAGTCATAAGTTTCTCAGTAACAGAGTGGTAAGTAAGCACGTCGGCCCGAGGAGACATGAGCCACGAATTCGAATTTAGGTCGTTCCCCAATTCACTTTTTTTTTGTATATGCTTTTTAAAAACAATTACTTTTACAATCCACACAGATATACCATTCTTCCCCCTCTACCCCCTTAACTGTTCCAGCTAGGTGATAGGATCATAGCGTATTGAGAAAATTAAAACCATAAAATAGCTCTAGACAAAAACAATTGGTAAAAATAATCCTAATCACTCATTTTTAGAGGCCCCCGAAAGGAGAAAAGACGCTATTAGTTTTTGTATTCGTAAACTAGAAATTATAGTAAAAATCTGAAACCATAATATTTTAAACCATTAAAAGTTCTGATGCACCAGCTACTTTTTTCTTTTCTGAAAGCGAAAAATCTAATTTTTTAAATCAATTATAAGAGCAGTTTTTTCATAGAAATACACCACTTGTACAACTATTCACTATTAAGAGTAATGAACACAGGAGGCGCTTTAGACGGGGAGATATCAATTAACCATATTTTTAACATATTTATGCATATGATTTTACATTTTTTTTTGTCAAAAATTATTTTTAATACATTTGTATTGCTAAGTTATGTAAGTTCTGTCATACTAACAACTATTTTTACACACAAAAAAGTTTTCTATTTTTTTAAGAAAAAAAAATATATGTAGTATATAAGTAGAACATAATTTAAATCAACAATAAATAAGTAGTTTTTCATATTATCGCGTGAACTACAGTGGGCACTGTCTACCGCGGAACATAACTAAAGTAAAGAATTTTTTTTTGTTTTTCATGAAAATGTTTTTTTTTCTCCTTGAGGCTTTGAATAAGAGATTGGCCCTTTACGGAACAATTAGATCAATTAGATAATCATTCTATGACATCAGCTAGGCCCCAGGTTCTCATCTAACTTCTCCTTCACTTTTACCTATCCCTTAGTCTGCTGGACTGTTGGGGCACCACACAAGATCTGTCAACCTTTTATTCTCCATTTTTCTCTTTTATTTCCCTTTCAAAGAATTTCATTCTGATATTCTTTCTGAAAATATTGAAACCTGCCTTTTTACTTGCCTGTGTGGAACACATGGAAGGCCGATTTTGAGTTTGTGTTTTAACACAAACTGTCTTTGTAACCATTTTGTGTTGTTGTTGATCTAGATCTATTGCAAATTTAATTACATGACTGATCCAAACTAATCGATAAAATTACACTTCGGATAATCTTTGTTTTTCTAAAAAGAAAAGTATTTGTTTTTTGTTTTGTTTTGTTTATTTAAACAGTTGAAACACATTTAGTGTGTCTCACTATAAGACGCAGAGATAAGATTTGACACTGTAAAACGGTTTTGAAAAAGGCTTTTAAATATATAAACATACAATCCATAATTAATATGCTCATACTGGGGTCCTTTTTACTTTTACAGCAATAAATAGAGAATTGTGAATAAAAGTAGATGTATTAATCACTCAAACAAATAAATGTAATTTAAATTTATAACTAAAGCGATCGTGTGCTTTTTATCTTAGGGATAGTCTAAGTTACATTGTGTCGTAGATCAATAGGAAATAGATTAGGGCCTATTTCGCGGTTGGGAGGAGACGATTGTGTCACATTACATAAAAATAGGTTTTGGCTTATAATATCCTATAAGCCTACTCAATTACGAGAAATACTTCAATTATATATATATACATATATATCATGGGCGTAGCCAGGTTTTTTCCAGCTCCTCACCCCTGCGAAAAACAAATATTTTTACAGATGTATGTATGTATGTGTGTGTGCGCGTACAAAATCTTTATTATTACATTCTGACCCTTAATTAGTGGAAACATGGTAGACTCCCCGCCATTGCTAGCAATTTCAGCGCATGACTATTCACTGCACTTAATTAATGAAGCCCTGTTAGAAATGTGTAACCTCTCTTGGATACGCTCTTGAAATTAGGTGACTGTTGTTTGATTTAGACATTATATCGAAAAGGGAAGTTTTATCGTCAAAATCATCTGTTGGGGGTTTAGCTAAGGTTATATAATTTGGTAACTGTAGTTTGCTTTAGAATAATATTGAAGATGGAGTTTTTCCCCCTCAAAACGCTCTGTAGGGTGATTTTAAATTCAAAACCATCTAAAGGGGTTTTAAACTTTTAAAAAGCCATCTGTAGGAGAGGGGTTTAAACTCAAAACCCCTTTTGGCCACGCTCATAGCATTTTGAAGGTTTTTTTTATATTGAAGAATTTTGGAGGGGGGTTTTAAAATCAAAATCTTCCATAACTGTTTCTCTTAATATTTGGGAATTGTCGTCTGCATTTTTGTTTTGTTTTGTTTTATAGAAAAGGGGGAATTAACTGCGAAAACCCGTGGTAGGGGGGTTTAAACTGAAAACCCCCTGGTAGAGAGTTTTAAACTCAAAACCCCCTGGTAGGGGGTTTTAAACTCAAACCCCCTTGGCAGTGCTGGGGCAAGTGTTGGTTTAGTATTAAAATCTCACCTAAAATAAACAGTATGAAACAAAAATCAGTCACTAAATTGCGATTCCCCCCCCCCCCCCGCGGGAGGGATTTCATTTTGCGCTTGATTCGTACTAGGGGTCCAGGGTTCGAATCCTTCTGAAGACTTTTAATTTTGGAATCTTCGGGCGCCTCTGAGTCCACACAGCTCTAATGGGTATCTGACATTAGTAAGGGAAAAGTAAAGGCTGACCACATGTGTCACAGTCTCATTTGACATTGCGTGTTATATGCTGGCCTCGAGTCATGAATGTGAAAGTCACGTGTATCCTCTGAGATAGAAAGAGAAAGTAAGAATGAGTATATTGATTTTAGTCAGAAGACAGTATATTTTTTTTTGGTCACTTGATGAGAGTAGTAACTTTGGGTTGAATAGAGTCGTCTCTGGGACTTGAGACAGTACATATATTTAAAAATCAGAGGGCCCGAAGATCCCGAAATGAAAATCCCAGTCTTCAGCGGGATTCGAGCCCGAGACCTTCGGTTCGGGAGTGAAGCGCTTTACCGCTCAGCCACCGCGCCTCCTGGATACATATTATTGAAGTTTATTTGTTACCCGCTGTGATGCGGACGTATTTTAGTAGTGAAGTTGTATTATAAAGGACTTGTATGATATGATACCGCTGTTATGCGGATGTAGTTATATTGCAAATTGGATATTTTGGTGTAACGACTAGAAGTGCCGTACATTATTATTATTGAATAAACATCACATTTCTCTGCTGAAGAACGACTCGACTTTGTATACTGTTCATGTTCGTTACGTGTAAAGTGGACATAAGAACCCTGCATTATTTACACACATTGACCACAATATAATCGTTTACATATTCAAACACATAAATTTGCAACTTAGCAAATAACTTAACTCTGACCAGATGAATTGACTCTTGTCTTAAAACCTGTATTAAACAAACACCTAAGTATATTTGATTCCATGGCAACGAACTATTCTAAAATTTAATTTACCTAGTTTTGATGTTACCCAGAAGTGCTTATATGTACATATGTAACTCAATATTCTTTTTCCTTATGGAATCTTATCATTTTATAGACATAGATCTACCTACATCTATTAAATAATCATTTGTCATAAATTTCATTACGACATTTTTTGTGTGCTAATATTTAGTCATTTAAAAAGAATTTATTGTGTTAGTTAATAAACACCATGTCCATATGTTTATTATTATTATTATTATTGTTCTTTTATTTAAACAGATTGACGCTTTTTACTTTTCTTTGTAATACTTTTGTCCGATCAGTTTTCCTCTCATTAGCAAATGTATCACATTAGTTTGGAGGCTTTGTCCCATGAAAATAAATGAATATATGTATTAATGATGTTATGCGTCATTTAGTGTTCATTTACCCTGCGCTTCTTTTTATATCTTATTGAAATATTAACAGGGTTTTCATTTATTGTGATCAGTGAAAATTCACTTCTGTGAGCTACCTTGGCAATATGTCACACTATCAGCTAATTTGACAAGCTCACTTACATTTGTATTACAATTAGATATTCCTCGTTATTTTTATTTTCATATAATCATCTTCCTCATTTTGGATATATTAATTTGTTAGCTTTATTGACTTCTTTCATTTAACTTGTAGACATATTGTTAAATTCTGCTTTGTAATTATTTTTTTAAAATTTCCCCTGATAGCTCTCCCCCCCCCCCCCCCGTTTATCACTACATTTATTTTCAGCCCCCAACATGTCTGAAACGGCTGTCAACTCATTGATTGTGTCAACGCCATAAAATCGAAAAGATATGTAGTAACCTGTTGACGCTGTTTCGATGCAGCCCTACTTACTAATATCCCTCTGTTTTTCAGTGCAACAGCATACTGCGTACGCCAAGATCCTGTTGACCACTGCGGTGTACCCGCAGTCGTCTACTAGCTAGAGATGTGGCTCGCCCATGATCCAAACAAACACCTGTTAGAATCTCCTGACTCCAAGATAAACTTCCAATCATAATGATAACCAAAGCCAGTTCTTTTCCCTATATATACAATCCCACCTTGGAAATATGTATACACCATTTTCTTATGAATACTATTTATAATTAATTAATATTTAGCAAATTTAACTTTTAAGTTTGTGGTTAGTTGTTTGTGTTGTACATTCTATCTGTACGTGCTTATTTTTATTTGCCCAAATGTTAGCTTGATTAAAATTCATATTAAACCTCATGCAACTGCAAACACACTTAAAATACAACACTTGTTACAGAGCATATGACAAATATATATTTTATGTAAGATTATACTAGGATTTTTATTGAAAATAAGGGGGAAAAAAGCATCAAAGTCGTTAAAAGTCTCCATAAACTAGTCAGAAATAATCCCCTGGGTTTGATATGTTATTCTTTAATGTCCAATTATATTTATGTTACTACAATACTTAAACAATGAGTAATGTAGATCTTACAATAATAACGTTACCTCATTTTCAACAGCATGTGATGATTTCATGTTTGGTAAGAAATGCTTAGAAAGATGTTCGTCTGTGTGTACAGACAAGAAATGTAACTCTACAACGGGGAAATGTTTTTCTTGCATGCCTGGATTCTTGGGTGCATTCTGCAATCAAAGTAAGTGTATATATTTCACATTTATATAACACTTCATTGGTGATTCTTAAATAATGTATACCTTATACTCATTAAAATAAGATTTAAAAGTATCTTATAATAAACTTTTGGTCTTTGACTCCTTCAATGTCGTTGTGCGTTTATCTATCTATCTATCTATCTATCTATCTATCTATCTATCTATCTATCTATCTATCTATCTATCTATTTATCTTTCTATTTATCTATCTATATCTATCTATCTATCTATCTTTATAGCGCTATGAGCATGCTTTAAGCATGAAAGTAGCGCTATATAAAAGCTATAATAATAACTATTTTTATCGTAGTCCTGTGCCTCTGGTATATATCTTAATATATTAACTTTGTTTTATGAAAACTCTCTATAGTGCCAGATGTTGTATTTAAACTAAATTAGAACTCAATTTTATGCAATTATTATCATTATTTATTAGCCAAACATGTTAAGCATTTAAGCCACACTCAGCTATATATTAAAATAACAATTAGGTCTGGAAAAATAACGTTGTTTTTTTTAAATTTCTAACAAGTTGTTATAAGCCATGTCTTTAAGATTATTATAACCAAAACATTTTTAACAGGTTGTGGACCATCACTGTATGGTCAGGATTGTCAACATAATTGTAGTAACTTATGTGTAGATAGTTTGTGTAATTCTACTGATGGATCATGCTTTAACTGTATTGAAGGAAAGTTTGGTCAATTTTGCAGTGGTAAATATCTTGATTTTACTTTATTGTTACAATTTTTAAGTATTTAGCAGTACTTCAAATCACATTGTTAACTATTTCCGAAAGCTCTAAACACTTTTGCAGAAAATGGAATACATTTTAAAAAATTAACTAACCAAAATTTAAAAAAAAAATTGTATCGAGTAAAAAGATATTTTAAAATTTATATTTAGACTTGTGATTCCATTGAATGTTAAGCTCAAAACAAAATAAAAAAACACATAAATAAAACAGACATACATAAAGAGTTCTTTGAATGACTAAACACAGGCGTCTTGATCCTTTTCATGTTTCCTGGTCAACGAGTGGCGTTGATAAAGTCTGATCGAACGAACGAGTTTTTGTACCCTTTGTTTCGAGTCTTAATTGACAGATTTCGCGGACTTCGCGACGACTTGACGTAGTTCTGATGGAGCGGGCGGCTGTTGTCTGCCAAGATTTCTTAGACATTTCTGTTGAAAAAGTTCATTTAAATATGGTAGTGTTGTGCGTGTGATTTTTGATGCCCTTTTATAATGTTTAACTCAAATGAGCAACTGTTTAGATGAAACTTTGTTTTGCCAACAATTTATTCCATGATTTTGCATTGTCACACAGTAAAAGTTGTGCTATATAATCCTATGTAGTTTAAAGCTATTAAGTTTGTATAAGAAAAATAGCCGCCGTGCGATTTTCTTTGCCAGAGTTTTAGGGTGGTCTTCCCACGAAAGCTTGTCAACAATGACACCCCGGTATTTGTATGAGTTCACTGGTTGTATCACTAAAACCGACTATGTCAGTATCATCAGCAAATTTAATGAGTTTAATTGAGTCATAGAGGCTTCTTATGTCATTATTGCAATAACAGAGCAAGGTTGGAGAAAGTACACAACTTTTAGGAGCCTTGTACATATTGCTCGAGTTGACGATTTGGTGTTGTTGACTTTAACAAACTGCAGCATCTGCAACTGAGTTGGTGCCAAATGTAACGCGAAGCGTTCCTTTGGATCAAATGACCCCTTTATCTTAAGCCCAGGAATGCGCCCCGAACAGGAAACTCTAGTGCTGCTGCTGCTAAGCGGCTAAAAAAACGGGTTATTAGTCTAACTTTATTGGCGTAATGTATGGATGCCACGGGTTTTTTCTAATAGTGGAAGGGGCAGATTCCGCCCGCCTCAACCCGGGAAGCCTCTTGACATAAGGTGTTGATCCGCATCCTGCTTGCCCTAATGGGTGCTTAGATTAGTAGGCTGTAAACTTGCACCAAGCAACAAAAGAAGAAAAATGAAAAAGAAAATTCCTATCATGCGACTGTCCACATGAAACGTCAGGACAATGTGTCCTAGTCTAATAGATAAACTACGACAGGTTGACGATGCAAGGAAAACAACGAGTTTAAAAGACTACACATTGACATTGCAGCTTTTCAAGAAACCCAAAGGTGGCCAAAGGCGGAATGCTCCGTGAGGCTGATTACACTTTCTTTTGGAAAGGAAAAACACAGGATGAGATGTGATTGCATGGTGTAGGCTTTGCAATCAAGAACAGTCCCATTATAGCCCCTCCAGTTGGTAGCTTGGAACGGCTACTAAGCATAAGTATGATGACTACATATGGAAAAGTCATTCTAATTAGTGCCTATGTCCCCACGCTATGCTCACTTTAGGAGGACAAAGACAATTTCTATAAAGACCTCAAGGAAGCCATTCCTCAGGAGCACATTGTCATTCAAGGTGACTTCAATGCAAGAATAGGATCAGACCACACTGCTTTAATCACACGTTACCTCTACAAGTCTATTATATTAACATATACTAACTTTATTAACATACAATTAACAAAATACACTAACGCCAAACTAAAGCAGTTTCTTGTGAGGATGTCAACGGTTTTCAGGCGATCTGAAAGATGCGTTCTCTTTTCCTGGTAAATTCTATATTCAGAGTACAAATTCTTAAACGCACAAATGAGAACGGTCATGCTACAAATCCATCAGAGAAAAGTGAGGGCCTTAAAGATACATTTTTCAACCTTTTTCTTACGAAGGAGGGATTTTTTACTCTTTGAGAAGATGTTACGGCTGGCAGGATAGAACCTCGTCACGGGCCGGATTTTAAGTCACAGATAAAACAATGTGACTTAAAAGATTGCCCACACATTTTAAAATGTCCTAATGATGTTATTTAGCCAAGACAAGATTTGCTACTACGCTCTTGCGCACGCTCCAATGGTTTTGCGTTAAAGCGAGAATCGACTACCAGGTGGCCACACTATGTCATCAGTGTATCTACAATAAAGAAATGCCCTTGTACCTTAGTGAACTGATCACTCCATATGTCCCACAGAGAGCCCTGCGCTCAATGGACTCAACGCTTTTAGTAGTGCCACTTTTCTTCCTCAAAAGCTAAGGTCTGCGGGCTTTTTTAGTTTACGGACCAAAGGTTTGAGACTCCCCATTGATCTCAGACAGACAACATGCTACTCAACTTTCAAGAAGAACATTAAGACCTATCTGTTTCAAGCTTTTTAGATTAGTTTGTCATGTTAGCTCTTGTGTTTGTGCTTGTAATGTTATTACAGCCCTTATAGGCTACAGCGCTTTGTAAATAAAAGTATTATTATTTTTATTATTAAGTTAATCAAGCATAATTCTATGATGAATTACGTATTGAAACATTTTATTCTTTATTATTTAATCATTTATAAATTCAACATAAATCTTACTCATACTTTAGTTTCAGATCGCTGCAATAGTCAAGGCTTAGGACCTGGCATCGGTATAGGTATCGCCATTGGTGTGGTCAGTATTGTTCTAGTCGACATAGCTATCTACTTTATATTTATCAATAGAAGACAACCTCCAGCCAATGCGAATGATCCCGTGGATAAAACGCAAGGGACGCAACTCCAACAGTATGACTCATTGAAAGAAAACACTCAGTATAAACCACACTATGAAACGGTTGATCGTATAGGTAATTTTATTAGATACACATGTTAATGTTAGATAGGCCTATCTTATCTTATAAGACTTTGGCACTTTTCTGATATATGTCCTTAACTACTTTTACTTGAGGTATTAACCCTTTCTATCCGAAATTATTTACCACTTCTGGTGGAATCAACGTTGATATCGTCAGTTAGGAGAGAAAGAGTTAAGATACAAACCCTTTAAATAATTTAAGAATCATTTAATTGCGATGTTCAAATGTTTAAACCACATCTACGGATAGTATCCAGAAAGAAGCCAATTCAAGCTTTTGTTTTAATAAGATACGTTTTTTTAAGAATGAAATAAAACAAATTCTCCAGTTTCTCATTTACAATTCAGAAACAAACACATCTTTATTTATTAGACACACGAGTAAAAGTGAAGTTCCTCTCTCTGACCTTGCGATCTAAAGGGCAGGTGATGTTAAGGTCATCTGTTTCTGTGGCCTACGGTTAACGAGCAGGGTGTCATGTGGCCAGCACAACGACTAACTTTCCCACAAAAAAAAAATTAAGCATATTAGAGTAGGAAAGACTTCTTTGACGAACAATTAACGAGGCCAGCACACCAACCAAGAGCCTTTACTTTACCCAACTTAAGAGTTCCCAACATTAGACTCAGGGGCGCCTTAAAAATCTCGAAATTCAAAATCATAGTGGTCACCGAGATACGAAACCAGGACTTCGGAAACCAAGCGCTTAGCCACTCAGTCACCGCTCCCACACCAAAACACACGAGTGGCTATACTAAATATTGTTAATCTACTTATATCATCATTAAATATTAACTTTATACTGCACAATCTTAAATACAAGCATTGCACAAAAGATATTGAAACAATGTGCCAAATTGTGTTTCAGACTTAAACAAGACTTCAGTGACTCAAGGCTCTACATCGATTAACTCTTCACCTTATGAAAACGAACTAGCACCATATGAAAGCTACAGTCCTTAACAAAATAAGTAAATTTATAGAAAAGTAACAATAGCACTCATCCACTGTACACCAAAACCTACAATTGAGTTAAGATAACAATAGTCAAAAATGATAATAGAACCTCATTGTCTAGTATTCTTCTTATTACTATAATAAATCTTTGCAAGAATATGTAATATGAAAAATGATAGAAAGATAGAATCTTTTTTAAAGGAGAACTTCATATTTAAAGATGAGTTCTAATTTTATTTGTTCTTTGATGCGATCTTGGCATAAAAAAAGAAATTATTAAAAAGAATTATTTAATATATCAATGTTATCAGAAAACCTTAAGAAAAAAAAAGAAGTAAAATTATTCCTTTTTTAGACCTTTCCATCTATGAGCAGATGATGTTAAGGCTGTCTGTTATTTTGGCCAACGGTCAACGAGCAGGGTGTCATGTGGCCAGCACAACGACCAACCATCCTTACTTTCCCCAACTAAAGTCAGGTACCCATTAGAGTTGGCAGGACTCAGGGTTGCCCTAAAAATCACGACATTCAAAGTCCCAGTCTTTACAGAGATTTGAGCCCAGGACCTCAGATTCGGAAACCATTATCCTAACCCCTCAGCCACCGCACTTCCTAAAATAAACCTTATTGTTAGAACATCCATTATCTTCATCATCGTCACCATCATCATCTTCCCTTTAATTATCGTCGTCGGAATGCCGTGACAGTTTAGCGTAACCAAACCTCTCCCCCTTTCATATGCAGCAGACGTTTATAGCAGGATATCGGGAAACAGGCCGTCCATTCTAGAACATTGTTAAGGTAGCTTTTCTGTGAGCGATCGATTCTTCGTGCTTCCTTCACTGTACATTAAAAAAACAATTATCTTGACAAAAAAAAAAAGTTTAATTTGTATGTGTCTGTGTTTTCTTTTAGAGACTGGCTTTTGACAAACTAATTATTGTACAAGTCATACAAAAAAATAAACTGTGATATTTTTTTTTTTTAAATATTTCCCGTCATCGTAGTATCATGCTAACATACAGATTATAACTATATGAATGGAAGTATTACTCTGTATAATTGTGTAACACATTGTATTTTTGTATTAAAACTTCTGAAAAATGTTCCTGCATTCTTCAATTATTTTTTTTTATTAATTGCTAACAAAATGTGTAATATCTTCCTGCTTATGTTTTGCAGTAAGCTATCTATCTATCTATCTATCTATCTATTTATCTATCTATCTATCTATATCTATCGATCTATCTATCTATCTATCTATCTATCTATCTATCTATCTATCTATCGATCTATCTATCTTTCTATCTATCTATCTATCGATCTATCTATCTTTCTATCTATCTATCCATATATCCATCTATCTATCTATCTATATCTACCTATCCATCCATCTATCTATTTACCTATCCATCCATCAATCTATCTATGTATCTATCTATCTATCTATCTATTTATCTATCTATATATCTATCTGTTACGATCATCAATAGTGCTAAATGTTACAGTCAAACTTGATGCCAAGATGTCACGTTGAAGCACAATCAATGATCGTAATCGCCGAGGATTCAGAAATCGTCAGTTGATAAGATGATCATCTGGAACAGGGGTCTCAAACTCATATCAGCATGTGGGCCACAGTGGAAAGTAACAATCAGTCAGCGGGCCACACCACGAAAAGAGAATGTTTTTTCATTAAATTTTACAAACACTACTGTCACTGCAGTTAAATGCTAAAATAAAATTTGTATATAATTATTAATTACATTTATTGTAGTTTGAACATGCACAGGCAGTTTAGTTTACTAAAATAAGTTGACGTTGCCTCTATCACTAATAAAAAAAAAAGCAGAAACTGTAGTTCCCCCCCCCCCCAAAAAAAAAAAACTATAATTACTAGGCCTACTGCAGATGGCTCGTCACTCATGTTTCTGTCCACTCAGCTGAGAGCGTTTGGCAGAGACCAGACCATCGACGTTAGGCCTAAAGTCGCGTGTAGTGGCAAGCCGCAAGGTTGCTCTCAGATGCTCATCAGTCAATCTTGTTCGTAATGCTGTTTTTTTTATCTTCAATCTGGAGAAAACTGTTTCTAAATGTACGTACCCCCAAACATCGCTAGAATTCTAGCAGCTGCGCAAAATAAGTTTGGAAACACCTCTCTGGGATGAAACTGGTAGAAATCTGGAACGCCACCATCGGCGTATTTTTGCTTCAGAACAGTGTTACACTGCAGGTCCAGTAGTTCCATCTGGACTTCCTCTGGAAAGTTTTTCACGTCAACTGCGAACGGAGTGGCAACAAGGAAAAACTGTGGTTCGAGAGCAGTGAATGGCTGAAAGCGGTGTTCAAAATCTTCAACTAGTCTGGAGAGGATGTCTACGTAGTCTTTCAGGCGCTGTAGCTCATCCGTTATGCTCTAGAAAAGAGAATTGAGCCAGGTTTCCATCTGCCAGCTGAGTGGCCCACAAAGTCAGCTTGCATCTGAATGAATCAACCATCACGGTAATCAGCTGCTTTGTGCCCTGTATTTGTGAATTGATTGCATTGAGATGTTGCTTGATGTCAGTAAGAAAAGAAAGATCCGACAAAAACATTAGGTCACTGAGCTGAGGTATGTCTCTGTCTTTCATTGCCATGAGCAATGCTATTTCCCGTCTCAGTTCAAAAAATCTCTGCAGCACTTTTCCGCGATTCAAACATCTGACTTCCGTATGATACAGCAATTCACCGTATTCCGTTTCTAAATCAGCTAGAAATGACAGAAACTGTCTGTGGTTGAGACCCCGTACACGTATGAAGTTCACCGAGTGCTTCTTGGTGCAGAATGCAGTGTATAGCTGCAAAAGGTCCCGCCATGCTGAGCTGATACCGTTTCTCTACCATTAATCCAACAACACCAACCTTCTCTGAACACATTGCTGGTGCACCGTCCGTAGCCACTGAAACACGTTTTCTCCCACGGTAGCCCACACACCTGTCAATACAAGCTTCCAGTTTTTGAAACACGTCGCGTCCAGTCGTCGTTCCTTTCATGGGTAGTAAGTCCAATAGCTCTTCAACAATGTTTTCGTTGACCCCACGAATGAATACGGCACAATATGCGGTGTCTGTTACACCAGTAGACTCGTCCAGTGCTATGGAATATGCTACAAAGTCTTTTGCAGAGGCAATCAGTTGCTGTTGAACATTTGTCGCTTACTCGGTGATCCTGCTTGCTACTGTGTTCGCAGACAAACTTATGCCTTCGAAGAGCTTCTTTTTCTAGGGGCAGATAATTTCACACGCCTATAGCGTAGACTCTTTTACAAACTGGCCTTCAGTGAATGGTCGTGATGCCTTTGCTATTATCTCGCTAACAACAAAGCTTGCCTTCAGTGAATGGTCGTGATGCCTTTGCTATCATCTCGCTAACAACAAAGCTTGCTTTCACAGAATCTTGACACATGTACCCCATCCCTCCCCATCTCCCTCTCTTTCTCCTGTTTCGCTAGCCGCATGACCTGATTAGCCACGTGGCCAAACGGTCGGAGCAGTGCTATAATGGTGGCCAGATTCTAGCCGCTAGCGGCCAGCGGTAAGAATCAGGCCACCGTTCACCCAGCTAAAAGCCTAAGCGGTCGGTGGGCGACAGTGACACCTCATTTACTGATTTGTGCAGTTGTAAATCATTTCACGGCTTATATGTGGTCATTGTAAAGTTTTTCTAATTTTTTTTTAATTCTCGAACGTGGTCGCCGGCCACACAAAATAGTTAAGTGGCCCGCGGGCCACGTGCTTGAGACCCCTGATCTAGAAGCTGCTAGTTGACAAAACGATCTAAGCATATTATTATATATTCAATGAAGAAACTTCTCTTCGTCTAAAACAAATACTTTAATTCAGAACTTGGAAAAGCTATTCACAAATAATTACAATGGTTAAAACCATATTATGTAATGTCGAATCATCTATAAATACTAAAATATATCGCAAAAAAATTATTATAGCAGGAAATTATTTTTTTCTTTAAAGTCAATAAAAGTAAACGGAGAATTTTATGTATGGAAGAAAAATAATAAACAACTAGCTTTTTGGTGTATCCGGTGTACACTACAAAGGAATTGTTTATCTATTTTTTTATAGTGCTATAATAATTTGTGTGCATTGGTTAGCACTGTGGAATCAAATGTTTTAAAGTCCTTTGTTTGTAGATTAAGTTTTGAAACATCTAGCAGCATTAGAGTTTCGTTTTAAGCGTTTTCGACATTGATTAGTCTACAAACAAAATCGCTGATAAGCAGGCTGATGGTTCTACATTTATTGAAAGATACGGTAAACGTGGTAATTTCATTTGTTATAGATCTAGACTTACAATAACAAAAATCCGTGCGATTCAATATATTTTTAGCTATCGTTTGTTTTTGTTTTGTTTAGCGCAAGCTTTCTTCTCAGTGCGCTATGGTCCAACCCACTTGTTGAACATACAACTGTATGCAGTGTTATTTGAAAGAGTTCATCTATTCAGACTCAATGTGTGCATTAGATAAGTCGTGTGTCCCTTTTTTTCAAAACTGTGTATTCATTTCTTTTTCTTTATCTTAAAGCACGAGCTTAGAGTGCGCTATTTGGCATTCATTGTCATAACAAAAAATAGATTTAGGTAAAACACCTATAGACTTAGACTAGATGGGGTTATTACCGTGTACTGTTTCATTTGTTTTATTTGTATGGATGACGCTTAAACGTAATAGGGAATATCGTTAAACGTAACTAATTTAGTGTTATTTTTTTAAAAATGTTATGAAAGAGTTTACATTTATAAAACAACGCTTTTCTAGAAAAAAGGATCGAGATATTTCTACTAGAAACTAAAAAAAGCATCAGGTTGCAATCGATTAAGACTATTATAGCTTTGTTAGATAAAGCTTAACTTTATTTTATTTTTTTTGCCACACATAATTTTAGTCAATTATATATATATATATATATATATATATATATATATATATATATATATATATATATAATATATAGCCTTGGCCTTAACCTTGGTTAGGCCAATAATAGAATACGCATCCTCCATTTGGGACCCCTTAACTCAAGAAAACATTTAAAAATTGGAATAGACACAAAATAGAGCAGTTAGATTCATAGCAAACGAATATTCACATTTGACTAGAGTAACACCTTTAGTAAAATTACTAAATTTAGAAAGCCTTCAGGACAGAGGACTCTAAAGTAGCAATTATACATAAAACACTGAACCATAATCTTCAAATACAAAAACAAAATGTAATAAAATACTAAGAAAGACACAAAGATAAAGGCACATTCCTTATCCCATATGCTTGGACAAATTTGTACAAATACTACAAATTCTTCCCTAGTGATATTAGGACATGGAATGGTTGCCTGAGCTAGCCAGGAAAACCAGTGACTTGGCAGAATTTAAGTCATTGGTTAATATGCATGACTAAATACAAGACGCGAAGGACGTAATTATCTTCTTTTTTGAAGTAACGTCTGTATGATATAAGATATTGATCACTAGATCTCCTAATCTGTCGTACGCAGTCTTTATAGAAAGCATAAATAGAAATATCTCACAAATTTCATATATGTGTGGCAATTTTTGTTCGTTTTTCTGCTTATCTTATATTATAAAGTAGAATGTGAGGTGTATTTAGGTATGTATGTATGTATGTATGTATATATGTATTAAACCTATAGTATTTATGGATCTAGGCCATGTTTACAATGTTGACAATAGAAAAGATCGAAAGGATTTAGATCTAATTTTAAGAAATACACTTTGCGCAGATAGTTTTTTAATTTGACACATGAAAATACAAAAGAAGGTCCATTGATTTCTTTGTATAATAAAATTAATCTTCAAATTAGTGTTTCAAAACAATTTTTTCATAAATTAGTTCCTTTTATCTGTGACTTCAGATTTCCTGACGAACAATTTTTCATTAGACAATACCGTAATATTTCTTTCCATCCCTAGATCTGAAACTCTAATTCATCTCTAAGATGATAAAACTTCTCTTCGCACAGATAGTTTTATACTTTAACACATGAACATACTAATTATAGTCCATTCATTTCATATTTTGATCAAATTAACATTCAAATTTTGTTTTCTAACGTATTTTTTAAATAGACTACATTCGTTTACGAAAGCTGCTAACCCAAGTTGAGATAGGCCTATATCTATATTCATTCATGAATCGCGTACTAAAAATTATTTTGTTTAATTTTTTACTTTATAATCCCATTCATTTAATAAAGATATCGCTCTTTTCGTTTTTAATAGACGAATGAATGTATCGGCTTCGGGTAAACCCATTTTCGCAAAACTAATTTTATTTTCGTAGCGAAAGAGAAAAAATTTCAAAAGATCATTAGCTCCGTTTAACATACATCTAAATCCAAGCCACTAGATTAGTAAACACAAACTTAGACCCGCAGGCCGCGGGTAATGTCAGGCTTATTTTTACTATTCCTTACGTCATTTCCACTTCCTTTTAAACACAGGCAAAAATGTAAAAACATTCCTAATAACATAAACTAGATACATTTACATTTTATTTTTTGATAAAGAGAAAAAGAGAGCAAGGAATGTTACTATGTAACACCAGTTAAAAAACAAAACAAATAAACCCTAATGTCATTGAAAAGATAAATCTAGATCTATTGTCGTTTCGCTACATTGAGAAGGAGGGAAATAAACGATTACAATTAATAAACCATAAATGATAATTCTTTTTATTTAGACGGAACGAAAGGCATGATAAATATACAAAAGGGAACGGAAGTGTGAACAAAGTTCTAACTTTTTGCTGTTTGAGAGGGGGGCGGGATGCAGTGGATAAGTAACAGGGCTAGTGAAATTAACGGGCCCAAAATATGAGAGTGTCTATGTGAAACGGGTATTTCCGAATCAAGTCAAAAGTCTATATGGGAGAAAGTACGATGCGCTGGTAAAAAAGAAGTAACACGATTTGTGTTCTTGAGAGAGAGAGAGAGAGAGAGAGAGAGAGAAAGAGAAGGAAAGAGAGACAGAGAGAGATAAGGAAAGAGAGAGAGCGGGTCGTTAATTTGTTTTAAACAGATTTTCTCATTTACGGTCTATAAAATCGTTAATTAAAAAAAAAAGAATGGGGTGTTTTAGCCTTAATATAAAGCCTAGGAACAAATCAACTGGCGTGACCAATTTATACTGCTAGTATTTCGTAAGAAAGAAAAGGTTCAGTATTATTAGAAAGTTTTTTTTTTTTTTTTTTTTTTTATTCCTAGCCGCTCAATGTCCTGACGGCTGGTTTGGTTCTAAGTGTCAGTTCATGTGCCTCTGTGACAGTAATTCAAAGTGTGACAGTGATGGCCAGCGTCCAACAAAATGTAACGTTGGCTGGTTCGGCCACACATGTCAATACGTTAAAAAAAAAAAGAAAATATACACAAATTTGCAGCATATTTTTTACAAAGCTTTTATCAACTCAACGTCTGTTTTGTTTTTTTCTTTGTCTGCCTGTGTCCTAGTGTTTCTCCTACCCCCAATCTAGGATCAATTATTTTTGTTAAATTTTTACAATCGGTAATAAATCACTTTGTTTAGTATCTCAAGGACGGGAGGAAATAGTACTTGACTAAAGTGGAGGTATCAGCTGAGTTAGTCAACTTTATATTAGTGAACACAAACATGAAATAAAAACAATAGATAACTATACAATCTTCCATGTTTATAGACTTCGCTAGCAGAGTAAACACTGCGTTGGCCTGAGAAGGCTTCAGACATGAGTTCGAATTCAGGTCGTGCAACTTAAATTTGCAATTACTTCTATAGATGCTTTTTTAATTGTTAGTCTATTTCTATTACAAATATAATTACATGATGGATCAAAGATAATCGATACAAGTACGCTTAATATAAGCTTTTTTTTTTAATTTCATGTTTCAAATCACATTAAATCATAACTTATAATGTTATATATTATGTCCTATATCACGTTATCTCATAGAAAAGAGTTGTAATTCATCACGTTAGTACAACTTCGTTGAATGTCTTACATTTTTGTGTAATTAATAGGCTACTAACTACATTAGATAACATTTACTAACATCTTTTTCATTTTATTTTTCATTGCACTCTTAGTTTAATGACTATATTTTCATTCTGATAACACATTTCTCAGAGGACCTGGCGACTGTTGATGGGGCGCAAATCTCGACGTCTGCTGCGTCATGGCTGACTGATCGAGACGTGACGACATGCAACGAAGATCCGGGTCTCCACTCTATTACAGTGCAATGGGAAAGACCTTATCCTTGCACGTGGTTAAAACTACAAGCTACCAATATATGTAATTATTTTAAACTTGCCAAGAATGATCTCTGCCACATGAATCTAAATCTTTATTTTCTTTTTTGCCAATTCCTCTTTTTGGTCTCATATTTATGGGTAAAAACACAATTCTCGCAAACGGTTCTAAAGATGTTGTAGAAATGTGTTATTTCTGATTACCTTAAGTAAACGATTACTTTTTCTTTGGTCATACTGGGAAAACTCTAGTTTATTTTATAATAATATAGTACCAGGTAAACGAGCCTCGATCGGTTAAATAAAATCTTAAAGATGGTTATATACTATATATACCTAAAGTCATTATGGAAATATCTGTATAATCGTTGATAACATTAACATATTAAGCACATATCTCTTTTTCTACTTTCAATGTAACAACAACAGTCAACAAGGGACACAACTCACATATACTTAAGACTAAATAGTATAACCTATATATAGTATAATACTAAAAACCTTTTCTTTTTACAGCCTAACGAAATCAACCTCAATAATCCTGGTAATAAACAAAATAAAATATCTCCCTCGTTATATTTTATTTGTTAATATATTATAAACAACAAAAGTACTAAGTTAGACATGATATCAGAACACACATTGTCCGATATTCCAAATGATTCTTATAATAGAAATAAGATCAGTTACCTAAATCCTTAAATTAGAATAAATAATTGTTTTCAAAACGACCTCTTGTACCTCAGTACTAATAATCTTAGGTATTTTATTATTATGTATTCTATAAGTTTATCTGACTGAATTGTTTTGCTCTTGATGACAGACAGTACATACATGTAGTCTCACGCCATCAGTTTTAACATATTCATCATAGATCAATAGTTCATGCACAATATTGTTTTTATTGATCCAATATTTTCTCTATTGCAAATGCATTTGAACCCATTTTCCTCTCTTGATTTAATAGAATTTTGGAGATATTTGTTTTATAATTCTGCCTAATTCACCATCCTTCTTCTCCCAGATTTTTATACCATACTTGTATTGTTTGGTCTCGCTAGAGCTCATACATTCATTTATCCCAGGGGTGGGCAAATTACGACCCGCGGGCCACATGCGGCCCGCCAAAGTGTTTTATGCGGCCCGTGGACGCCTAGAGAAATCAGGTGTGCCCCCAAATATATTAAAAAGAAATAATTCTAATATCTTTAGAAATTATTAGATTTTAAATTCTTATCACTAATAGTGAAAAGGCTGAAGAAACATTGTCTCTATATGTTTATTCTTAAAAGTTTATAGTAAACGAAGATTATTCTTACTGGCAATATTTCGAAAACTGTAGTCAAATACACAAATACAGGTCGGTATGCATTCATTGCTATTGAGAACCGTGTTGATAGAGTTGGGTTGGCTTGTACAAGATGACAAGGGCAACAACTGATGGTGGCCGTGCTTTGACTGAGCAAAACAGGCTTTTTTAATAAAATAAAGAACAATATCCAAAACATAAACTCGTAACTGGAAAGTTTACACAAACCTGCATTAAATATCACATATAGTTTCGCAAAGTACTGAAAATGCGCTTAATTGTACTACAGCATAGCCTTAGGCATATGCAAACTACGCTCTCTAAGTGTTCCTCTTATGATCATAGGTTTCTTTTCTTGACAAACAGTGCAATGTATCTACCGTCTGTTTTATTTCATTAGTCCTACCTGGCCAGAACATAGTCTGTCGGGCATTTCTTTATCATTCCATAATATGTACAGTATTATGTGTCCTCTTTTTTCTTCGTTTCGAGACGTTTACGGCTAGAAATAACTGCTTTTTTTTTTCTTTTAATACCATACCATTGCTGAATTTCAAACTTATCTGCAAAATCAAAGTAAGGAATAATTATATTGTCTATATCTTTCTTTCTTTTAGGCCATCCATTCATCATTGTTTTTCTTCATGTGTTCAATATTTAATCTGATATCGTTTCTTTCGTATCTTGTATAATAAATGAACAGGACTATTCACAACTTTTGCCTGGCGAACATTGCACACTTCCACCTGTTCTGCTCTTGAATGCAGGCTAGTGATAATAGGCCTGCAAAGCGTTCATTGATATTTTTCAACATTTTCCTGACTCTTTTCTGTTTGCTGTTTCATGCCAATGATATCTTCATTCTTTTTTATATCAGCCCTAATGTTCTGTTTGTTTTATCTCTAAGCAATGTGACCAGACCTAGACTTTGACATGTTTTCTGTCCCAATAAACACTGTCTGTCCGTCAATTTGTCCGTCCGTCGGTTTAGATCTCAAAAACTAGAAGAGAAAATGAAAATCATGAAATTTTAGATCATTCAAAGTTCATTACCCACTACCAGAAGGTCATCCTGATCATTATATTGGCTTAACTCTAGATGTAGTAAGTTTGCGATTAAACGTGTAAAGTCATAGCAATTCTAGTCTAGATATAGAATATATATCAAGACTCTAGATCTAGATGTATCCTAGACTTAGTTCTAGATCTAGATCTAGATTGTATGACAAATAGAAAGGAAGAAATTAATTTTTAATTCGCTAGGGGAAAAGTCTTTGTGTGACCCTAGTCATTTCTAGGTCACTACTGGAAATTAAATTAAATTGTAAAGTAGGTCAAGAATTGTTTTTTTGGGTTGCCAATTTATCTAATTTTGTGAAAAGAACTAATCATAATTATTTTTTTTAAAGTTTCTCTTTATTACATGTAACATGTTATTAATTTTGAATGTATAAATAAGGTTAACAATAACTTTTATTTAAATAGGTGTAAGCTAAATAAATATAATGAGGCGCAGGGGTGCGGGGTTCGAATCTTGGTGAAGACTGGGATTTTTACATTAACTCTGATTTCAACCAGCAGTAGTGGGTACCTGACATTTGTTGGGTAAAAACAAAGGTGGTTGGGCTTTATGCTGGCTACATAACACCCTCGTTAACCGTGGGCCATAGAAACAGATGACCTTTACATCATTTGCCCCATTGATCACTAGGTCTGAAAGTGGAACTTACTTAATAAATATATTTATAAAAAACAAATTTGTAATTGAAAAATACTTATGCTTGATAAAAATTCATTTTGAAAGATTGGAACTTTAAAAGAAAAAAAATTGTTTTATTATTATTTTAGTGCCCAATGGTTTTTAAATGTTATTACTTTCAGCGATCAAAATGAGACTATGGCTTGAATATTTATGGTCCATTGGTCAATTCGATAGGCCCGCCTCTCACTTTGTGTGATAACGCAAACGCTCTTTGAACCCTTTTTGTTTAGGCATTTATTGTAAGTTTCCCCCCATGCAGTACAAAGCTCTCTGTTGACTATAAGTTTGCCTCCACATAACCAACAGTTAAGACGCTTTTTTCTGCTATCTTCATTGCTCTTTTGATCTATCATATAAATCTTTACTACAGACATTTGTATATTTATGTTAAGCATCTCGCTGTTTGTTCCTGGATCTGACATATTTCAATGCATTTCTTCAGTGATAAGTGATTCTTCACTCTAGTATACATCCATTTATTTGTATTTTATCGATTTCTCTACTAGTAAGTACTATTTCTAGATCTTTATCATACCAGATATCTAGGTCTGAAAAAAACTTGTGGTACCGCTTTCACCATGTTGATATATTAAAAGATTAAGCAAATAACTCTTATGCTAGGTTCTAACTGACAAATCAGACAAACTGACAAATCAAACTGATATATGTGTCATTTGATACTATGCTTCCTAGATATATAAAGTTATCTGGCACGTTAAGGGGGGGGGTGTCTATAGACGGTTATCTTTAGAGCTACGTAGATTTTTTAAATCGACTTCTGGCGCATGACATTTTCCCAAGATGTACAGTTCAACCAAAAGAGGCGACAGCGCACACAAATTCGTTGACCGCGAGAAAGAGATCATGTTCAGTGGTGAGCAAGTAGACGTAGGAAAGGTGTAATTATGCCCGTTTTCCCTTTTGTTTCGGTACGGGATAGTAGACCTCGAAGATTAAACACTTTGTAAAAATTCACAAGCAAAATAACATATCACCCTGCATGGTAGAACTATATTAACTCTTTCTTTCCTAATTGACGATGCCAACGCTGATTTGTACCTATTAAACTAAATTGATTTTGGATTTTATAAACTTTAATTTGTGTTGTGTTAAAAAGAGCATGCATTCCCCTACAATTCGATACCAAATATAAACATTTTCTGATAGCAAACAAAAAAGTTATTGAAGTATAATCAGAAAAGGATAGTGAAATACTAATGTGTATATGAAACAATACTATCGGAACGACGAAAATAATTACGGAGAGAAAGAGTTAATTATTCTAAGCTTTCTAACCTGGGAATAGTTAGTCATTTACTTTGAAAAGAAAACTTGACCTATCACATTTATAGATGACATCTATTTTAAACATATTAAATTTTTTTTTTAACAACAAAGACAAAAAATTGGGTTAAGTCCTCAAATCCAAAGAATTGCTTTTGTGTTCTTTAGTTATAAACGCGTTGTATATGTACAATTAGAATAGAGAGTTCCCCAACAGACTAACAAATCACAGCCAATATCGTGTCGTATTACATGGTATCTTGTCCTACTATATTATTAGAGAAAAGTCTTTGAAGTGTAAGTTTTCAAAAAGATTACGTTCAGATATTTAATATTGCAATTATTTTATATATTCTGGCTTTAGAACGAAACATCAAGTGATGCAAAATCTCTAGGTTATAGGGTTAAACATCACCTTGTAACAAAGTAAAATGGCCGCATTTTTTATAAGAGACTTAAAAACATTGTATAAGTATTCTAATGAACAGTTTCCGTATTAGTAGTATAGGCTAGTAGCCTCCCTACGATAATATTCATTGCAAACATCTTGGATGAAAGAGTTTAAGAAATTATATCTACTTCTGTATAGTAGTCATGCTTCAGATGACTCTGATCCATGTAGAGGGATTGGGCGTCGAGGCGTTATTAAGTAGACTCGAGTTTTTATCCCGACTCTATGTTTTATGAAGACTTAAAGGCAGGTCGGAAACCTGCTTCTAGGTACCACCTCCCCCACCATCTCATCAAAAAGATTGGACCATAGCACTCTTTGAATTTCATAAGAATGAAAGTTACACTATAAAAAAGGGTGTGCACCATTACAGTATTACGAGCAATTCATAAATGTTCATCGTTTTTTCCTTTCGCACTTTAAAAATGCACATACTCTAACAAACGCTTATGTATGGATTTATTATGGAATTATTGAAAAAAAATAAAATGAAATTTAATTAGCCTAGGTGTGAATATAATACTGCATTTTTGATGTTTCATTGTTAACACTTTCATTGCGGACAGCGGTGTAGGTGACTTTTACCGTGTTGACAAGTTTGTCAGGGAGAGGTATGGCGAGAATGTTACTTTAATATTTTGGTATGATTGTTATATCCCCTTGTTGTGAATGCGAAGTGTTGCACGTGTTATGGATTGAATGATTTAGCCTTCGTTGAATGTGCGAGAGAGTGTGTTAAGTCAGTAAGGTCTTGCTCCCGGTCCAGGAAGGTCCAGGAAGGTTGGATGTTTACTTCCTGGACTGGTGCTTTTGTATTATTCATATTTATTGAGATATTTCATTGTGTGCTTAATAGTTTATTAAAGTATTAGTATTACTATTCATTCAAACTGGAGTTAGAGTTGAAGCATATTAAGTATTGATTGTTCCTATTTGTGTAACAAGTAATCGTGTAGCAAATATTAATTGATTGAGTATCGAGTATTCATACCCCCTAACGAGCATAAGGAGCCAAGTCAAGAAACATAAGACAAACCAATAAACAGAACCATGACAAAGTTGACCTACATACAATAAGATGGTGCGCAAATGTTTAATTATATCTATTTATTTATTAAAACTAGTTCATGTTAGCAAATAAATGATTTAGGATACTGCTGTAAGTTTAGTGAGTAAGTGGCGTCAATTTTTCCCCCTTTCTTACTGTAAGTTGAGTGACGTTTTTATATATATATATTGATATTGAAAAATTTTCAGGCTTCAGGTTTTTCCCGTATGGCCAAAGATTCGAGAATTTTATTCTCATGTATGAGATTTGAAAGGAAATCGATTCCGAAAAAAAATTACTTTGTGACATGTTCCTTTTATGAAGTTGAATAATGATTTAGATGTCCAAATGTTTCGAGGCGCTACTTTTTAAAACCATGTGACCCGAGAAAGGCTTTTATCTCGTGGCCAGGATGAGAAATTGGCTCTTCACCGATCTCTCTGTCAGGAAGCCCCCGTCATTTATTCACATCCGTCTTGACATGTTGCACGTTCTTCCGAACCCCTGCATGAATTCCTCCTTTCATGTGGGGGCCATCCTTATGCCTATGCTGTCCAATCGTACCCGTGGGGGGACCATCGCCACACGTATGGGCCCCTTTGGGAAACGGGCTGATGGGGGCGTTGGAATGGTTTAGGAGCCTTTTTTACATCCCTACCACGTGTAATGTACCCTCGCTAGAGGGTACGTGTGGTAGCCCACTGAGAGCTTTGTTAGCTGAATAATGAAGAAATCTTCAACAGTTGTGTTTTCAGCACGTCCTCCACTATGCCCTCGTTGTTAACAAGGAACTACATTATACCACAAAGAGATTACAGCAAAATCCTACAAGTTAATATCTATCCAAGCATGAACAAGGGTCAGGAAATGAACCTTAAGGAAAATGTGTACATTTGAGACCTTGTTTTGACCATATCTGAGGCACGGTGATTGGGCACTAAAGCTCTTAGCTTCTAAGCCGGAGGTTCCTGGTTCGAACTCTGGTGAATAGTGGGATTTTTCATTTCGTGATCTTTGGGCGTCTCTAAATACACCCAGCCCCAATAACTTCCTGACGTTAGTTATGGAAAAGTAAAGGCGGTTGATCGTTGTGCTGGCCACATGACACCCTCGTAGGTCACAGAAACAGAGGGCCTTTACATCATTTGCACTAGAAATAACAAGGTCTAAAAGGGGAACTTTTTTTTTACTCAAACCATATCAACTACCAAGTCTTTTATTCATTCATATGACAATTCATGTTCCTTTGTGTCAGGTTCTTGTTTTCTTGTACTTATCAAACTATTATTAGATATTTCAAATGTGAATATTTATTTAAAATTAATGTTATTTCAATGTGTATAATTGTTATTATTTTCTGAACTTGTAATGTTTTGGCCCAAGTTCAGCCTGACAAGCACACCATACACATACAGATGTATATAAATTAATAAACTAAGTGTATGATGTTAAATAACAATACAAATGTATTCCAGTGATATATTTACAAATGAACTGATGTATGATGAATGATAATAATAGTATCAATATCAATAGATATATGTGTAATAATATGTAATCTAAAATGATCCAGTTATTCTCTTTGCGACATATAAATGATCATTTTTTGAACAATATCATTACCTTAATATATTCATTACAAGTTGTTCAAATAGACTTCCAACACAACAACTGGTAATCCACACAGATCTAGCCTCTAGATCCGATACTGTTCACTGACGACAATTCTAAAGGTTTATATTTCATACTATAGCATCAGGTCTGACCAGGGCAACCCGCAGTCTGGAATTTTGAACCTCAGACTCATGAAAAACTTGAACACCAGACGACCAACTGAGATTAGTGAGATGAAGACCTCAGTCCCGTAGACTGTAGACCTAAAGTTGTACTCTCAATATAGAAAATTGAGACTGGAATTTGACACCAAGACTTTACACTGATGTATGATGAATGATAATAATAGTATCAATATCAATAGATATATGTGTAATAATATGTAATCTAAAATGATCCAGTTATTCTCTTTGCGACATATAAATGATCATTTTTTGAACAATATCATTACCTTAATATATTCATTACAAGTTGTTCAAATAGACTTCCAACACAACAACTGGTAATCCACACAGATCTAGCCTCTAGATCCGATACTGTTCACTGACGACAATTCTAAAGGTTTATATTTCATACTATAGCATCAGGTCTGACCAGGGCAACCCGCAGTCTGGAATTTTGAACCTCAGACTCATGAAAAACTTGAACACCAGACGACCAACTGAGATTAGTGAGATGAAGACCTCAGTCCCGTAGACTGTAGACCTAAAGTTGTACTCTCAATATAGAAAATTGAGACTGGAATTTGACACCAAGACTTTACACTGATGTATGATGAATGATAATAATAGTATCAATATCAATAGATATATGTGTAATAATATGTAATCTAAAATGATCCAGTTATTCTCTTTGCGACATATAAATGATCATTATTTGAACAATATCATTACCATAGACTTGACACCAAGCTAAGATCACTACTTAGACTTGACGCTAAAACTTGAAATAGAGTCTTGAACTGAGACTACGACCAAAACTTAGACTTGTCGCTAAAACCCTATAGAAGATAAAAGAAAGGATTCTTCTAATCATCTAGATCTAGTCTAATTATAGACTTACAAATAACGAACGAATTCAAATAGAAAAACTATACAATGAAAAATAAAACTCACCCTAAACAGGGGTCAAGATAATCCAACAAGAAAATGTCCAAGGCAAATGTTAAGGCTATCCAGTAACAATAACTAAGGAGAAATTCAAGAGCTCTCAAGACACGTCTATCTGTACCAACGTACAAAACAATGGAGAGACTGTACTAGACGATAAATGACGCAAACCACACACACTTAACTTTACGTCACTAGAAGTTGTGACAAGCAACAAAAGCTCAATCCCCTAGTCTACAAAGTAAAATATTAATAGTGTAATGACGTCATCAATATAGTGATCAACGCCCCACTATCAATTAGAGAAAGAATTCTACTATACAGTTACATAGATAACCGCGACATTTTGCATCTAAAACAGGCCGTATCAAGGCATTTAACATTATCGCATACTTGTGAATATACCTATAGTCTAGATTTACTGGCTTTGTCTCTTTTATTTTTTCCTCACAGCTAATTTGCAACTAAATTTTGTATTTACAACAAGCTTAAATAAATCATACAGCTATGTACACCAACTTGTAGCTAATGACCCAGCCACAGCTGACTACAGATTTGCAATCAACGAAACTGTAACAGAAATGACAGTCACAGGACCTAGTATCAATGAACTGTGTTCTTCATATATCAGTGGAGGTATGCTCTTCTAAAATGCTCTATTCCAAAAGATATAAAAACAAATGTGTTTCATAGTCTAAATATTATTAGCATGTAGTCCTAATATTCTTTTTTTTTTCTTTCTTTATTATTGTCACCGTTTTCAAAGGAAAATGCACCTCAATTTCATATCTAAACTTCTATTTACAATGTTTTAAATATTAACAAGGGCTCATACTGATTCTTTCATTCATCTGAAATGCCGCCACTTAAGATGAACAAAACAAATACAAAATTTACCTGTCTAAATAAAAGTAAACACCTTTCACGATGACAACGACAATGATAACTTGTTGGCAAGGTAACGCCTCATCTAAACTGTTCCGATGTCTAGAAAACATCATTAAAAAAGCATCAAAAATGACACTTACAACATTACCACATTTAAAGGAACTTTTTGAACAAAAGTGCCTAAGAAAAATCGAATAAATCTTGGAAGACAACGGCCACCCGCTCCATCAAAACTACGTCAGGTCGTCGCGAAGTGGGTGACTGCTGTCAATGAAAACAAGAACGGAGCGGTACAAAAACTCGTTCGTACCTCACTCGGTCAGACTCTATCACCGCCACTCATTGATCAGGGAACATGAAATGCACCAAGACACCTGTGTGTTGTCGCTGAATGAACTCTTTATGTTGTCTGTTGTATTTGTGTGTATTTTTCTGTTGTGTTGTCTTTATATGACAAAAGAGTCCATGTAATCACAACAAATTTCCGTAAGGATCAATAAAGCAGTCTTAGTCTTAGTCTTAATTACCCCCCAAAATAATTTTCATTCGCATTTTCGTTCCAGTACGTTTTATAAAGCCGAAATCAAATATTTTTAAACACACAAAAAAAAAACTTCTTCCTTTGGCTACAACTTTTAAACTAAGTAGATCTAATAGGTAGATCTAATAATAATATTGACATTTCGAAGATATAACATGAGTGCAGTTTTTCACATGACTAAGCATACCCAGTTGCGACTGAATACTTTCCACATCTGTTGCAGACAGTTGCGTCGTCCACAGTGCTTCTATTTAAATTTAACTTGACGTCTTAATGCTAGTTATTTTACAAGCCCAGTGGCCCAGCTAAGGATTTACTATCATTGGGGGGCGAGGGGTTGACCTCTTTAGTGGCCCCTGAATTTAGACATTCGAACACTTACGTGGGGCCCGGGGAAATTTTCTAATTCCATCCCCCCATTTCCACACTCAAGCTACGCCACTGCACTTCTTTCTATAAATTTAACTGCTGCTTTTACTTTTACAGAAGTTTTAACTTCTTTGGAGCAAATTTAAAGCGATGAAATAAGTTTTAAAAATTTAGAAAAAAAAAGTGTCAAAATATGACTAGAACAATAAGTCGGCCCTCAATAGTAAACAAAGGAAAAGATTAACGTGATTATCTTAATTATGAAGATTTCTTCTAGATGCATCTCAAATAATTCTTTTTATGTTTTGTATTTTAATTTTTTTTTCAGAAGGCATGTACATGTTTAAACCGTCAAGATTTAAACTTGAAACACTAGACACTAACAACCTCACTGTGTGGTCATACGATGATCTAGATAGCGTCTCGCTTGTCTATAAGCTGAACATAATGCAGCAGGAACCTGTCAAGACAATTCGAATCTCAGCCACATTGAATGATTCTTATAAGCAATTTCCTATACTCACCGTATGTGAAGTATTAGTATTTGGAGGTAAGCATTTTTCATTTAAAAATTGCAAGGTTAAAAACAGGCTACAACAAGTAATATAAAATAATAAAGTCTATCTGTCTGTTGGTCCGTTTATCTGTCTGTCTGGCTAAATGTGTGAACACGTTATTTTTCCCACACCCATTCTCGTATTAAGTTTAAAGTTCGAACAATTATTTATTGGCAAAGAAAAGACATATATCAATAAAAAAAAAGTAACCAATTAGTCAAATAAATAATGGTAATTTTACGATTTTGTTTGATACCAACAAGGGGAAACTAATCCTCCAGTACTAAACAATATGGCTAAATTTGCATACATGTTTAAAATTATTGAGAAAAATGCCTCATTTATTGATTTAATTTTCTCTATATTTAACTATTAATATGGGATAATTAGATAAATGGAATATTTTCATGGTAAAAAATTGTTTGCAGATTAGAAATATAGAAATATTAAGATAACAAAAATAGTAACCATTGCACACGCACTTTGTGCTAACTTAACTACAATAGTATAGGATTTGCAATATTTTTGTTTATGTTTTGTCATCTAAAGAGACGGATTTACATACAGAACATATAAAATTAATAGCTTTTTTTTTCTTTTTACATGCCAACACAAGAATCAATTAAAACAAAATAATTAAGTAATAATATTATTTTGTTGGTATCTATAATAAGGGAAAGAATTGCAATTGACAGAAGTTGTAGTATAAGCTGATTTATTCCCCATTATAGCTATTAATTTAACATCACTGGTAATAAGTTCCCCTGACTAGCTGAGTGGTATTTCATCCTAGCACAATGCAAACTTTTTAACCTTTGGAAAGCCATCGCACACTTTATTGGGAAGAAAGAGGTCGGAATACTGAGTCTCCATTTCGTTAACAATTCTTTAAACTGACGATGGAAGAGTGCTTTTGACAAGATGCTGTTAACAATCTTGATTACCAAATTCACTACCTCAACTGTTTCGGCCGGAAATGTTTGGGCACAAAGCGCTTCTTGGTGCATTATGCAGTGAAACGTAAAAATTTCAAGGTTTATTTAGCTCCGAAGAATCGTAGTTAGCCTTTTATTGTATCCTGCCATACTACTGGCCCCATCAATTGCTATTGAAATGATTTTATTTTAACTCGATCTTATTTTCTTAAAGTTATTTTTGCACTTCGTTCGCTCTATCTTCCTTCCCCTATAGATTGTCACGAGAGTGGTAGCAATCCTAGAAATTCTTCTTTTGGACCTTGGGAAGACATATGCCTGAAAAATGGGCAACTTGTGCCGTGTCTTTATGTCGAAACATTTATCTATATCAAGTGATAAGACAAAAAAATGGAATATCTTCTTACATTTGAAGACATCTTAGCAAATCTATCTTGTACTATTTTAGCGCATTGTGGCAAATCCTTGATTTTCTTTTTCAAGATTTCTGGTTCGTTTTTGAAATCAAGAAACAGTTCTTCAGATGCACGTAGGAAGCAGTCTTTGACATACTTAACATCTTTAAATGGATTGCCTTCTTGAGCAATTTTAGTGGTACCGCAAAGGTTGCCAGATTTAGCATCCCTTGCAGATTGCTTCTAATTTTGAGAAGATCATCGCTTCTAACTCAATTACTTGAAACAATACGTCATAGCCAAAGAAAGTGGTGGAGATGCCAATTCGTCTTGCGTCTAAAGTGAATTAAAATCTACATAGAAACATCCGACAACGGACGAGATCTTCCGACGGACTGACAACAGTAGCGACGCGTATAATATAGGAGGGGTGTGGTGAAAAGCGAGTACAAGTGTCTGAGAAAAAGATTCGGCGCCAAATCCTCGTTAAAGTATTCAGAACTATTTTTAAAAATGTTTCGATAAAATAAATAATATTTGCGTATGGAACTAAAGAGCCGCAGTTTCACATCCAAAGAGCCGCATATGGCTCGCGAGCCGCAGGTTGCCTACCCCGGGTCTAGACTCTAGATCAGTGTGTCCAAAAGAGGAGGGTTCTGATTGCATTTAAGAATGGACCTCATTCACCAATCGTAAACAAACAACATTTAGCCACGTGGTGCTTTATCTCTTCTATATAATTTACGATCTAATGTTTAATTCATGATGGTTGTCTTGTGACAGTTTTTTTTCGTTCTTTTATCAATAAGATCACGTGACTAAATGTTGTTTGTTTACGTTTGGTGAATGGAGTCCAGAGCTATGGAACTTCTGCAGTTGTGACATTTATCAAAATATACGTTTAATTTGTGTGGTTTGAAAAGGTTAAGATCTACACGCATAATAACTCTCTGGTATCTGAAATACATATTGTCTTTTCCAACTTCATTTTTATGAGAAGTTGCTTTTTTCAGCCTTTGTAAACATTAAGTAAAAGAAAAGAACAGACTATTAGACTTGGATCAGCAACTTTGATTTCAACAAAAAGGGAACCGAATTCTATGATATTTCATCTCAGCAAATAAATGCAAATATACAGAAAGGGAGAGGGACAACGAGATGTAATCAGCGTTACGAAAATGAAATAAGGGTACACATAGATCAAAAGTTCGGAAAACAATGATCTAGATCGGTGATGCCCAAAATACGGCCCGCGGGCCAGATACAGCCCGCGACGTGGTTCCATCCAGCCCGCCGAAATGTCGGCACAAAGTGTAGAAAATCCGCTTACCTAAAGAAAAGGTTGAAACATGTCTCTTTATCTACTTTAGGGCTCTCAATTTTTCTCCGATTGATTGGTACCATGACTTCCTTATGTGCGTTTATGAGATTGGACCTTTACTTTATGGCAGAACATGATAATTAGCCGATGAGGTGCAGTTCTAAATAAAGTGTGGCTGTTTTTTTTATTTAAATAAAACGCCATTATAAAATAAATTTGACACATTTGAATAAAAAAAAATTTAAACTACGTCTAGAGATTGGAACATTAAAGTTAATATTTACCACAAAGAGTCAAGAGTATGAGTCGTTGGTAAAGCTAGCTACACTGTTGCTCATATTTTTAGTAGAGAAATGAAGCCGTTTTCAGACGCATGAAAAAAAAAAGATAATAATATAATATCCCATTAATGAATGTAAGTGCTAGATCCACCGGTTTCTAATCAAATAGTTTCAGGTCAATTTCATTTTTTGTACCTTTCCTTTATGTGGCCCGCGACACCAGTGTCGGAAATTAAAATGGCCCGCATGTCCATTTGTGTTGGGCATCACTGATCTAGATGCATTACAAATGTAATACATGACTGATCCAAACTAATTGATACATCTACACTTCGTATAAGCTTTGTTTTAGGTTTTTGTTTAAGTATTTTTATGTTTTTTCTTGTTTTTTTTCCTAATATTCAGACTGTGTATTAGGCACCTGGGGACTATCGTGTGTAAGTCCATGCCCCGCCAATTTCATTTCATTTTTTGTACCTTTCCTTTATGTGGCCCGCGACACCAGTGTCGGAAATTAAAATGGCCCGCATGTCCATTTGTGTTGGGCATCACTGATCTAGATGCATTACAAATGTAATACATGACTGATCCAAACTAATTGATACATCTACACTTCGTATAAGCTTTGTTTTAGGTTTTTGTTTAAGTATTTTTATGTTTTTTCTTGTTTTTTTTCCTAATATTCAGACTGTGTATTAGGCACCTGGGGACTATCGTGTGTAAGTCCATGCCCCGCCAATTTCATTTCATTTTTTGTACCTTTCCTTTATGTGGCCCGCGACACCAGTGTCGGAAATTAAAATGGCCCGCATGTCCATTTGTGTTGGGCATCACTGATCTAGATGCATTACAAATGTAATACATGACTGATCCAAACTAATTGATACATCTACACTTCGTATAAGCTTTGTTTTAGGTTTTTGTTTAAGTATTTTTATGTTTTTTCTTGTTTTTTTTCCTAATATTCAGACTGTGTATTAGGCACCTGGGGACTATCGTGTGTAAGTCCATGCCCCGCAGAATGTAGGAACTGTTGCCAGCAAGAGGAAGGAAAGTGTTACGAAGATCTAGATCTAACTGGTTGTGAAACAAGCGAGTTTAGGTAATAATTTTTATAACAAAAAACGAAACAATTTAATATTTGAAATTCTTGTATTATAGATAGCTTTATTGTGATTTTTTTAAATTGCATAGTAATTTTCAAAACGTAGATTTTTATTACGATACATACTTTTATATTGAATCGCACAATTATTTTTATTAAGCAAAAGTCACATAGTACAATTTGTGTTGTATGTGTGTTATATGTAAGCTTTTTGTGTTTAGCTTATAAACATATAGTTTTAAATACTGTGTATTTACTGAATTCGTGTAGTTATTAGTGAAAAGTTTCTATATGTACAATTATATACAATATTGATATAAGTATTATATAATATTTTGTCAAATATCTCTTTAAATATAAAGATGTGGACAAAGTTATTAACAACAAGCTAATCTATTTCTGATACTTCCCCTGCGGAACAGGCCGTTCTAGCCATGTTCCGAATCGGACACTGTCCAATAGGCGTGTTTTTTTTGCTTTTTTTGGACTGTTTAGAGAGAACTACGAGACACGGTTCCGCCATTGTGTCGAGGAGGAAGAAACAGTAAACCACATTCTTTAAGAATTGCAAAAAAGGACGATCCGAACAAGGGCTTGATAGAGAGAGAGAACGATAACTGGTTCGTGTGCGGCATTATGTCTGTACTTTTACGGGGGCAAGGCGACCTTAAAACTCACTGTCCGCTTCCTTTCACGTACACTAAAGGAGTAATTCTCAGCATTGTTCGTTGTCAATAGGGTTTTAGATTTGGTACTTTCTGGCGTTGACCAGGTAGTTAATATATGCAAGCTCGCTAATCGATTTTCAGGTAGGCATATTCTCAATAAATGCGTGGCTACACAAATTCATATCGTTTTTTCTCATACAATATTGCGGTGCGTATTAAAATATAATACGCCTATGTTTTTGGTGTACACTGTTTTAAGTGCAGCTCCGATAGACTGTCCTATTTTTGATATATTTAGACAACATTTAAAGTTGCGACTTTATTGGTGAAAGTGTCGAAGTGTATCTGTCTTCTATAGTCTTGATGTAGCAAAGTTCAAGACAACAAACTTGGAATTGGGTACGTGTAAACTACATTTCTATATGTATGGTGATGTATGTGATGTATGTATGCTGCTGTACTTATGGTGCTGTATGTATGCTGCAGTATGTCTGGTGCTGTATGAATGGTGCTGTATGTATGGTGCTATATGTATGGTGCTATATGTATGATGCAGCATGTATGGTGATGAATGTATGGTGTTGTCCGTATGGTGCCGTATGTATGGTGCTTTATGTACGCATGGTGCTTCCTGTATGTTTGGTGATTCCTGTATGCATAGGTGCTTCCTGTATTGTGGTGCTGTATGTATGTATGGTGATTCCTGTATTTATGGTGCTTTATGTTCGCATGGCGCTTCCAGTATGTTTTGGTGCGTCCTGTATGCATAGATGCTTCCTGTATTGTGGTGATGTATGTATTTATGGTGATGTATGTATGTATAGTGATTCCTGTATGAATGAATCTTCCTCTATGCATGGTGCTTCCTGTAAGTATGGGGCTTTTTGTATGTATAGTACTTAATATTTGTATGTTGCAGTGTGTATGTATGGTGCTGTATGTATGTATGGTGCTGTATAGTGTATGGTGCTGTATAGTGTATGGTACTGTATGTATGTATGAATGCATGGTGATTCCTGTATGTATTGTGCTTCCTGTATGTATGTAAGTCATCTTTCATATACGCCTCAAGGTCTGAAAGAGGAACTTTACCTTTGTGGAAAGCTATGGCTAAGCATGGTTATTCAAGTAAAAAAATAAAATTTTACTAAACAATGTAACTTGTACTATTTTGCTCTTTGTTGAATTTAGTTTTAAAGACGACTTTAAATGTTCAGTTTTTAGTTGGCTTCTTACTTTACTTGTAGTAGTATTCATGCAAAAGAACGCTAGCTCGCACGAAAATGTCTATCCAAAGATAGTCAGCACTCCGAATGCCAACTTCTTCACCTCACTGTAGCAGTTTGGAAGACGATTCCATGCTAAAAAATAAAATATCCTCAACTAGCGACATTTCTTTTCAAGCTGTCAACTTTTAATGCGTTACATTCATAAATTTCTAGAACTCCAAATCTATCAACTTTGTACATTTTCCACTCCACAAATCTTTACTTTTGAAATCGATCAATTGCATGTCTAGAGATCCAATATCAATTAAGAACTGAACTGGATTTCGTTACTATTTGTATAGAGAGGATTTACTGTGAATGCTAGAATATTTTTATTGGTTTTGAATTGCATAAATCTGTCAGCTATTTTTTTTTAATTTTGTTTACAACGATGCTGAAGTAATTCGCGTCAACAGTTGCAATGTAAATCTAATTGTAGCATGTCTAATAACCCAGAAAAATACCAGTTTTTAAAAGTAACAGAAAAAAACTATGATAAATAAAAACTACTTATTATTAAGACATAGATACATAAACCTTACAACGGTGGGAAGCGTGGTCGAGAGGCCGAATGCGCTTGAACTTGGCTTGACGTGGCTACCTACAAGTGGGTTCGAGTTTCGACACCCGACTCGGGCAGAGTTGTGTTTACTGAGCGCCTAGAGCTCCTAGATACCCCCTTCCCCACACCCCTCACTGGTCCACAAATGAGATTGGACCAAAAGCGCTCTGAGCATGCTATAAGCATGAAAGTAGCGCTATATAAAAGCTATAATATTAATAATAATAATAATAATTCATGCCTGACCACACCGAGTACCTCCAATTATGTGATTAACCTTGGTCCGTTGTAGTCTATAATGGGACTCTTTAGCCGCTGACCTTAGTCAATAAGGCCTTTCGCATAGTGGTGCCCATGTAATCACCATCCCTTCACATGGCTTTGTCCGCCAGTTGATGCGGTTTTCTAGGGCAAGGCGCTCGGAACCACATGTGACAGATTTATAAGTCGGATAAAGACCAGTGAGGCCATCCGCCCAAAAATGAAGCAAGCCGGACAGTCATAGGTACCACCACTTTCCATAAAACATACAACTAGCACCATATTTATTGTATCATGTAAATTACAGACAATTCCCAAACAACTTGGTACATGCATTATCCTACTATTAAAAAGTTTTATTTCAACCTAATGTGCTTAGACCTAACTTAGACTTAGGTCCTCCCGAGCCGTGCGACGCATTGGGCGGATAGCTGTTTCCACAATAATCTGTCACTGGCAATGTCTAAAGCCTCTTCCCACATTCTCTGAGACCTCTATGAAATTTTGGCGTGTTGTACTAGGATGTCCCTGTTTGCGCTTTCTTCGTAATGGCCTCTATGTCAAAGCAACTGTTTGTATGCGTAATTCATTTTGTCGGAGAACATGTCCCGCAAACCTTATTTCTACGCTCTGTCACAACCTTAGAAAGAGGTCGACTCCCAGTTCAACACAGGATGTCCTTGATTGAGACACGATCTCTATAACTGACTCCTAAAATCCGTCTTAGCTATCGTTGTTGAGCCTTTGTTTAGTTTTTTGCATTTTGGCAGACTATTCATAGCTTCTTTATTTAGTGGAGCCTAGCCACTGGTAGAAATAGAAATGTGTAACCTCTCTTGATTACTCTCTTGGAATTAGGTGACTACTTTGCATTAGATTTTATATCGAAAAAGGAAGTGTTATCGTCAAAATCAGCGGTTGAGGGGTATTGAACTAAAAAATGTCGGAGTATTTTTTTAACAAATTCAAAACCCCATTTAGCTAGATCATAGAATTTGGTGAGAGTAGTTTGCTTTAAAATAATATTGAAGAGGGAGTTTTCAACCTCAAAACCTTCTGTAGGGGGGATTGTAAACTAAAAACCATCTGGAGGAGTTTTAAACCTAAAAAAAGCTATCTGGAGGAACGGGATTAAAACTCAAACCCCTTTTGGCTTAGCTTCGCTCAAAGAATTTTATTCTGTAATTTACTTTATTTTTATATTGAAGAGGTATTTTTTAGCATTAAACCCGCTGAAGGTAGGTTTAAACTCAAAATCCTCTTTGGCTATGCTATTAGCACTTTGAGTGCGTAATTTGCTATTCTTTATATTGAAGAGTTATTTTTTCAGCTTCAAACCCCACTAATTTAGGGTTTAAACTCAAAGCCCTCTTTGGCTATTCTCATAGAATTTTGAGTGTGTACTTTGCTTTTTTATTTTGAAGAAGAGGGTTTATCGTAAATTTCGGAGGGGGGTTTAAAAATTAAATCTTCCTTAGCTATGCTCTTGGAATTTGGGGAATTTTGTTTGCACTATTTTTTGTTTTGTTTTATAGAAGAGAGGATTTAACTGAGAAACCCCCTGGAAGGGGGTTTTAGACTCAAAACTCCATTGGCTGCGCATGGGGCAAGTGATGGTTTAGTATTAAAACCTCATCTAAAATAAACAAAATCAAAGCGAAAAATTAGTTACTAAATTCCGACCCCCCCCCCCCACTTCTGGGGATATTTTATTTCGTGGGGGCGGGGCTGAACCCAAAACACCCCTCCTGGCTACGCCCACGATATATATATAAACTTCCTCGTAAGAATTGAAAGCGTCACTGAATATGACCTTAACATCATCTGCATCATCTGCCCTATAGATTGCAAGGTTCTGAACGGGAAGTGTAATTTCTATTTTACTGTAAATTTAAAACCCTAGTTTTGCATTCAAACAAAAATAGACCATAGTATTATTGATTTACAACTGCATAGGTCCTATTTTAAGCTTAATACATTAAAAATGAAACTGTATATAGTGTTTTTCGTACCGGTCTATTAAACTTCTGCTTTTGCACTAGGGGGAAGTTGTTTTTCACTTGTGCTGCTATCAGCTTGAATTTAATTGTTTCGAGGTGGGTGTGCTGTTTTACCATAGAATCAGATTAAGTTCTACAAAGTCTACATGAAGACCGAATGGGGTTTTTAACAAACTTTACAGTCTTTTTTATCTTGTGGACATGTTTGAAATATCTAGGTAAGTGTAACCATCATTAATATTTGAGTGCTAGATGTGACGATTTTTTTGTTTTTGAGTGCTTGATTTAAAGATGTCTTGATGTTACGAATAATTTAGATGAGATTGTGTTGATGTGATATTATAATTTAGTACAGATTTCTATTATACTAAACACTCAAATAAGATAGCTACTCCGGAGATTCAAATACAAGCTATTAATTCAAACAAAGAAGATACTCAAACAATAAATACAAAGATTTAATTATGGAATTAGGAATTTTTCTGATAAAATACACAATTTAAAACAAAAAAAACCCACTGATTCTAAGTTACTTGTTCGTCCAACGTAGTTTATGATGATCATTTTGTTAACTAGGGGGCTGAGGGCTTTACATTGAGGTTCTATGCCTCCTCATGTGGCTGGTGAGACCTATGTGAGTCCGGAGTGTTCGGCTGCACACTGGGCAGGTTATTCCAGCTGTAGCTAGTGTCGTGGGCCTTGTTTTTCTTCTCTGGCGTTTTACATCCAGCGTTGTTCCCTTTTCCTCAGCAACCTGTGTGCCAGTTTTCACAGCGCGACACGAATATTACGCGATTAAAAAAGAATTGTCAGCTTTCATATTTAAATACACATATAATAATAGTGCGAATTTTAACCGAAACAAAAGTTCCACTAGAACTAGAATACGTTTTTAAAACGATCAAAACCCGTAAATGAGAACATGATCACTTTTAGTGAGACCGCTAAAAAAGATTCTATGAAGAATGCAAAAACTGCAGGGGGTTAATGTCGTCAGAGATAAAGAAACTGATGTAACACTTACAACTTATCAACATGTCGTCAGAGAAGAAGAACATGTTGTAACACTAACAACTGATCAACATGTCGTAAGAGAAGAAGAACATGATGTAATACTAACAACAGATCAACATGTCGTCAGAAATGAAGGCAATAATGTAACAACTGATCAACTTGTCGTCAGAGAAGAAAAACATGATGTAACACTAACAACTGATCAACATGTCGTCAGAAATGAAGGCAATAATGTAACAACTGATCAACATGTCGTCAGAGAAGAAGAACATGATGTAACACTAACAACTGATCAACATGTCGTCAGAAATGAAGGCAATAATGTAACAACTGATCAACATGTCGTTAGAAATGAAGGCATAAATGTAACAACTGATTAACATGTCGTCAGAGAAGAAGAACATGATGCAACCCTAACAACTGATCAACATGTCGTAAGAGAAGAAGAAAATGATGTAACAACTGATCAACATGTCGTAAGAGAAGAAGAACATGATGTAATACTAACAACAGATCAACATGTCGTAAGAGAAGAAGAACATGATGTAATACTAACAACAGATCAACATGTCGTCAGAAATGAAGGCAATAATGTAACAACTGATCAACATGTCGTCAGAGAAGAAGAACATGATGTAACACTAACAACTGATCAACATGTCGTCAGAGAAGAAGAACATGATGTTACACTAACAACTGATCAACATGTCGTCAGAGAAGAAAAACATGATGTAACACTAGAAACTGATCAACATTTCGTTAGAGAAGAAGAACATGATGTAACAACTGATCAACATGTCGTCAGAGAAGAAGAACATGATGCAACCCTAAAAAACTGATCAACATGTTGTAAGAGAAGAAGAAAATGATGTAACGACTGATCAACATGTTGTAAGAGAAGAAGAACTTGATGTATTACTAACAACAGATCAACATGTCGTAAGAGAAGAAGAAAATGATGTAATACTAACAACAGATCAACATGTCGTCAGAAATGAAGGCAATAATGTAACAACTGATCAACATGTCGTCAGAGAAGAAGAACATGATGTAACACTAACAACTGATCAACTTGTCGTCAGAGAAGAAGAACATGATGTAACACTAACAACTGATCAACATGTCGTTAGGAATGAAGGCATAAATGTAACAACTGATTAACATGTCGTCAGAAATGAAGGCAATAATGTAACAACTGACCAACATGTCGTCAGAAATTAAGGCAATAATGTAACAATTGAAAAACATGTCGTCAGAAATGAAGGCAATAATGTAACAACTGATCAACATGTCGTCAGAAATGAAGGCAATAATGTAACAACTGACCAACATGTCGTCAGAAATGAAGGCAATAATGTAACAACTGATTAACATGTAGTTATAGATAATGAGCTAAATGTGGTCAATTCATTGAGAAATCTGGATTATCCAGTCATGTGTCTAGAAAAAATGGAAAGATCTTGTATTGACTATTTATTACAAAAGGTCCACCTGAGATTACATTGGAAAATTTTCCGAAAAATAAGGATGGTAGATATTTCTCTTAAGAGCATTGCAAACCAAACCTGAGTAATGGTGAAAGTTTTTTGCATCCTTGGCTGATATATTCTGTAACAGCAGACAAGATCTATTGTTTCTACTGTCGTCTACTGGAAAAACAAAAAAGCTGCTTTTTAAATGAAGGATTTGACCAGTGGCAATGTTGTACCACAAGGCGAACAGAGCATGAAAAAGACGCCATGACCAACTGCAGTGAAGCTGGAGCAATACTAAGTAAAAATAAAAAACAGGCATTGACCACCAGGAGATATATTCTGAGACTAAACGTTGGACTAGTTGCAATTTTACGATTTAAGCGAAGCGCAATTTAGCTGTCAGAGGAACCATTAAAAGACTTAAAGAACCAAGTAATGGGAACTTCCTGGTCAAGTAGAATTACTTGCAAAATTTGATCCAGTAATGGGGAAAAACTTCGACGTGTTATCAATGCAGAATTTCATGATCGTTACCTGGGAAAAAAGATTCAAAACGAACTTATCACTGTAGTAGCTGATGCTGTTGTGAATTCTATCCTTCGAGACATCAAGAATGCAGTGATATTGGATTGTACTCCAGACATAAGTCACAACGAGAAGATGTTATCGGTATCTCTCAGATAAGGGTTTATATGAAAAAGCTTGTGTTTGTGCATGAACGTTTTAAGTTTCATCCTGTTGTTTCTTCTTGTGATAGCAAAAAGAATTTGGCTGGAAACATGGATGTTGTTACAATTTTTCCAGCCAAATTTCACAGGAAAAGGCAGCATGAAAATCTGTGGAAAACTTCCTGTGGCTACAGGATAAAATGCTTTAACAGAATTGTGACCATTTCAATTTAACTCGTTGCAGCTGAGATTGGAACTGTAACTGTGGCATCTTGTAAAAGAATTTTCTCGCGTCTTAAACATAAGGCCAAACATTCACGAAGAGAGATTGAACAATGTGGCAATTCTTGCTATTGAGCGTGATCTTTGTAGGAAACAGAATTTTGATGATCTACTGTAGGACTTCGCTACACACAAGGCTCGTCAAGTTAATTTGATCGTGATTTTGTACTTAGTTAAGAATGTATAAAATGCAAAGACGAATTTATTTTTTAATAAAAAATCTTAATTTTCACATCTTATCCTTATCCCTACTCAAAATAGACCCCGCGCAATCCGTTTCGCCTAGGGCCGCGCTATTGCTAGGACCGGCCCTGCCCTGAAGCGCTTTCTTTGACCACCTTGCGAGCGCTTTCTTTCGCATAGTTGGACATACAAGAGTCGTTTTGGGATGAGGTGGTCTTTCATTCTGCAGACGTGTCCTGCCCATCGCAGCTGGGACTGCATCAGGATTGTGTGGATGCTTTGCAGACACGCTCTTTAAAGAACTTCAGTATCTGGTATTTTGTCTTGCCATTTGACATTTAGTATTTTTCTCAGACATGCCATGTGGAAGTGATTCTTTGCGTGTTTTCTCTACATTGTCCACGTTTCTGAGGCATAGAGCAGTGTAGGGAGGATGACGGCTCGATAGATCCCAAGCTTTGTATTTGTTCCAGACATTTTTGGACAGTCTGCAATAGGATGCACTGGCTTTGGCGATTCGCAGGTCGATTTCATTATCAATCTTTCCGTTTCTGGAGAGTGTGCTGCCAAGATATGTGAATTTGTCCACTGTCTTTGTCACTGTCCATTTATCTTGATGCTTGGATCCAAGTAGGCTTTCCCAGGGGCAGGTAAATATAAGACTTCAGTTGTGTTTGTGTTAATGGTAAGGCTGAAGTCTGAGCATGCTATTGAAAAGTCACTGAAAAATTTCTGCAGATTATTTTCAGAGCAGGCATTTAGGACACTGACGTCCTCAAATACTGTGCCCCAAAAGCTTGCTCTGAAAATGATCCGCAAGTTTCTTGTAGATAATATGTGATGGATCTTTTCCATAGTAAACACACTGAGAACTTTCAGAAAATAATTTAATACATTATTTTGTTTTGATTTTTTCCACCTAGCGGCTCAATGTCCTGACGGCTGGTTTGGTTCCAAGTGTCAGTATATGTGCCACTGTGAACGCAATACCATGTGTGACACTGATGGTCGGTGTCCAGCAAAATGTAACACAGGCTGGTTTGGTCCTGGTTGTCAGTATGGTAAAATTGATGTTTGTCGTATCATATCATATCAAATATATCGTAATATATTGTTATTATCCTCTATATGGTGCTCACAGCAAACACTGCTTAACACAGCACATCTAATTCAAGAAATAGATTGAAAGAGTTCTGAAATAATAGGATATTTTAATAAGTATATACATAAATAATATTTTTACTGTACATAACAGTGCTACCGTACTAAACTCTACTAGTCTCTCTGTCCACTACTGCTTAATACTGGTATCACATTATCGATCTGACATCACAGTGGACTAATAGTATCGGTCTGATTTCCCACTGGATATATTTAGCTCGGTGTTTTATTTCAGCCTGATTGCGACTGGAAACACCGACTGATTCCTGCTACCTGGAAGACCTGCCTGCCGCAGAATCCCCACACTTCCTGTTCATGTTAAACCTACCCTTAACTCCATGGCTGGAGGAAGGAACCTTGACATCAGCGAACACGAAACACTAGATTTATCCGAAGTCAATTCTCAGTACCCGCAGCCTGCCTAATCATTGTTGATTTTGCCCCTCCCCGCTGTGTCACTCCCACTTCGAGGACACATAATAGCGGCCGGACTATTACAAATTTAACCACGGTATTTCAGCTGGAGCTGAAGCTGATACTCACGCTAGCAGACTAAAACAGTCCACAGCACCTAAGCAGAGGGCTAAGCTTCTGAGACATCGATCGAACCTAGGATCCTAAGACATAAGTCATAGGAACAATAGGGCACTCACACATTTATGCAGTCAGCACTCAATATGATGAATTAACCATTTTATTAATCTATACTTACTTTGTATATTACTTTAGGTTGTTTGATTATACTCCTCACTTTTTGTAATCCCTCCCCCTTTCAGTTTAATTATATTAAACTATTTTATCTTGTTTATCAATTGTATGCTACCTGTGTGTTCTGTTTCCGATCTGTAACGCACGATTGTCTATGGTGGCATTAGAAAGCCCTAGACCCAACGTCTTTAAAACTAAATTGTTTTCTATAATTTACAGTTTTGATTAAACACACCTCCCAAAGCCCCATGACAATGGAGGCTTTTCCCAGCTGCGCGTGACAATCGGTCTGACTTCACAGCGGACAAACAGTATCGGTCTGACTTCACAGCGGACAAGCAGTATCGGTCTGACTTCACAGTTGAAAAAAAGTATCAGTCTGTCTTCACAGTGAAAAAACAGTATCGGTCTGACGTCATAGTGGACTAACAGCAGGGCCGGTCCTACAGATAGCGGGGCCCTATGCAAAACGGATTGAGCGGGGCCCAGTCTGGGTAGGGATAGGATAATAATTGAAAATATTGCTTTGAGGTTGAAATATATTTAGATCAATATTCGTATGCCAGTGACAATTAAATTAAATTAAGCATTTGAACTCTGGTTTTGGTTAAACAATTCCACTTTTTATTACATTTTTATTAAATGAAAGCTGGCAATGCCGTTTTTCTTTCATCGCGAGTAGGATTGGCGTTTTCCATATTTAGTAACACCCTAAAATGACAATTTTGTCTGTTTTTTAAGGAGATATGGACGAAGATTTTAATAATGATAATAATATTTTGCAATTTCAGGAGAATTCGAGGAACTCCTTAATAATAAGTTAAAATGTTTTAATTTAGTAATTTACACATAGAATTCGCGCTGGGCCTATGAAAATGCGGGGCCCACTGCGGCCGCATAGGTTGCAGTGGTTTAAGACCGGCCCTGACTAACAGTATCGGTTTTCAAGGTGAACAAACAGTATCGATCTCGTTTCACAGTGGACTACAATATCGGTCTGCATTCACAGTGGAAAAAAAGTATTGGTCTGACTTCACAGTGGAAAAAAAAAAATCAGACTAAAACGGTCTCTATCTCTCAGAAGTTTTTTTTTTTTTAACAATCATAACCATCTACGTCCTCATGCCATGTTCATATTACTGGTTTACTCGTGTCAGCTAATCGCAGACACAGATTATACTATGGAGTCGCCAGTGCAATTATAACATCAGGGCCGGTCCTAGGGATTGCGGGGCTCTATTTCAAATGGATTACGCGGGGCCTAGTCTGGGTAGGGAAAAGCAGAATGTCAAAATTTGTTTTTTAATCAGAAGATACTTTTGTCTTTGCAATAAATTTTTATTAAATGCCATTTTTATTTATTAAATTCCCAAAATAACAATCTTGTCTATTTTTCAGATTTTAATAATTTCAGAAGATTTTTCAGGATTTTGTTTTCGTATATTTTGCCTTTTGAGATTCCCTGCAGGCACTGGAAAATCAGGAGGTCGCGGAAAACATAAAAGTTATAATGGTTTAATTTAAGAATTTACACTTAGAATTAGCACGGAGCCTTTGAAAGCGGGGGCCCAATGTGACCGCATAGGTTGCAGTGGCATAAGGCCGGCCCTGAATATCATATAGTATAATATTAAGACACATACATGTGTATTTTGCTATATCCTGATCATATAGAATATCTTAGTTTCGCGAAACATTGCGCCCATACTTAATCTTCGGAAACATTGCCTTTATATCTGGTGGCTGACTGGTCGTGCGGTATGCGAGCGTTCGGACTTGTCGATGGTCCCAGGTTCATACCCTTTCCTCTGCCACAGAGCAAGGAATGGGTCACTGAGCTTGACCCATGACCCATATGACCCATGACCCATTGAAACAAATTTTGGCGTAATAAAATATATCAAATTAAATCAAACATGGGACATATTAAAATTGTTTAAAAGTAAAAATATGCTTCAACAAACTACGAAATTTAAAGCACAAAAAGTAAAATGTAAAAAGATGTCAGTTTTTTATTGAACAAAATTTCATCTTATTGCAACAGTTTTCCTCGGTAACCATGCAAAATGACAGACAAAGCTTCAACTGTTTCAGGATGCATGCAGTTACGTTGTGCTGTAATTATGTGCCGTGCATTAAATGAACTAAAATGTCTTTCACATTCCGCTGACGAAGCTGGTATGACAAATATCCTACGAGCGATGTCTGACAAAAGTGGAAATCGTTGGACCCTTTCTGCCCACCACTTCAATGGATTAAATTCACCAGGCATTTTTTCTTCTGGGACTGGTTCTCGTTTGTATTTCGCCATCTCTTGCTCAACCCTTTCCACCTATTCAGACTGGAGGCAATGACTTTAGTTCTTTCACTAGAAACTCTAATGGAAAGATAAAATCAGAGTAATAAACAGAAATCCTAAATATTGAATAATGACGCAAACATATAATTACATATTTGTTTCAATTATACTATTTGTATGAAGCGAAAGTGTAGGCACTATTACATAACATATATACATGGACTGGACATAGTGCAAAAAATCATAAAGCTGCAACATATATAAAGGTTAGGGTTAAGTAAGTACTTACCCACTCTGAAACCATTCAAAGGATTGATTTTTGTCCTTTTTGCTAGAGTTGAAGGTTCATCAGTAGAATTTGTTGTTGATTGGTGATTGGTACTAGGGGTTAAATAATCTTCAGTTCTGAAGGAGTATCCAAATCATGTAAACTATTTTACCAACATATCATTTATATCAAATCATTTAGTAATATTTGTAGAATTTCAGTTTTTATATATTATTTTTTAATATTTTTTATATTATATATATCCATAATTTTTCATTTGAAAAACCTATTTCCAAAAGAGGACCTGGCGTCTGTTGCTGGGGCACAAGTATCGACGCCTGCTGTGTCTAGTTCTACTTCATGGTTGACTGATCAAGACGTGAGGACATGCAATGAAGATGTGTCTCTCGACTCTATTACAGTGCAGTGGGATAGACCTTATCCTTTCACGTGGTTAAGACTACAAGCTACCAATGCATGTAAATATTTTCATTCATATTGTGATTAAACCAAACGCAGCTGTTTCATTGTTCTAATGCATTGTTTTTCATTTCTTATATAATAATCTAATAATTAACAAAGCTATCACCCTAAGCCGTGAAATGTCATCGCTGTCATTCACTCTTCTTCATATGCAGCGTTGAATTTAGTGACATTTCCAGCTAGACAGCTTGATAACAGATGGCTTTAAGTTGAACAACATATGCATGTCGAAATATTTTCATCTCTACGTTAGTGACATGTCCAGCTAGATAGAAGGATAAATTTATGACTTTAAGATGAACAACATTTGCATGTCAAAATATTTTCATTTCCGCTCTAGTGACATTTCCAGCTAAATAGCAGGATAAATTTATAGCTTTAAGATGAACAACATTTGCATGTCAAAATATTTTTATTTCCCCTCTAGTGACATTTCCAGCTAGATAGCAGGATAAATTTATGACTTTAAGATGAACAACATTTGCATGTCAAAATATTTTCATTTCCCCTCTAGTGACATTTCCAGCTAGATAGCAGGATAAATTTATAACTTTAAGATGAACAACATTTGCATGTCAAAATATTTTCATTTCCTCTCTTAGTGACATTTCCAGCTAGATAGCAGGATAAATTTATAACTTTAAGATGAACAACTTTTGCATGTCAAAATATTTTCATTTCCCCTCTAGTGACATTTCCAGCTAGATAGCAGGATAAATTTATGACTTTAAGATGAACAACATTTGCATGTCAAAATATTTCATTTCCCCTCTAGTGACATTTCCAGCTAGATAGCAGGATAAATTTATGACTTTAAGATGAACAACATTTGCATGTCAAAATATTTTCATTTCCCCTCTAGTGACATTTCCAGCTAGATAGCAGGATAAATTTATGACTTTAAGATGAACAACACATGCATGTCAAAAAATATGTTCTTGACTTTAGTGACCTTTCCAGCTAGTTAGCTGGATAAAAGATGACTTTAAGATGAAAAACATATGCATGTCAAAATATTTTCCTCTCGACTTGCTAGAGTTCAATGTTGTACACCTCGTTGAAAGTTCAAAGATATAAAATCTCGATTCCCCCCCGTTCTTCTTTCGTTTTCATTTTGTTTCTTTCTTTCTTTCATTTATGTCTCTTTCAGTATCTCTCTCCTTCTCTCTGTCTCTTTCTTTCTTCTTATTACTCACTCTCTCGTTCCTATCTGTCTCTTATATCCTCATGCATTTATCTCAGTGTTTCCCAAACTGTAATCCGCGAACCCTAGCGTTCCGAGAGGCCTTAATACAGCGGTTCTCAACCTTTTATGCTGGGCGGCCCCCTTTTTACAATCCCCCCCCCCCACTCTGCCGCGACCCCCACCCACACAGCAATAGAAGAACAGACAATAACAATCCATATTTTCGATGGTCTTAGGCGACCCCTGGCAAATCGTCAATCGATCCCTAAGGGGGTCTCGTCCCACAGGTTGAGAACCCCTTTCTTAAATAGGTGTTTCATGATTTACTGGCGTAATTAACTAGGAGGCCACCACGTGGATTAATTTCTCTACAAAAAATATATATTAAAAAAATGCAAAATGTGAGATTTGTTCCGTTAATGACAAAGTTTTGGAAACACTGATTTAGCTCAATCTTTTATCTCATTAAAAACTTTATACCCAGTGCTTGTAAAAGTGCATTACTTATAGGCATTTAAATATAAGTCTTGTTATTAAGTTATGTAAATAATTAATCTGGATTGCTTATTAATACCTATATTATTTCTTCCCACAGCTGATTTGCAATTAAATTTTGTATTTACAAGTTCCAATATATCATACAGTTGTCTAAATCAACTAGTAGCTATTGTTGATGCACTGACCGTAGACTACAGATGTGAGATCAATGATACAATGACGAGTTTAAGAGTTACGGGACCTGGCCTCAATAGACTCTGCTCTTTATACGTCAGTGGTGGTATGAAATGAGCTTATTTTCTTTATTGCACCATGTAGAAACTCGTAGCTCTAAATGATGTGCTTTATGTTTAGGTTCCTTTGTCATTATTCTTAATGGTATGCAGTTTACTAAAACCATTTTTGTATACGAAATTAAATTGATTTCTTTGAAAGATTGTTATGAACTACGGTGCATCACATCTACAGTATGCAACATAGTAAACAACCTAGCCCTGATGCTGTTAAAGAGGATAACCATAATATTTTGTAATTGTTTGCTATTTGTTTTGTCAAACCAACCCCAGGACTGGATTTAATTAATTAAACTAGATAAGGCCCTAAGCTATTTTAAATATGGGGCCCCTTATAACCAGCATGTGGAGATCTATTTCTTTGGTTTTTTCTTCAAATAAGATTTGGGGGGGGGGGGGAGCAAGGATGTGGGGAGCTGGGGCCCCAAGCTATAGCCCTAAATCTAGAAATGATAATATCCACATTAAATGATTCTCCAACACGTGTGTATCCTGAGTTTCTATTTTAGAATAAAGTTATGCTTTATATTAGCATTTTTCCTTTATTGCACTATGTAGAAGGTCGTAACTCTAAACGCTGTGCTTTATGTTTAGGTTCCTTTGTCATTATTCTTAATGTTATGTAATTTACTAAAACCATTTTTGTATACGAAATGAAATTAATTTCTTTGAAAGAGTGTTTTGTGCTACAGTGGTCTCGCGCGGTGTAAAATCCAGCCATATCGTAAACTAAATCTAGCACTGAAAATATCCACATTTGAATAATTCTCCGACACGTCTGTAACTCGAGTTTTTATTTTACAATGAAGTTATGCTTCAAATCAAGCCGATAAAGTTTTATAAATATTATCACCATGTCATCGAAGCCAGACGAATGCCAGATTAATGGAGAAATAGCATTACAATAACAATATATAAACATAATACTCTCTAACACCAAAACGCTGAAACACCGTTATGATAAATGATAAGATATAATTTTTATTGATCCAATCAAATGGAAATTCAGTTTGACTACAATTAACAACCTCAGCATAACTACTGTACAATAACAATATAGATTTAAAATTCGAACATTCACAAACAAAACACATACACATTCACAGCCTGGGCTTTATGAATTAGGACTTGCATGTGCTTGTCAATGACGACAGATGATCTTGTAACACTCTAACTGAAAGTGGGATAAAGCAGTTTTTTTTTTATAATAATATACAGTTAAATAGAATTCCCCTTTCAGACCTTGTGATCTGTAGGGCTGATGATGTGAAAAGGTCATCTGTTTCTGCGGCCTACGGTAACAAGTTGTGGCCAGCACAACGACCAACCGCCCTTGCTTCACCCCCCCCCCCAACTAATGTCAGGTACCCATTAGAGCTGGGTGGACTCTGAGGCGCCCAAAGAGCACGAAAAAAAAACACAGTCTTAACCAGGATTCGAATCCTGGACCCCTTGTTCAAAAGCCAGGCGATTTACTCTGGCATTTAGGAATATAGAGCAATACAAATATAGTTTTAAAAAAAAACAAACAAACAAAAACAACACGCGATTGCATTGAAAAGTTGGGAACATTTGAAAATATCATCAATATATTGATTAAATAATAATTACACTTGTGTTACTTTGGAAGTGAATAAAAAATTGTTTTGGATTTTTTTTTTTCAGATCGCAATGTTGCTTTAAAACAATCCACAGATCAGACGGGGACATTTGAAATGTCTAGTATCTTTTATAATTCTTCCCTGGCTGTTGATGGTGATACCAATCCATACTTTCTACAAAATAAATGCAGTCACACTACTAATGACTCAACACTAAGTGTATATCCAGCAAGCTGGACACTAACACTGGACACCGCACGAGTGGTCAGCAGGATTACAATATATAACAGAGGTAGATTATTATAAAATTTATTATCAGCTTTGTCTGTCTAGTACAATATTTGTCGACATTATTTCTCCACACCCCAATCTCTGGTCAAGTAGAATTTTTGCACATAAATCACTTGTGATGTTATTACTGTTGATGTTGTTGTTACTGTTGATGTGGTTGCTACTGCCGATGTTACTTTTGATGTTAGTGTATTGTTGCCGTTTTTGTTGTTGATCTTGTTACTGTTGATGTTGTTGTTACTGTTGATGTCGTTGCTACTGATGATGTTACTTTTGATTTTGGTGTTAATGTTGTTGTTGTTACTGTTGATGTTACTGTTGATGTTGTTACTGTTGATGTTACTGTTGATGTGTAGTAACTGTTAATGTTGATGTTATTTTTACTATTGATGTTGATGTTTACTGTTGACGTTGATGTAACTGTTGTTATGATTGTAATTGTTAATGTGATGTTACTGCTGGTGTTGTTGTTATTGTTGATGTTACTGTGGTTATTGCTGTTACTGATGATGTGATTTATACTACTGATGTTACTGTTGATGTTATTGTTACTGTTCATGTTGTTACTGTTGATCTTGTTACTGTTGATCTTGTTGCTACTGTTGATGTTGTTAATGTTTTTGATCTAGATTTAGTTAAGTCAACCGTGTCCATTTCGATCTTGTCCTAATATAAGTATATAGGGTTAATCCTCATTAAACATTTATTAGAAATTGTATTTGAATATAAATAGTTAAGCCTCCCAAAAAATGAAACAAATAAATAATAAAACAAGAAAACATTTTGAAAAATACCTTTAAAAAAGACAATACCTCCATTATACGACTTAAAATATTATAATATATATATAATAATTGATTTGAAAAAAAAAAGTTCCAACCGGGTATCGAACCGGTTATTTCTGCAACGTCAGCTGCTTGAACGAACGATGTTACCAATGCGACCAGCGCTCAATACTTACTTACTAAGACTTAGGTCCTCCCCCCCGCCATTCGGCACATTGGGTGGCAAGCTGTCTCCACAAAGATCTGTCTTTGCCAATGTTTGAAGCCTCTTCCCTCTTTGTATTTAATATAATGGATAAGGTTTCTGGAGTCAAACATAAAGAAAAATCAGGAGCCGGTTACCTTTAGCCAGCTTATAGTACACGATGCTTACAACCTCGCAGACAACCTAGACTCCGCTATTCAGAATCCGTATCAGCTCACTGATTTATAGGCGACACCGTTACGATGTGATGATCCATTGTCGTTTCACGGCTGAATAACCCTTGAAATATGATATTCTAGCATACTACGTTTCCATGTAACGTGATACGTGGATGATTTCTCAAAGACAAATTAATATAAAAAAACAACATATAACGCGTGACCCGTGGGTATTAATTTGCGTATCTCTGTTGATATAGTCACTAAGAGTTTTTGTTAAACAATTAAACGAAAGAATAATGTTATAAAAAAGCTAATGAGTGAATATAAAATTAGTATGAATGGAGCTATCAAAAAAGCTAATCGACCTAAATCCATTTTTTAATAAAAATATTTGTTTGTAGGCCTACATATACTTAGATTTCGATCTAAAGTCTAGATACTATTATAATACTATAATATTATAATCTCCTGTTATAAGATACTATATTATATTCAATGGCTCAAGAATAATTGTATGTTAGTATATTTAATATCCCCCATATAGAGTCTCATGAAGCTTGTCCAATCATAGTGTGTTTACTGTTGCGCATGCCTGGAGAACGAGGGAGGAGGGTTAGAGAGACTGCGTGCGTTGTGTCCCGCATGGATGGGCGACGTAGAGAATTATATATATATATATATATATATGACTTTTTTTTTTGCAGCCGACTGTTGCAGTGATAGACTCGAAAGTTTTAAACTAGAGTCACTGGACACTAACAATCACACAGTATGGACATACGAGGGTCCAGTCATCGCGTCACTGGTCTATAAATTAAACACACTGCAGCAGAAACCTGTCAAGAAGATATTAATTTTAGCAACTAAGAATGACACTCAATATCACCCCCCTTGGGGGTCGATTGACGATTTGCCAGGGGTCGCCAAAGACCATTGCAAAAATGGATTGTTATTGTCTATTCTTCTATTGCTGTATGTGTGTGCGAGGGTGGGGGTCGCGGCAGAGTGGGGGATTGTAAAAAGGGGTCATCGAGCATAAAAGGTTGAGAACCGCTGCATTAAACCATATATGTGAATACTGAAGTGTTAGTTTCCTTTGTTAGTATCAAATAAAAATAATCAATTATCAGTAATTAATTATCAAATCGCTTATTTTTTAAATAGATTCATGGCTTGACTAGGCAAATGTATAATTCCGCGAAGTTTCAGCTGAAAGAACTTGCCCAGAGTATAGTCGAACATTCCGGTCTTACCAGCCACATGAGGAGGCAGAAGACCCCAGTGCAAAGCCCTCAGCCCCCTGGAAGACAAAAGTGGCAATGCTAGAGCCACGATGGACGAAATATATAAACCATACTAATCATAAGCAATTGTTAAAGGTATAAAGTCAAGATAATCTTGAATAAGAAGTTACACTGAAAATATAGATCACTGTAAGGAACGTTAGGCTTATCAAAGGGAAATAATAATTATTATTTATTTGTCTTGCTATCGGTCGTTGACTTGTAGCACCAAAGTACTGGCAGACAATTAACCGTTGTAGGCATTAGATTTATTTCTAAATTGATAAACCTTCAAATAACTTGAATGTTTTTTTTTACAAAAGTAAATAAAACTTAATTTATAAGATGTACGAGATTAAGTTGAAATGAAATAAAATAAAAGTAGTAGAATCTGGTGAAAAATATTTCTGAATAAAATTGAGCTCACTACTATAAGACAACCTTTCAGTCTCACGTTCTGGAGTCGTCTCCCCTAACTAAGACCATGTGAGGACAATGTCACCTATGTTACATCATTCAGAACCAATGTTACCTGTTCTTACTGTCACCATAGAAACACACACATTTCAAAACAATCTGAAGATTACAGCTTTTAGTTCCATATCCATAAAATTGTAAAACCAATTTCTTCATTTACAAATTATAAAGATTATTATTATAATTATGTTAGAAAAGAACGAGTAGTCATTCTCTGGCGCTGCTTTGGTCTTCTTATATAATACAGACGTTACTTCAAAAAAGAAGATGATTACGTCCTACGCGTCATGCATTTAGCCATGCATATTAACCAATGACTTAAATTCTGCCAAGTCACTGGTTTTTCTGGCTAGCTCAGGCAACCCATTCCATGCTCTAATAGCACTAGGGAAGAAGGAGTATTTGTACAAATTTGTCCTAGCATATGGGACGAGGAATGTGCCTTTATTTTTGTGTCTTTCAGAGTATTTTATTAAATTTTGTTTTTGTATTTGAAGATTATGGTTCAGTGTTTTATGTATAATTGCTACTTTACTTTTGAGTCTTCTGTCCTGAAGGCTTTCTAAATTTAGTGATTTTACTAATGGTGTTACCCTAGTCAAATGTGAATATTCGTTTGTTATGAATCTCACTGCTCTATTTTGTGTTTGTTCCAGTTTCTTAATGTTTTCTTGAGTTGAGGGGTCCCACACGGTGGATGCATATTCTATTATTGGCCTAACCAAGGTTAAATAACATTTTAGTTTTATGTTCTTATTTGATTTATAGAAATTTCTTTTAATAAACCCTAATGCTTTGTTGGATTTTTTTATAGTTTCATCAATATGTGGATTCCATGACAGTTTTTCATTTATTATAACACCTAGGTATTTTGAGTTTTTAGTCTGTGTTACTGGTTTGCCATGAATAAGATAAGTGGAATTAATTTGTTTAATTTTTTTTGTTACTCTTAACAACTGACATTTTTCTGGGTGGAAAGACATGCTCCAATTTGATTCCCATTTCTGTAATTCATCTAATTCTCTTTGTAAAATATCTGTGTCTTGTTTTGTTTTTATTGTTCTATATATTATGCAGTCGTCTGCAAATAATCTGACTTTTGTTCCTGAACTAATGCAATTTGGTAAATCATTTATGTAAATTAAAAATAGTAGTGGACCCAAGACTGTTCCTTGAGGTACACCTGAGTTTACTGTTATTGGTGTTGATTTAGAGCCATTTATTATTACAGTTTGTTCTCTCCCTATCAGAAAATCTTTAATCCACTGATGCAGTGGACCGTTAATGCCGAAATATTTTAATTTTTTAAGCAAACTATGGTGGTGAACTTTGTCAAAAGCCTTGGAAAAATCTAGTAAGATAGCATCTATTTGTTCACTATTATCTCGAGTCGAGTTTAGCAAAACAGAAACAAAATTCATCGGAATCCCTTTAACAGTTTCAACTGAGGAATGTGACAGGTCTGCAGCAGTACCACTTTCTAACAGGCAACAAGAATGTTCCTAGGAATATTAAGGGCCTTGAATGGTATCTTATCCTCTTATCTTATATAATACAGACGTTACTTCAAAAAAGAAGATGATTACGTCCTACGCGTCATGCATTTCAGTCATTCATATTAACCAATGACTTAAATTCTGCCAAGTCACTGGTTTTCGTGGCTAGCTCAAATTTGTACAAATTTGTCCTAGCATATGGGACGAGGAGTGTGTGGTCAGTTTTTATTATCCTCACGGCTGATATAATAATGGGGTATAAAATGTTATTTTGGATAACTACAATAAACGCTTGCTTTTATATTATTGCGTTGATGTTTTTCATTTCCGTATGTCTTTAGACAGTGGTATTGCAATGCAAAAATGGTAGAGGTTTTTTCTTAATAAATATTATTATTATTATTATTATTATTATTATAAAAAAAATTAATTTGTACTAAATAATTAACTAATATTTTAATTTTTACATCGATTCGTGTATTGTTATCGACTATAAGACTATGCATACTTCTCTCATAAAGTATCATTTTTTTCCCTTGTTTCGAATTCAAAAAAAATTAATCAGTTACTGACTATTAATCAAATAATTCTTTATTTTTTTCATTTTGATATGGTTCATATCCTGTCACGTTCAATGAATAATTGTGCAAAACTGTAACTTAATCTGAGATCTGGAAATGGGAGAAAACAATATGTTCAAACTTTTTACCAGAAAGACAGCCTGAGTTGATAAAAGCTTTGTAAAAACAATATCATGAGTTCTTCGGAAAGTTAAAATTTATATAAAATTTTAAAAAAATACAATATGTTAATTAAAAGACACATTAAAAAAATAAAATATAGGCTTATTCTATATAAAAACATAGCGATTTAGTTATTTAATTTATTTTATTTTAATTTTCAGACTGTGAACTAGGAACATGGGGGCTTGAATGCGCACGCCCCTGCCCCGCAGAATGTAGATATTCGTGCAAGCAAGATACAGGAACATGTTATCAATGCCTGGGATATCTGGATCCTCCTCATTGTAGTAAAGGTAATTTCTTAATTAGATCCTCTCTAGCCATTCGAAACATTAGTCGGTAAGCTGGCTCCGTAAAGATGTGTCACTGGCTATGTTTCAAGTCTCTTTCCACTGGTACCTGTTGGCCACTGCTCAGAGGTAATCCATGAAGGTTTGCGCCTATACGAGGACGTTACTGTTTTCACTTTCCTCAAATAGGCCTTCATGTCATTGCAATTCTTGGTGTGTGTAGTTCATTCTGTTGGAGAACCTCATGCTACGCTCAGTCACCTCAATAAGCAGTCGTGTCCCAGTAAGGCATTGTATTTCTTTTCTAATAAAAAGACCCTCTAAAAATACATGTTTATTTTAACTGGTCCAGAGATGACTTTTTGGATTGGCTTGGATAATAATTCCTACAGAGATGCCATTTTATTAAATTTACCTTCTAATAGAAATTCGTCATTATGATCTGATGCTGTATCGAATCACTTCTTGGCCAACACTGGGGGATTAAGAAAGGGAAGTTATGCTTGCTTTTGTATGTATATGATGTCACAATTGACTGCACCCAGAAACGGCCAACCAGCTGTACCTGAACAGTGCGTATTGTGATGACACGACGTGTAGAAGTTTGGGTTGATTGGGTTTTTTCCGTAGTGACGTGACGAGAAATTAAAAAGTAAGAACGGGAATAGAGTCGTAACGGACAAGAAGGACGCCACCAAGTTAGCAACGACAGAGGACTGTGTTGTCCTTTTTCTTATGCATTCAAGTGTTTGAGGTTTATCAGCTGTGATTGATTCAATTTATCTTCTCTGTTTAATCTGTTGTTGTGTCTGCAACGAACATCGCGTACAACATCAACATTCATAGATCTACTTATCAACACACAGACCATCAACAGTGTGGAATGTGCGCGGGAGATTTACGAAGATTGCTCCAGATAAGCTTGATTTGCATAAACATAATGCAGGGTCACCGTGAATGATGTGGAACTGATCAAACTTACTATAGGTGACGGTAACACAATACAATGCTATATAACGAACCAGGTGGGTTGGTCGGTTGGATCGTGCACCGTCGCGCATCATTAGTCAATGTGTTTGTTTTTTTTTTAATTATTATCATTAGTCATTTAATTGAATTGAGTTTGAAAGCATCTAAACTAAGTTACAAAGACAGTTTGTGTTTCCACACAAAATCCCCCCCCCCCTTTTTTTGGTCCGCTCAGGCAGATAAAAAGGCAGGTTTCACTATTTCAAAAAAGAATATCAGAAACTATGAACTACAAACTATTAACAACTACAACCCTATCAACAACTACAACCCTATCAACAACTACAACCCTATCAACAACTACAACCCTATCTTCGTCGATACAGAAAGAAGAGACGTGATGTTGTATTGTTAGTTCGAACAACGACTTGATACCACAGGAGACGGAATTTTTTAAGTTATTATAAATACATTGTTAACATTCATATGTATTCGATGAGCTGATAGTTATAAAGATATAGTTAAATCCTAGGTGTCACATACAAAGACCTCATCACGAATAAAGGGATTAGAAACATGATTAATACAGCAATTAGACCCCATGATGACCTGCTAACCACTGTCAGAAAACGTAAACTCAAAATCTATTGCCAAATCGTAAATATCAAACAGACTAAGAAATAGATGAAAGTGAAGTTAAATGTGAACCTGGCCTAACTGATGTTTTTGAATGATTATCTAATTGACTTAATTGTTATGTAAATGGCCGATCTCTCATTCGAAGCCTCAACTCTTCCCATTTAGTGTGCCTCCTACATTTTGGACGCCTGCAAATCACGTGTAAAATATGAATCACTTCTTAAAATTGTTGTTTTAAATTATAAAGTTAAGATCCTTATAGGGCAGATGGTGTAAAGGTCATCTGATTCTGTGGCCTAGTCATCTAGTCAGCACAAAGATCAACAGCCTTTACTTTTACCCAACTAATGTAAGGTACCCATTAGAGCTGGGTGGGCCCAAAGGCGCCCGAAGATCCCGAAATTAAAATCCCAGACTTCTCCAGGATTCGAACCCTGCTCCCCGTTCAGAAGTCTGAGATTATGTCATTCAGCCACCGCGCCTCCTTTAAATTATTACATTCCACTTATACGTATATTAAATAGAGTTTTTCTCTTTATAATAAATATTGTTTTTTTATTAACGTATTTAGTATGTAAGAAATTTCTTAATTTAGTAATACAATGGAAAAAAAATAATTTTTGACTAAAAACCTAAAACCGTTTGCATAATTGTGTTAAAAATATGGTAGGTTGCTATCTCCATTAATCAATAGTCTCCGTGTTTCTTACTATTAATAGTGAGTTTTAAAAATGGCATATTTTTAAGAAAAATCTGCTTGTATAGTTAATTTTCAAATTTATTTTTTGCTCTCAAAAAAAAAAAAGTAACCGTTTCGTCTAACTTTGAATGGTCTAAAATATCAAGATGTCGGATTTTCAATATCTTTTCTAGTTTACGAGATTACGGACGGACAGAAAGACAGACCACACAACACTGAAAAGGGCTATTCCCGATTCGAGAGATACTTAAAGCTTGAATTCAGTGCTAAGTTTCTTCATCATATTCTAGTAGTGGGTTGAAAAGATTACTAGGGACATCCAGATCCGTGTTTGTTACAGTACACACATCTCCAAATAAAATCGTGACACTTATATGTCAGATCATTCTGTTTCAGCTTGTTTGCCAAAAACCTGGGGCATTAACTGTCAGAATAACTGTAGCGCTTCTTGTTACGACAAATCATGTGACGGAGCTACTGGTCTTTGTAACAAAGGATGTATTGGTTACAGTGATCCACCGGCATGCACAACCGGTAAGCTCTAAGTTTGTAAGTCATTTAGAAGGAAAGAGTAAAAGAACGTGTCCATGACATAATCTTTCACCTTACACGTCTGTCGTTTTCTGGCTGTTCTAGCAGTGGAGAATATTTTGTTAGAAAATATACTACATGGTGTATACCTCTAGGGTATGATGGCTGGAATACTTCTGAGAGCATTCTAGAAGCGCATCCCTGATAGATTAAATTTAGAACAAAGAGTATTTCACTGTCACCACTAATACAATAAACACTTGAAAGTCCGACACTTTGTACTTAGATATCATCAGTTATCCGACACATTCAGTTATACGACACATTCAGTAATCCGACACATTTAGAAACCCGGAACGTTCAGTAATCTGACACATTCTGTAATCTTACACATTCAGTAATCTAATAGATTCAGTACTTCGACACATTCAATAATCCGGAACATTCAGTAATCGAGAACAATAAAAAATCCTGAATATTCAGTCATCTGGCAAATTCAGTAATTTGACACATTCAATGATAATACGAAACTATCTGAAATTAGACACATTCAGTAACCCTGAACGTTCATTAATCTGACACATTCAGAAATCATGTACATTCAGAACATTCAGTAATCCTGATTTTCCAGTAATCTGGAACATTCAGTAATCCAGAAAAATCAGTAATTTGGAACAGTCATTAATCTGGAACATCATTAATCCGAAACATTCAGTGAAAATTTATTCTTCAGCTGCAAGTCTTGCCACTGCAATACTCACATGCAGCTTTATAATTACTACTATTTAGGAATTAACTCTGTAATGTACGAAAACAATATATATATATATATATATATATATATATATATATATCCTATTAAGTTAAAACAGGCAAAAAGACTTTGCAGTAACATAAATATTACAATACCATTTTACAGATTAAAAAGTAGCAAAAAGTATCGAGATGTAAAAATGTCTGTTATAATATACTCAATGCAATGCTTAAGAGTTACCGAATTATTTAATCGATGTATTTGTTACAATTGTAATGTTGTCAAACTTAAGCAATAATTAAAGACTGCATCACTTGAGGACATACAAAATGTTGTCAAGTTTATCAGTTGAAAATCATGCATTGGTCTTTGACAATGTAAAACCAAGATTATTTCCTCATTTACTCATGTAAACTCAAAAAAGATATGTAAATCTTTGATTTAGCAGATAAGTGAATTTAAATACATAAATTAGAAAACAAATATCCATTATAATTGGCTGTGTGTGTTTAATTGTTATGTTAATTGTGATATATTACTGACAATGAAATATTATTATTTTACAATATCATCTCTCTAATATCTGGACTTCAGGAGAAAGGGGCAAATGCGAGTAACTGGCGCCTTAACCATTAAGCTTCTGGCAGGAGGGTATGGCTGGTTGATCACATAGGAGAAGGAAAACTATTAATTCTAACCTCGGTTGCCTTGCAGTTATAACCAACTATTGGAAAATCTTCGGGAGTCAACCTTGAGAAAAATCAGGAACCGGCGACCATAAGGCAGCACTCAGTGCTATACCCTGGTAGAACCCGAGACGCCGCTGACCCCGAACTGTATTGGCACCTTTGAATACATTAGCTGCGTGGAGAGGGGGAAACTTAAGTGTGAGCCACTGTGTTCCGACCACAGCTTATGCCCAGGCATTCATTTCATTTGCATGAGATTATCCATGAGATGATCTAAGTCGCTTCGCGACTGAAGGAGGCCATATAATATCTGGACACGAACCATTTATATCAAACTTAATATAAATTAAACGTAACCATAACTCTTCTTCTCCGAGCCCTGACCTCTGTAGATTTTCATGATGGCTTCTGATGACAAGCTATATAAATTTATTGTACAATCTCGATATGGTAAAATTCTCATTGTTTACCATTGTACAGAATGTGCTTCAGGGAAATGGGGACACAACTGCAGTTATGACTGTAATAATCTTTGTTTGCAACAAACCTGTGACAGAGTTACTGGACTTTGCCATCAACAAGTTCCAACTACTGCTTCGACCTTAGGTAAACGATGAGTACTACAGTGAATAACTACTGTATATAATTAGCACTAATAGCAGGGGCGTAACTAGGGTTTTGGGGGCCCGGGGGGATTGACCTCTTTGGGGGCCCCTTGCATTTTGACATTCGACATATGACACGAGATAATGTACGCAAAAATATATAGGCCCCAAATCAAATAGTTCAGTATATCAGTAAACTTAACAAAAAGTAATCATCAAGACTCTTTAAATAAATAATACCTTTGTTTATTAGTTAAATAATGCACAAGTGACAAATCTCAATTGATATCGCTTCACGTCGTGCATTCTGTGCAGCAAAGACATCTTTAGCATCAACTACATCGATACTTTGAGCACACGTAATTCCCATACATAGCCTGTTTCCTCAATATGTCTATTGGTGATTGTATTAATGGTTTGTTGATGAAAAGTGCTCGTGCATCAATGACATCATTGAAAAAGCGATTTTCCATTTATTTCATTATACAAACAGGAAAAATAGCACAGTTTGTCATAAGCGTGTCTTCATTTAACAGGTGTCTTGGTTCAAGAAGAAACCCAAAGGTATCCATTTTCTTTCCAGCCTTTGGAATCTGTCCAGCACGTCTGTCGCAACACGTTTGAATTGCAGTTCTATTGACAGTCCTACATTGGAACTCAACTTCCCATCAAGTCTTTTCTTTCTTCTGGTTGTTTTGATTACATGGAATCCATTGTATTCACTACCTTCATTTGCTTTTTCGATGGATTTGGTTTTTGTCAGTTTCTCACCATTTTGCAGAAAGCATGAAAGGGTACTAATTTCTTTAGCAACTTCCCGTATATGCAGTCCAGACTCTTGTAGTTTCTTCTGAACTATATTAATTTGGCGCAGGAGCTTTGACCAGAATTCCAGATAGGCAAAACATTCTTAATTTTCCACTGCATGAAGAAGATTCTGTGCTAATATTATAATGGTATTACGTCATTGTTGGTTGTTTATGTTTTGTGCGAAAGCAAAAGGATTCAGAGCATACAAAAGTGGGAAAGATCCATATCTCCTTATGCTCGAGTATAGAAATACTCCGATAAGTGGACTGCCGTATTCACCATCACAACTGCTGACGAGTAGAAGACTCAGGGAATCATTCCAACTGATCCCAAACTATTGAAACCATCGGTAGCTGAAAATGCAGAGACATTACTCAATGAACGACAGATGAAAAGCAAAGTGAAATACGATGCAAAAGCAAGACTACCTAAAGATTATTCTGTCGGAGAGTTTGTCTAGGTCAAACATGGCAGAAAGCAGTTGTCATAAAAAAAACATTCAGCACCCAGATCTGACGTCATAAAGACAAACGATGGAAAAACACACAGAAGAAATCAACGCTTTTTACATAAGAGTTTTTTGATGAAGATATATCTGGGTACTATGATATCGATGAAGAAAATGAACTGCAAACTGTTGGAACAAACGAAACAGACAGTTATAGACCAACGTCTAGAAAACTTGTTGTGCCAGTCAAGACAACCAGAAGTGGACGAATTGTTAAAGTTCCTAGTAGACAGGGCGGCCTTAGGCCACTGCAGCCTATGCGGTCGCAGTGGGCCCCGCGCTTTCATAATCCCCGCGTTAATTCTAAGTGTACATTATTAAATTAAACCATTATAACGTATATAAAATAACAGGGTTTTCGCGACCTCCTGATTTTCCAGGGCCTCCAGGAAATCTCATGAAAAGGCTAAATATACGTTAAAGTCCTGAACTTTTTTTGAATTTATTCAAATCTCCTGAAGAATAGACGAAATTGACATTTTGGGGTGCCTATAAATAAAAAGTGGCATTGCGAGCTTTCATTTAATAAAAATTTATTGCAAAGACGAAAGTAGGCCTATTTTCTAATTAAAAAAAAACAAATTTTGACATTATGCTTATCCCTACCCAGACTAGGCCCAGCGCGATCCGTTTCGCATTGGGCCCCGAAAATGCTAGGGTCGGCCATGCTAGTAGATATCACTCTTAAGGACTTTAAAAGGAAGGATGTGATAATAACTTTAAATGGAATGATGCGCTAATATTATATGATATTACGTCATTATTTGTTAATTATGTTTTGTGCGAAAGCAAAAGGATTAGATGGAAATAAAAATAGAGTTTCCATTGGATTGAGGAAAGATGAATAGAGGGGTAATAACTCGAGTGTGAAGTTTAATTCTGAAATTATAGACGCCACACCCGAATAATGGACTATTCTAGCATTATTAAGAATAACTTTTAGATCTGTTATACTAGATTCTGTAAATTATGCTTCAAGGTTAATTAGTGTAGCTATAAAATACCATTTAGATCTATTATTAGTAAAGGTAACAAGATACCTGGAAATCGCTGCATATCATGCAGTTTTATTCGTGGCAACAAAGTTTAAAGTGCAAGAGTGGCTGTATAAAAAACTTTGATCTCTGTTGAAAAAAATATTTTTAAAATCTCAACAAAGTCAACGTACTGATAGATCTAGGTTTAGTCTTTGTAATAAACTTAATCCATAAATGTTGAAAAAAAAAAAGACACTCGTTGACACTATTTGTCAATCAAATATATTAATTTATATATTTTCAAATAAATTTCGGACACCCATTTGGGGATTTTAAAATTCTCCCCCCCCATCCCCCCCTTAGTTACGCCACTGGCTATATCTTAGTCTGTTTGGGCTCCACACACGAACTTTCTCCATTTCTAGCTTACCAGTACACCAGCAGTCATTGTTCTTATGACCTAGTCCTAGTAGTCACATTTATTTATTTCAAAATCTTTCATAACCTTCAATCTTTTATTTTTCTAACGCTTTTTTTTTTTTAAGTTCCAGTATATGGACATCACATTTTTTCATATTGCTTTATCTTCTTTTTCTCTCTTACTGTATTTTTATTGCTTAAAGAACACGGTATCTTCGTAATTCAAAGTGTAAACATGGAGATGATTACTGTGATTAAATTTTAGGGTAAAAATCTGTTTTCTTTTGTGTGTTATAGTGTCAGTACGCGTGTACTTGGTTCCTTCTTCACGTCTGCTGAATTGTAAGACCATGATAGTGTATAACTTTTTATCACACATGATTTGAATTCAGGGTTTTAAGTGACATAACTTTTAAATTAGATTTTTGGATCTGGTTACTTGACTTTTCTATCATCTCGCTATATGAATGTTCAACCCGGTTAGTTCTTACGGTGGACTGTACTTTTATTTCCATTGAGCTGCGTCATAAGTCTCGTCTTGGTCTTGTTCACACAGGAACTCTTTTATTCAAAGTCAGCTGGACACTCGGTCACCGTCTCACTGCCTCTTTTTTTTTTCTCCTTTCTCTTTCTTCTACCTTCTCTCTCTCATTCTCTCTTTCTATCTCCATCTCTCTCTCCTCTCTCTGTTATTATTTCTTTCTCTATTCTCTCTAGTCTCTCCCTTTCTCTCTCTCTATCACTCCTTTTATCTTTTTTACTTTATCTTTCTCTCCCACTCTCTAACCGGGTTACTCTCACTTTCTTTCTCTCTCCCTCTCTTTCTCTCTCCATCTCTCTCTCTCTCGGTCTCTCTCTGGTCATATTCATATTTCATTTCTGCGTATTCTCTTACACCCAAACATGCAAACCAATCTCCAGTGTTTTGTGCACGGGGCGTCCAGTTTGTCATGTTCTTTGACATCCATCAGTGACACTGTCAACTTGGTCTGGTCATATTTTTGTTTTGTATTTTCAAGTCTCTCACACACACTGACATTAGTTGGGGAAAAGTAAAGGCGGTTGGTCGTTGTGTGGCCACATGACACCCTCGTTAACCGTGGGTCACAGAAACAGATGACCTTTACATCATCTGCTCTATAGATCGCAAGGTCTGAAAAGTGGACTTTACTCACACACACCCACGCTTTCTATTGCTCGGTAGATGTAGGGACTTGATACCAGTCGTTCTAGAAGGCCTGAACACTGAGCAGCGGCGTCGCAATTTGTAGGCAGAAGCACCAAGCACGTACTTACAAGCAACGGCACAAATCCGAGCACTCATTCATGAGAAGTAGTTAAAGTCCTGGGAGGAATCCGACAGAGCACGTGGTGTCTGGCAGCGCATGCGTCACCCAGATCGCGACGATCCATGGTGGCGACTGAGGAGGTCAGAGCAGTCAATTATTGCGCAGTGCAGAACGGAACACTGTCCTATTGGGGCATACTTTGCCCGTTCCGCACGAACTTTGACTCCCAATGCCGTCACTGTGGAGAGAGCGTCGAAACAGTGTCGCATGTCTTGTACGAATGTCCCCAGCTCCGTAAGCTAAGGGGGGACTTGCCTGTGCAGTCACTCGACTTGTATGGTAGCTATGTGGCACTACGCCGGACGGCTAAGTTTCTTGCCAGAGCACTACGGGAGGACTAGTCCTTTCTGCTCTGATTTTTCAATAGGAGTTCATCTCAGGTAGGCAGTTTAGACCAATTGTTCAGGTCATCTCTAAGGATGTCTCGAGCGAATAATACATGTATACACCTTCACACAACTAATAGAGATTAATAGTTAATGTATAGTCATTTTTATTTCTTTTCATTAAATGTATTATATTTCATGAATTTCGTATCCTTAGTTAAGGATACATAGTTTTTGTGATGTAAAGTGAATAACTGTCACTAATTAGAAATTCTTTAAGACTAGGCGCCAACGCGGCCAACTTGCCTTAGCTGACTTAGAAGAGAGCACCTGGTTGAATGCGGCGTCGTAATCAGATAGCTTGAGGTCACTTGAGGCCGGAGTATACACATTTGAAACCAAAAGAAAATCTACTGATTAGTAAGACAACGTCGAAGACATCGAAGAGAAAATCTAAATCGACCATCGGAGGACAATGGTTATGCCTTCGCTGATTGTGGCAAAATATGCAGGTCACAGCTGGGTACAGCCACATAAAGTGCTGCATTCCTCATTAATTTTCGGGCTCAAATACAAGCCTTATTATTATTGTCTTGACAATATAAAATAGATAGTATTTTCTCATAACCATTAAATATGAAAGCGCCAAGTACTCAAAATTGAGACTTTCTGAATCATGACGCCTATTAAAACAGACGCTGTATGGAAATGAAGTAGTAACGAAACAAAGTCATAATTATAGATTCTATATTACATGGACTGCCAACACTAAGCACTAAACCTATATTTTTCAATAAATAAGTCCCGTTCACCGAGGCGTTCTAAGTTGCATGACAAATTGACTTCGGTAGATTTTTTTACTATATAAAGAAACCATTGCCGAAGATTTTTACCACCACTTTTACAGCAAATCATGAATGGAAACTTAATTGTCATAGAAGATGTTACAGAGGTAAGTGTGCACAAACCAATTTGTGACATAGATCTATAACTGTAAAACATTATAACTGATTTTCTTAGCCAACATAGACTAATTAGCCAAGCCTGTATTTCGTGTATTTTCTTGTTTACGACATTAATCGAATTGTGATGCCAGTTTGGATTTTTTTTTTAAATCTCATAGACAATGTACACATATCTCGTATGGTAATCTCATAGACAATGTACACATATCTCGTATGGTAATCTCATAGACAATGTACACATATCTCGTATGGTGAATGAACGTATGCCAAAATAAGTCTTTTTTAGACTAGATCTTGATTCTCTGGGTTTAACAGACACACAAACATGATGATGAATCTAGCAACTTGACGGTTTTGACGTTCAAAATATTATTAGTCATAATTTTCTTAACAGCACTATAGGCAGGGATAGCCAGATTTTTATAAAAACAAATTCTGATTTTACCAGTTTGATTACCTACATTTACATGAATAGTGTTTTAACTTGTTTATTAATAAAATAAAGAAACTGTATAGTAGTGTGTACGGTCGTACTTGAAAATAAAGTTTATAGCCATAGGTCAATACATGTATTTGTGTGAAAGTCTACATGTTTATGTGCACAATCACTTTGTATTGATTCTATAATTTTGTTGGGCGAAGAAATATTGGGAACAATATCAGATCTTTTTTATAGCTTTTAGAAGAATTGGATGTTATTTGCGATTTTAGTTAGTTAAAAAAAAAACTAATAACTTGAAGGCCGAAATTTTAATGCAGATTTTTCAGTTAGTCATAAATACATCATTGATTTAATTTTTTTATGGTTGATTTTCCATTACTATAGATCTAAACAAAAGTTGGTAAAGAGTGAAGGGTTATTGACTCACTATTGTTATTTTATATAGACCGACTCACTCGCAGACTTAACTTATATCACCCATTATAAACAAAGTTAAAAAATGACTCTCAAAAATGTATTGATTCTTTCAGTAAATCTCTTATTTAACTCACTTTCTATTGAAGTAGGTGCTGTCTTCTATGTCAGCCAAGTTTAATTGGTGCCTAAGCTGGTCTTGAAAGCGAAGGCGCGGCGGCAACGTGCACCTTTTATGATGAACCGTGCACGAGTGTTCGATCCCTAGCCGACACCAGTTTATTGGCACGTTGGTACGACAGTTGGGACGCTTTCGACAAGGACCGAGAGCTACATAGACAGAAGAGTAGACCAGACCGAAAGGACGCGTGGTGTGAGCTCTGCCGTGCGGAGCAGGCAGTCCTAGCCCTGCTCCGAGTCGGCCGCGTACTTTGGATGGTGGAAAGAGAACTACGACACACGGTGCCGCCAATGCGTCGAGGACGACGAGACAATAGAGCTCATTCTTTAAGAATGCCGAGCTCTGCATGGGGGACGATCGGGACAAGGAATTGAGAAAGAGAATACTGGTCTATGTGCGGCAAGAGGCCTGTCCTTGTACGGGGATAGGCGACTTTACAACTCACTGCCCGCTTCCTCTTTCGTGCTCTAAGGGAGTAATTCTCAGCATGGTAAAGTTCTCATTGTTTATAATCGTACAGAATGTGCTTCAGGGAAATGGGGACACAACTGCAGTTATGAATGTAACAATCTATGCTTGCAAGAAACCTGTGACAGAGTTACTGGACTTTGCCATCAACAAGTTCCAACAACTTCTTTGACCGTAGGTAAAAGCTGAAAGCTACTATAGGTAATTACTATATCTAATTTGCGCTCATAGAGATTTATAGCTAGAGAAGAATCAATTTTTACTTCTTTTTATTAAAAGCATAATATATAATGAATTTCCTATTCTAAGTTAAAGATACATTGTTTCAGTGATGTAAAGTAAAAAAAAAGTCGCTTATTTCAGCTTATAGTAATACACTTATAATGTCTTTTATAAAATGTAACGTTTTCTACTAAATTAAAATACACTGCTCCTTTTGTTTCGAAAGACAATTGGATGCGCCTAGATGAGTCAATTAAAATATTAAAATAAAATATATTTAAATACAACTAAATGTGTACAAAGATATATTATATGTACAAGAATAATATATTTCTAAAAGTAAAAAAAAATTAATTAAAAAAAGCTTTTATAAGGGGAAAAACTGCACATTTATAGCCCCAAATCTAAATAAGATAAGATTTGTTTACCTTTATCAATATAAGACAAAACTAATTGAACACCTCTAATTAAGTAAGTAGTTATATGATTAATTAATTGGTGTTTGTCGGGCAGACTGACGAGGTGAGTTTAGATAAGTTTGGTAGAAAACGAGAATGTTTTGAGTCCTATTTAATATAAATATTAAAATACTATTTTAAAAGAATTGTGTACATTACAATTGTATATGTAGCCTCTGTTTTACTCACGGATGACAAAGCACTACTTTATATGTATCGGTTATTGTATATTTAAAATGTGTATTAAATCTTTGGTATTAACTAGAGGCTATAAGTACGCTTTAACTTGGCTTATCTTGGTTACCTATGAGGGAGGCTCGAGGCTTGACACCCAACTCGAGCAGAGTTGTGTTCACTGAGCGTCTAAAGGCAGCACGGAAAACCTGTTCCTAGATACCCCCTCACCCCACTGGTCCACAAATGACATTGGACAATAGCGCTCTGAGCTAAGCATGAAAGTAGCGCTATATAAAAGCGATTATTATTATTATTATTATTATTTTTAATCCAATAATCTTTGTAGTTTTCTTCTAGTTTCAGAGTCCTGCAGTTCCTTAGGTTTGGGCGCTGGAATAGGTATAGGCATAGCTGTTGGTGTGATCAGTGTAATATTAGTTGAAATAGCTCTATACTTCGTATTTATCAAGCGTAGACGACCAGCAGAAGCTATAAACGACCCCTTAGATATGAAACAAGGGAGGCAAATCCAACAGTATGACACCATGAAAGAAAAACCCCCGGATAAACCACACTATGAAAGCGTGGACTCAAACGGTAATTCTATAACTAATTTGGTAACATAAATGATAATGGGAAGCGTGGTCGAGAGGCGCTTGAACTTGGCTTGGCTACCTAGAAGGGGGCTCAATGTTCGACACCCGACTCGGGCAGAGTTGTGTTTACTGAGCGCCTAAAGACAGCATGGAAAACCAACTCCTAGATACCCCATCCCTGCTGGTCCACAAACATAAATGATAATGGGAAGCGTGGTCGAGAGGCGCTTGAACTTGGCTTGGCTACCTAGAAGGGGGCTCGATGTTCGACACCCGACTCGGGTAGAGTTGTGTTTACTGAGCGCCTAAAGGCAGCACGGTAAACCAACTCCTAGATACCCTACCCTTGCTGGTCCACAAATGAGATTGGACCAAAAGCTATTAGTATGAAAGTAGCGGTATATAATAAAGGTATAATAATAATATATTAGATTGAAATCGCCGTTACATCTTTCATACGGTTCCTGGTGTAAATACAAGATGTCTAGCTTTGAAGAACCCCTGTAATGTACAGACTGTGCCTAAAATTTGTATGATAAGATTATAAGAATATAAAGAGAGCACATGTTATTGCACGCTTGCCTTCAGAGGCGTCCCCCCCCCCCATTTTTTCAGTCCTCGGCAGCGGATTTTCTTTTGGTCTCAGTTATGTATCCCGCAGATCTTTGTGAGTGACCTCCAGCTGTCTCCTTTTGAAGCCAACTGCAACCATCTTCTCTCCTCTATGAAAGTTAAAGCAAGTTGGCGCTTAAGCTGGCCTTTAAAGTGTTTTCGTGTGGCGCTTCTCTTACGTCGACCAACTTTTAGCTCACCGAAAAATACTGCCTTTGACATACGTTCATCCCCCGTATGGGATAAGTACCCTGCCCAGCGTAACCTTGGGACAATAAGATGTCCCTATATACTAGTCTATGCTGTCCATTCCGGCATTCGCAATGACATTGCTGTTTCTAGTGCGGTCTTGCCACCGTATATCCATGATGGATCGCAAGCATCTTTGGTGAAAGCGCTCAAGTAGTCTTAGCTGCTTTCTGTATAATGTCCATGTCTTAGATCCATATAAAAGGGTTGAGAGAACCACCGCCAGGTAGACATTGATTTTTTGTAGGCAGACGGAGCGATTTGTTCCGCCAAACTAAGCCTAAAGGCGTCCAAGATATAATAACACTTTAATTACCAGCAAGCTGCGCGTAAGTTCAACAGTGCAATAACGAGATATACAGAATTACATTTTTAACTTCTGTTCGTTGACAGATGTTTTAGTCTGAAGGACAGCCAATAACTGTCGATTCATTAAACCGTTGCAAAAGTACATTTCCTAAGCTATGTTGCTATTCAATATTTGATACGTACCGCTGTACAATTTGTATATTGCTATAAAACTGTTAAACATTTATAGCATCAGCATTATTTTGTAATTACTAATTATTTTTTGTTACTAAATCCTATTTGCTTTATAAATATTTTCTATTAGGTCTAGACTTTTATGTATAGGAGCCTAGGTGTTTTTTTTTAGTGTGTGTTTTGTTGTTGTTGCTAAATTCTATTTGCTAAATAGAAATTTCAAATAGGTGAAGACTTTTACATATAGGTAGGATAGACTGTGTGAAGTGTCCGGATAGATCTAGATATTGAACAGTGGCGTAGGTAGGGTGGGGAGGAATGGGGGAATTTAAATATATTCCCGGGCCCTCCTTGAGTTGGCCCCAAATGAGTGTTCGAACTTTTTTATAACACAGATATTGAATCGAAATTTAAAAATCTAAATATACTGCACAAACTATTTTAAAACAATGTGACACATTCTGTTTCAGACCTGGACAAGACTCTAGAGACAAAAGCGTCTTCATCAATAAACTCTTCACCTTATGAAAACGAAACGACACAGTATGAAACCTACAGTCTTAAAAATGTGTATAGATAATGTAATGGGTAGATAATGTAATGGGTAGATAATGTAATGGGTCAACATAACGTACAGAACAAGATGCAATTAGACAATTGAAATAATTTACGATTAACGTCAGAAGCAAATCGTGAATTTTAAAATGTATTAAAATTGTGAACATAATCTACGGAACAGAACATATGTTGTGACATTTAAAAACACACTTCAGTGATTTTTATAAAACGAAAATTACTGTTCCTACTAGAATATACAATTAACCATATGTATCAATTTATACATGCTATCATAATAAAATATAATAAATAAAGGATATTATGACATTTAAAATGATGTCGATATTAGCACAAGAGGTTAAAATCAGTTTTAGATATTTTAATTAGTATATTTCAATAATAAGTTTGGTAATAATAATTACCTAAATTCTAATTCAGTTTATACCAAACCAATTAATTAATTACCAATAGTTAATAAACTTATAAATTAGTACATTTTTGTATCGCTTCTTGTTTTTTTCGGGTAAAATAAATAATTGTGCAAAATTTCCACTTGATTCGAGCGTTGGAGAAATAACGTGTACAAAGTTTTTACCGAACAGACAGAAAGAGTGAGTTGATATAAGCTTTGTAAAAACAAACTATCAACAGTGGCGTAGCTAGGGTGGGGAGGTGGGGGGGGGGAAATTTCTTTTTACATTAAAAATTAAATATTACGCAAAATACAGGGGCCCCACAGAGGTCAAGCCCCCCCCCCTTGGGCCCCAAAACGATGGAAAATTCCTAGCTACGCCCCTGATTATCTAGTGGTTCGTTAATTAACAAAAAATAAAGTAGAGCAGGATCTCCTAAGGTCATTTACATCCAATGGCACTCAGTGCATGAGCCTTCTTGTCCCTAATCTATACATAGGAAGCGAAGATATTTATAGACTTTCTTTTTTGTACTAAGATTAAGTAACTACTAGAAATAAAATATTGTAAATTTGAAATAGTGTACTAATATATTCATACAATGTACATTCTCATCTGTAGAAAAAAAAAGTATAAACATATAGTATGGATGAGGCGGAGAGGCCAATTTGATACATGGGTATACAGTTGACTCGGCAGTACTATTATCTACGCAGTGTTTCACAAAGTGGGGTAGGCGTAACCCCAAAAGTACGGAAAGACGTTAGGGGGGGTTACGCGTTGCATCTCATTAACTAGACGGATTATTTTTTAAACACTCATTTATTATGTTAATTCTTCTCAATGGGGTTTCTCAGCGTTGCAAAAATTATAAAAGGGTACACCTTAGTGAAAAGTTTGAGAAACACTCCTCTACGGAGAAGCATGTGTACAGTTGGTATTACGTTGTACATTATTGGCTGTTTTATTAGATATTAAATTGTTACTTTATTTGAGAGCTTTGAGTTTCCAAGTTCTTTAAGGTGGTAATGTTGTGTGGTGCAGTGTTTGCAGAGAACCTGGTTAGTGAATCGTCACAATATATCCATATTATATAAACCATTTTTTCTACTTGATTTTAGAAATGTATTTTTTTAACATTTTTTTTACACTACATTTAATATGAACGAAGTGGTCGTCTCCTTTACATTGTGACCCTTTTCATTACGAATAAAACAGAAAGATTTTAAAAACTCCTTTATCCCACTTCCGGTCAGAGTGTTACAGTCATCTGTCGTCATCGAGAAGTACATAGAAGTCTAAGTCATAATGCGCTGGTTGTGAGTGTGTATGTGTTTCGTGTGGGAATGTTATTTGTACTTTTTATCAATATTGTTATTGTTACAGTAGTTACGCTGAAGTGGTTAATTGTAGTCTAACTGAATTTCCATAAGATTGAACCAATAAAAATTGTCCTATACTATCGTATCTTATCTTAAGTAAATAATATTAATAATGTTATTCTGTAACCCATTGTGGTATTATTGACGGTCGTTGACTAGTAGCACGAAACTACTGGTAGACAACTAAACCGCTGGAGGCGTATTATATCTTAACTAATGAAACTTCAATAACTTATTTGTGAACAAATAAATATTACTTTATTATAATATAGACGAAATCAAGTTAATATGAGATAAACTAAATGCTATAGACTTTAGTAATAATATCTTTTAACAAAATCTGTCTCACTTCAATAACACAGCCTTTCAGTCTCAAGTTCTGTCCTAAGACTGCTGACGACAATTCCACCTTCCTTGCATCATTCAGAAGTTGAGATCCAATCGCTAACTTCTTCACGCAGTCACCATACAAACATACAAACACACACACATACTTTCCATATCACGTGGGCCTTATGCTTAATTATTGAAAATTAAGACAATGTCATTATTATTAATAAAAAAAAAAGTAAAGTTCCCCTTTCAAAATAGGTCATCTGTTTCTGTGGTCTACGGTTAACGAGGGTGTCATGTGGCCAGCACAACGACCAACCGCCTTTACTTTTCTCTAACTAATGTCAGGTACCCATTAGAGCTGGGTGGACTCAGAGGCGCCCGAAGATAACGAAATTAAAATTCCCAGTCTTCACCAGGATTCGAACCCGGTCCCCGGTTCGGAAGCCAAGCGCTTTACCGCTCAGCCACCGCACCTCCATTATTAATTTTATTATAATTATTATTATGTTAGAAACTAACGAGTATTCACTCTCTTGCGTTAAAGGGAAACAAAATTCATCGTACTCCCTTTATCAGTTTTCACCGAGGAATTTTCTGGTGATGTGGCAGGTCTGCAGCAGTACCGCCCTCTGACAGGCAACGAGGATGTGCCTATGAATGTTAAGGGCCTTGAAGGTATCTGTGAGGTCAGTTATCTTATAGAACACAGACGTTACTTTAAAAAAATAAGATGATCACGTCCTACACGTCAGTTGTTATTATCCCCTCGGTATATTGTTTTAGATAACTTCCATAAACGCTTAATCTCCAAGCCCTAGGTTTCCAATGTTTTCGTTGTTTTTCCAACTCAGACTTTCTTAAATGATGAGATAGTGGTACAGCGATGTCAATAATGGAAGCGGCTTCTTCTTTTGTTATTATTTCTTCTTATTTTTATTCTTATTATTTTTATTATATTAGGGCTCATGTTGAAGCAACAGTGCTAACTGTTTCACGACTTCACTCCATATGTCTCAGTTTAGTGTTATTCTCGACTATCCTGAGCATGACACGCCGATCCTTTCTTTTATACATGTTTTTTTTTTTAATTCAATCATTTCTTAAATTATTATATCCATTTTATCTTTTTTTTCCCGATAAAAACGAACTTATGCAACCATTACAACACTATGGGGATTTGATATGGTAAAATGAAAGCCTTTGGAAACTACTAAGCCAGATGATTTAGTTCATAATAGACTTTGTCTTTGAGTCTGATGATTAGTGAGGAATGCAATATTTTCCTTGTCTGCGCAGCCCCAGCTGTGACCTACATGATAGAGTACAACTTACTAATTAAAACTATATTCACTTATTATACATTAACAGCTCCTTAATCGTACGTTTAGGATACTTTAAAAAGTCACTTGAGTTCATTGAATAAGAGCGAATTAATTCGATAACATATTCAAAGATTTGCCAGCAAAAAAGCACGTAGGTTTCATCTGAACTAAGACTACTGAACGCTTTCACAAAAGGTGCTTGAGATCCATCATGGACATACGATGGCAAGACCGTACTACAAACTGCGATATCCTTGCAAACGCCGATACGGACAGTATAGAGGGACTTCTTATGTTCCGACTGTTACACTGGGCATGGCATATACCCGTATGGGGGACAAACGTATCCCAAAGGCAGTTGTTTTTTTTTGAGCTAAAAGGTGGTCGACGTAACCGAGGCGCCCCCACGGAAACACTTCAAAGACCATCTTAGGCGCCAACTTATACTGACATAGAAAAGAGTACCTGGTTGCATGCGGCCTCAGAACGAGACAGCTGGAGGTCACTCACAAAGGCCGCGTGATACACATTTGAAACCAAATGATACACCGGATACACCAAAAGAAAAACCGCTGCCGAGGACAGACGCAGACGGCGAAAGGAAAATCTAAATTTACCACCTGCGGACAATGGTTATGCTTGCCCTTGGTGTGGCAAAAGATGTAGGTGACAGTTAGGGCTGTGCAGCCACCGGAAATACTGCATTGCTCACTCATCTTCGGACTCGAAAACAAGAAAAAAAATTAGGTAAGATTTGCAAATAATTCTAAAAGTTTTCTATTGTTTTATTGTTGAAAAGATTTTCTAAAACTAAAATAGCGTGTGCAAAATAATCATGCTGCTTGTGATAATTGACTCGAACGCTAGACACTGACACGTGATACCAGGCCTCTTTATCTTGGCCACCTAGTACAAAAACAGTTGATTACGATGAAATGGAACACCCACTGATTCCAGCTGTTTATTCTTATTATTTATGAATGTTTATTATTATGAATCCAAAAAGGTGTGTTAATAAATTCTTTTATTTGTTATTTTGAAACGGATCTACGAGAAATATGCAACCACATGTGTTCTAAAGAAACGCAATCGACTGTAGCTTAAGAGTAAATGTTTGGCATAGTGTTCAGTGCTTCTCAAATGAAAGAACCTTTTTTTTACAAAGCATTTCATAATTCAGTCTGTCTGGGAATTTTTTTTTCTCCCTTAGTTTCTTCTACTTCCCACTCGGATCAATTTTTTTTTGGACACAATTATTAATAGTCTATGACAGTACACGAAAAAACAAAACTAACCAATTAAAAATATAATCAAACACTGTTTATTAATTATTTTATATAGAAAAAGGAGAGCTTATTCCTGCAGCATTGAGCGATAAAGCAGTGATTTTTTTTTGTTCCCCTTAGATATAATTTTTTGCGGCTCCGAAAGGGGAAAAGACGCTATTAGTTTTGTGTATGTCCGTCTGTCCATCCCGTTTATATCTCAGAAACTAGAAGAGAAAATGAAAATCGGACATTATGATATTTTAGATCATTCAAAGTTCTGATGCAACGGCTACTTTTTTTCCGAAAGCAATTCATCTAATTTTTAAAATTATATATGCAAGCAGATTTTTTTAAAAATTAAACCGCTTTTCAAGTAAAAACTTCAGGGGAGGTAACATTTTTCTAAAAGGTCATGGACTTCTTCATTAATAATTCAAGCTTTATTCATAGATTCGCGCATTGTTACAAACATTGTCATCTAAGGTCAAATGGTAAAAGTGGCGATGGTTCATTATAAAATATATTTTCCATTTAACTAACTCATTGAATAGAATACGGAATCAAATGTTGTTTTAAAAAAAGAATTTTGATACGAACTTCGTTTTAGTTTTAAGTTTCAAAAATAGCAAACTACTTTTATAGCGCGAAGTTTTGACATATTGACATTATAGGGGCCATAGTATCACATAGAGAGATGAATCGGATACAAACAGCATAGTACACCATTAGTAATGGCATTATCCGATAACAAAAGGCCTACTATTCATGATCATAACATTGGCCTAGGTCTAGTCACTTTAAGATTAAACGTGTAAATTTATACAAGTTCTAGTCTAGATATAGTATATTCTATATCAAGATTCTAGATCTGGAACTATATCTACACTTAGATCTATGTCTAGACTTAGATCTATTTCTAGATCTAGACTTAGATCTAGTTCTAGACCTAGACTTAGATCTTGAATCTAGATTTTGATCTAAAACTAGGTCTAGATCTAGCTAGATCTATATCTAGTTTGTATTTTGCTAGGGGAATGTCTGGTTCAAGTAGAACTACTCCAAGTCTTTCAAGTCATTTCTAGCTAGCTCACTACCTAACTAAAATAGGTCAAGAATTTTTTTTTCGTCTTGCCAATTTATCTAATTTTGTTGGAAGAATAAAATTTTTTTAGTTTCTCTTTATTACAATGTAACATGTTATTAATTTTGAATGTATGGATAAGGTTAATTATTATTATTTTAAAAAAATATAAGTGTACGCTAAATGAATATTGGACATCCTGTGGCTGAGTGGTAAAGCACCAGGAACCAGATGTCCCGTGTTCGACTCCTGGTGAAGAAACTAGGTATACCACTTTGGGTGCCGATTTTGAGTTTGTGTTTCCACACAAACTCTTTTTAAAACCTAAAAAAAAATATCTTGCTTCTTCATATTTTGATGGTTGACGCTCAAGTTTTTACTTTCTGTTACGCGTGGACAGGCGGTGCAGACAATCCTCACCCTTAAATTCCTTTAAGTCATCTTAATCACCAAAGTTTTTTTTTTTTTTTTTTTTAAGAAATTAGCCCATTTCGGGAATATAGTCATAAGACCTTCTAACTTTTTGTTATCTACTGAAATTTTGAATTCATTTTTATTGTATTGAGCCAATCGACCAAATATTATTAATATATCATTTCGTGTATGTGTGTGTGTGCGTGTAAGGGGGGGGGTCGGTAAATATTTTTTTTCGTTTCCTTTGAGCTCATGATTAAAAATAAAAATGTAAAAAAAAATATTTAAAAACATGACATGCCTGTTTGCCCGGCTACGTTAAAAATAAAGAGTAGGATTTAAATCAAGAAACAAACACATTTAAACATTTGAACTCAGAATGACGTCTAGTCCAGGTCTTAATTAGCGTTAATTAGGTATCCAGAGAAAGTATTGTACACAGCTGTGGGTCTCCCAAAAGATTTGGCTCCGATCTCCCGTTTTTAGTTGAACCTGATCTAGCTGCAGCAAGCGAAGAATGACAGAATTACCTGTAAAATATAAGTAAAAGTAAAGTTTCCTTTTCAGACCTTGCGATCTCTGGGGCAGATGATGTTAAGATCATCTGTTTCTATGGCCAACAGTTAATGAGCAAGGTGTCATGCGGCCAGCACAACGACAAACCGCTTTTACTTTCATCAACTAAAGTCAAGTACCCATTAGAGTTTGGTGGACTCAGGAACGCCCTAAAATTCCCGAAAGTTAAATTCCTAGCCTTCACCGAGATTCGAACCCAGGACATGAGGTTCGTTGCCATTATTTATCGATCGAACTGACATGTTTCTACACCAGTGTTTTCCAAACGTTTTTCTTACCGGAACATGTCGCACAATCGGAACATTTAGAGGAACACTTTGAATACTTTTAATGAATTTCTTTTTCCATTATTAAAACGAAAACAAAAATACACCATATTAACATTTTTGTTCAATTTATAAAGCTTAAAAAATATGATATAGATGTTATTGTAGTTAGTTTTATTATTACTAAAGCCCACTATATCTATTGCATTTCATCACAAGTTGATGTTGTGTATATTTGAATGAAAGTTATGATTAGTATTTGTTCACAAAAAGAAAATATTCAAGTTATTTCAAAATTAACAAGTAAAAATACTTTAAAATATACAATGACTACAGCGGTTTGTTATCGACTTGGTGCTACAAGTCAACAACAGTCCATAACACTAATGGAAAAAAAAATATTTGTCTCGCTATCAGACCACTTATTCATTGCGAGGGTTAATGGCATTTATTGTATTGATCATAACATAAAGCCATTATTGAGCTCAGACGCTGAAGAAGGAAAGAAAAAAAAAATTAAACAGACCACTTCCGGACAACGACTTAGTCTGTAAGGAATGTGGAAAAAAATAGTAGGTCGCAACTGGGTTTGCGTTGTTATATGAAACACTGCAGTCATCCTTTATATTTGAACTCCAAGACATGTGGGTTTTGATGACGTATCTTCCGGTCAACGCTTATCACCCTCAACTTGGTGGCCAGGTGGAAAAGGTCATTACAGTTAGATGGCTAGCCCAATCAGGACGCTAAATGAGATCTTTTTGTGTGTGGCGGAGTACCTATAAATTAGGTTATTGCACTGGTGGAGAGCCCCAACAGCTATGCTACGATCAACACACCCTTACTCTCAAGAGGCAGTTATATGGCGTAGAAATTTCCTATGTACATTTCCAATGCATGCTCGTCCTTTGACCTCTGATGCCTTAGGATACAATGAAAAAAAGGTGCAAGGGTGCTTGAATAAAACAGAAAAAATATGTTTAAACTGGCCTGGGAATTGAAGCTAACATTCGCCTGAATTCATAAGAGACTTAGTCCTTATTCTCATTTCAATTACAAATTTGGTGAAGTTTCTTTCTACCTATGAAAAATACAAGAAGCAGTTTAATTATCGAGGGATAATTAAATCACCTGTCTTCTTGTGCTATTTTTCTCAATAGTTAATAACTGTTTGACAAATTTCTAATATTAGAACATTCTGTTTACAATTTAATGTTCAAGACGCCACTATAACAGACAGTTTTTTTCTGCATGTTGTGGACGGCTAGGGTAAAGGAGGACGGCAAAACGAAAACTGCAGGAAACTTAGAAAATTCTTACACATATATAGTATGCAAATAATTAAAAGCGCAAAAAGTATGTACTTAAAAAAAATAGAGCTGTTACACCAAAACCACCAGGGGCATTGTTGAAAATCGAAATTATACTTTAAAGAATGGCTGATGCGAAATTTCGATATTTCTTAACACCGGATACACCAAAGACGGTAGTTATATATAGTTTTTCCGTCATTGATAAAGATCTGTAATACTTGGCATCTTTATTTTTATGATACTATTAGAAATATAATTTAATGTCTGCCTGAATTCGAACTACTGTCAGGATGGTCCCAAGTTTGGCCAGTTCTGCTGTCGGCCCCCGCAGTCAAACAGGTTTGAGTTAGATTTAAGCTTCATTTCTCAAAGAAATTCAAAATCTTACAAGACAAAATAAATTGTAATCTTTTCGATACTAGTATCATATTGTATATTTCAAGGTTTGAAGAAGTATACTTACTGTTGTCGTATTTCTTGTTTGTTTCCTTTGAAAACACAGACATTATATACTCGTTATTTTTGTACAGGTTTAGCCACACTTGCAATGCGTCTTGAGACTTGACTGCTACATCACATTTGTACAGACCAAACTACAAAACTAGAGATACGAAAACATTATTTGGGCTTTGTAATTTATCGAACAGATAGCATCGAGTAAATATTTGTTGTATTTTAGTTGTGCGTCTGTATGTTGTGTGTTTGATGTCTGTCTATCTGTTGTATCTTTTCTTTCGGTCTGTTGTGTTTTTCTTATCTGTATGTTGTGTTATTGTCTGCTGTTTGTATTTGTGTTTTTGTTTGTCACTATGTTGTTTGTTTGTTGTCTGTTCGCATGTTGTGTGTTTGTTGTCTGTCTGTATAATGTGTATTAGTTTACTCTTTGTATGTTGTGTTTTTTTGTCAGGATGTGTGCTGTTTATTAGATGTAGGTCTTTATGTTGTGTTTTTGTTGTTTCTTATTTTTATTCGTTTTCTGTTTGCATATTTGTGCTTTTGCTGTTCGTCTGTAATTTTGGTTGTCTGTTGTCTGGCAGTTTGCTGTATATTTGTGGTCTATCTATTAATTTTAACTGTGATATGATTCAGATTGTTGTATGTTTGCTGTTAGAATGTTGTATGTTTGCTGTTAGAATGTTGTATGTTTCCTGTTAGAATGTTTTAATGTTGTATGTTTGTTGTCCTTCAAAACTGCATTATTTATCAAGGGGACAAACAAGCCCTAAAACATCCCAATAAAAAGAAAACTATATGGAGAGGTCCCTGATTTAGAAACCATTGCGCAGTTCATCTCATTTATTGGTCTAGTCATCTGAACACTCCATCATAATAATGAGAACAGAGAAGAAGACAAAAAAATTACAATAATACTTAAAACAAAAAAGATAATTATAATAATTATTACATTGACGTTTAATTTCCGTTATCGTTTTAATTCGCTTGCTTACCACTGAAGCAGTGAAGATCGATATGTGATCCATTGTATCCGTTTCCGGCGTTTGTATAAACTTTATCAAAAGGGATATACGAGTCGTTCTCAAGGCTTAAATTTTGGGTCAGAGCTACGGAGAAAGCAACAGTTTTAGGGCAAGGATCTTTCACCGCTGAAAACCAAAAAAACACGCATATTTATTTATAACGCTATGATGATTAAGACTAGATTGTCGACTTGGCACAGCTAAAATAGTGTACCACATTAAAGTAAAATATCAACTATTTATATTGTAAATCATACATTGCAATGCAAAGTTACACAATGAGATTGAACGGGATTTTCCGAAATCTAAAAATTTAGCAGACTAGAATATATGATATTTTCCTTGCATTTTATGGTCTTTTGCAGTACGCACTAGTATGAGTGGTGCTTCTTTCTTGATTTTCTATTATACATTGTAGGATTCCTTCTAGTTTATTTTATTTGCATAAAATATTGTTATTATTCTTAACCAAATGATTCTATGTTTTTCCACTTACGTACGTTACACAAAGGTGGATTACTATAACCTATGTAACTAGGGCAAAGTTCTGTATCTTGTTGACACCAGGTAGGACACTGAGCAGGACTTGATTTACTACAGTCTAGGCACAGGTTCCTGGAACACATTCTGGAAATAAACAACAGGACAAAAACATTTTTTTTTACAGTATGAAAGTTGAAATTCTTGTTTTATGTGTGCCACAAAAACATGAAATTTACATCATCTGCCCTATAGATCGCATCATCTGAAAGGGGAACTTTACTTTTTTATTTAAGAAACTGATTTAGATTTGATAAGCCCCTAAGCTTTTGGAGATATGGGTCCCTTTATAATTCCAACACCATACTGGTTATTAACTTGTTAGTTACAACATTAGGTAACTTTAACCTCCCTCTATCTCTTCGAAGTGTAGGAGAATATACAATGAACGTTTTAGATGGTTCATCAAAAAAGTTGGGCACCTAAGCCTTAGTAAAGTTCCCCTTTCAGACCTTGCGATTGCAATCTATAGAACAGATGACGTTAAGGTTATCTGATTTTTTGACCAACAATTAAAGAGCAGGATGTCATGTGGCCATTACAACCGCCAACCGCCTTTACTTTCCCCAACTAAAGTCAGGTACCCTCTAGACCTGGATGGATTCACGGACGTTCTAGGAATCACGAAATTCAAAATCCCAGTCTTCACCAAGATTCAAACCAAGGACCCCAGGTTCACAAAGCCAAGCTCTTAACTACTTAGCCACAGAGCCCCCTAAGCCTTAAAGCATAATTGCATACCTCCAAAAACTTGTACTTGTATAGAGTGGCCACGTAAGAAGGATTATTCGGTAATTTCTGTCTTGGTTTTACTTTGAGTATTGCCACAGGCTGGCTCTGTATCTTTGTCACATTGTAGACCGACAATACGTTTGTGCTTTGATCCTGATACGTCCATAGATTTTTACTGTTCGCGTCAATGGCTTCAAGTTGGAAGTTATGTAGTCTAATTTGACAGCAATCACTTGAGGATTAAAAAAATAAAAGAATGAACAAGCAAAATAAACAAAATCTTATATTAGGGTCATAACTGCTCATTACATCCATTTATCCCAATTTAGTAAAATGTATCTTTCTTTTCTATATTAAACAAAATTTAATAATAAATTAGTTATTTAATTAACTATTATTTTTTTTTATTGATAAATGTTTTGCTAGGAACCAATGCAGACTGGCTGTATGCTTCGTCGCAAGATTTCCCCATTACAAAATTATTTACAAATCACAATTTTAAGCAGTTAGAAAATGCGAAACATTGCGTATAAGAGTTTGAACAGAAAAAGCAAAACTTGTTGATAACGCCTGGGAAGAAATGTAAAAAAAAATATTTTCGCTCAAGAGCAATTCAAAAACCATTTTGAATATTAGAGTGCACGCCACGTTGCAGCTGTTTTCAATATAAGTGTCCACGTTACTCTCTTCATGAAGTTAGGGTATGAATTGAGACTTATCGTCATAGAAACACTGGCTATCAGGGTCAAAACCTGTGGGCAGTGGAGACCAACATCTCGTTGCCAAGTCATAGGCCTGTAGGACGTGGCAACGAATTGATGGATTTCGCTACTCGATAGGCCGTGTCGTCGCAGGTTACTGTTGAGGCCTATTATAACGATTAGTCTTGCTTGGATAGAGGTAATGTAAAAATGCATAAATCTTTTCCTCAAGTTAGAGTGTAGGCTATATGCTACTTTATTAGTTTATGCCTTTTCGCACAGTGTTACATCTGCACGTGAAACAATTTAAGGCATCAAGCTATTTATATTGTAGTGGTTCTCACTCAACTTTTACTTTTGCATGGTAGGGTGAGAAGTACTGCTTTAAAAACATTTTGATCAAAGGGTCCTCAAACGCTAAAATCATAGCTCTATCCGATCCATAATGGGCTAGGTGCCCCCGTGAGCGTTTTAAATATAAACACAGGCGCCATTTCGCCCTCTCTGGTGGGGAGAATAAAGTAGCTGGCCAATAAAGGCTATTAAAATTAACCGTTGGAGAGATGTGTAAAAAGACCATATTTGAGATCCAAAGAAACACCCATATTGAAGATCTGAGCAGAAGAACTTAAAACCTAAAATAGACCACCGGCCTAAAAAAAGAGGTTTAAGATTAACTGTCTATATTCTTTCTGAATTATGTCTCGTCGAATAAAGAGGTACCATCTTATCTTAAATAATACAAACGTTACTTCAAAAAAGATGATTACGTCCTAAGGGTCATGCATTTAGTCATGCATATTAACCAATGACCTAAATTCTGCCTGGCTAAATTTCCTGGCTAGCTCAGGTAACCCATTCCATGCTCTAATAGCACTAGGGAAGAAGGAGCATTTGTACACATTTGTCCTAGCATATGGGAGAAGGAATGTGGGCCATGTTCATGAAAAGTAGAAAGCATTGCAAGCAACTGCAGGATTTCTGTATTGGACTTTTGGAAGAGCGGTAGCTTAGAAAACCTTTGATAGCTATAATAATGAATTTTTCAATAAAATCATTTTTGAAAAATTAACTTTCTAAAATTAAAAAAAAATTTCTTTACCTCGGTTATGTAAGAAAAATCTGTTGACCACTTTAGGCGTGTCCAGTGAGAGGGTCCCGGTAGGGTTCGGGTCATTATCCCAGTATGTGTACAATGGTCCCAATCGGTATCAAAATTGCCATCCACTGCGGCTTCGGGTACGAAATTTACTCAGAATTTGATTAAAGTACTGCTTTGAGTTGCATTTTGTTTTAGAGCGACATTTCGACCAAAGCAAGAAAAAAATGAATTATATCATTTGTATGTTGATCTTTTGTTTTTTCATACCCTAAATGTTTAGTTTAAGTATTAAACATTAATTTATTTTTAAAAATATTTTGAAAAAAAAGCTTAAATTAATTGCAATTGTCTCAATTAGTTGGATCAGTCATGTAATTAAATTTGTAATAGATTTAGACAAGCAATAATAAATATGTGCGATTAGAAACATTTTTTCAATTGTTTTTCTTTAGCGCAATTTCATGCTTTTATCTTTCTCAATATGATATCACTTGTCCGGACCAGTTGAAAAAACTTAATGACTTGAATTCGAGCCTCAATGAGCTAACACACTAGCCACTGTGCCAGCGAACCGCTCATGAAAATAGAAGATTTTATAGTTATCTATTATAGCTTCCAATTTAAAAGCGAAGACCTACATAGTATAAAATATCAACTTATACCACCATATCATTCAAGTACAATTTTTTCCCTTGTTTAATACCAAACAAAATCATTAATTACCAATATTCTATTAATTAATTGGTTATTTTTTAAATTTTGATTCCTGTGTTGTCATGTCAAAGAAATAATTGTGCAAAATTTAAGCTTGATCCGAGATCGGGTGTGGGAGAAATAACGTGTACAAACTTTTTACCAGACAGAAACAAGCAGATTGAGATGATATAAACTTTGTAAAATTTTAAAGAATGTGATGAAAAAGACAAGATATGACAAGGGCTCGAAATTCCTTTAACTTGTATCGATATAAAATAATGTACAATTTAAATTTTGATTTACACTGGGCAATACATTAACTTTACCTCCACTGACATATAAAGAACTTGTAGATTTTAGACCAGGTCCTGTTAATGTTAGTCGTCGTATGGTTTCTTTGGTATCACATCTGTAGTCTGCAGTTTTGGAGTCTAAGAATAACACAAGGGGAGTGCAGCCGATAATAGTACTATTCAGATTTCTTAAAGAAACCTTAATTTGAAGATCAGATATGTTATCTGCAAGAGAAGAAAAAATTTAAGAAATCGCAAACTCAAAATATCTTTGTTCTGTATATATCAAAATTAAATAAGATATTATGTCTTGACAGCTTTATTAACCTAGTCGTCTGATACAATTGTTTGAAGCCATTTAGCAAATCGCAGGGGTTCTCAACCTGTGGGTCGCGACCCCCTTGAGAGTCGATTGACGATTTGCCAGGGGTCGCCTAAGACCATCAAAAATAAGGATTGTTATTGTCTATTCTTCTATTGCTGTGTGTGTCTATTGGGAGGGGGGGGGGGTCGCGGCCGTGTGGTATATTGTAAAAAGGGGTCGCCGAGCTTAAAAGGTTGAGAACCGCTGGCTTATTGCTCTGTTGGCGCTCTTCAGCCATAGAACGATTTTTGGTAATCTTATAGACGCGAGATTGAAACACGGGTATTATCTATTTTTAAATGGTGTAAACGAAAAAATTCTACTCTCTTCAGGTAGCTGATGCATGCAGACTGGAGGAACCTCAGCTCACGTCTCCTCAGCGTGAAACCTCCTGTCCACTTGGAGAGGCGGATAGTCCTACAAACCTCGGTTAGACCAATAAAAGAATATGCATCCTCTGTTTGGGACCGCTCAACTCAAGAAAACATTAAGAAACTGGAAAAAAAACACAAAATAGAGCAGTGAGATTCATAACAAACGAATATTCACATTTGACTAGCGTAACACCTTAGTTAGCCTTTACTTGTGTCAGTGGTAACAGTTCCACCTAACCCAATATCTGGGACATATGACTACGCTAAATTTTTGACTGAATGTCAGAGGTTATTTAAAACGCGTGCTATTGGAATCATTTTAAAGGTACTGCTTATATCCATTAGCACATCCGACAAATACAACTTGACGTTATAATATTGCATTATATCATATTAAAGAGTTTATATTGTAAAATGGCCTAGCCTTAAAACGTTTGGTACAAAATACTACTACCTACTAATATAATTCAAATAGAGTAAGAATAACATCAAGTCAGATAAAAATTGATAATAAATTATAACATGTATATAGCGCTACTTTCATGCCTATAGTATGCTCAGAACGCTATGGTCCAATCTGATTTGTCGGGGGAAGCAGGTTTTCCATGCTGCGTTTAGACGCTCAGTAAACCCAACTCTGCTCAAGTTGGGTGTCGAACCTTGAGCCCCTTTCATAGGTAGCCAAGCCAAGCTAAGTAGCGTACTTACCCTCTCGACCAAACTTCCCACAGATAAAAGATCTCATAACTTCTCTTAAATAAATGAAGGTTGACGATGAGTCTGAGCCAGGTGAAAGGATAATCCGTGTCCCAGGATACGTCAATAGAATCAAGAGTTACCTCCCCATTACAGGTTCTATCGTCCCTATCCGTCAGCCATGTTGGTATTGTTTTTCCTGATGATGTTGTGATTATGGCATTGTTTAATTGTTTAGGGTAGCCAGATCCTCTGGAAGTAAAAGAACAAGAAATTTGTTTAAAAAAAATTCTTATTAACTAATTATCATTTATTTCTAAACGAATGAAAATCCCAATAAGAAAATTTGCAAACAGAATTAGTTGTTTTTATTAGAAACCAAGATACAGTAATCATCGGATCCGACCATGGAGAAGCACTATTCAAACCATGGTCTTGTTTTATAAATTCAAAGTAATTTCATATCGTGAGACTTCTAGACCTAACAGCAATAGAATGTAATTGTAATAAAAGCGTTGGCGGAGTGGTTAAGAGCTTGGCTTTCGAATTGGGTTCGCATCTCGGAGAAGACTGAGAATTTGACTTTTGGGATGTTTAAGGCGCCTCTGGTCCACTCAACTCTAATGGGTACCTGACGTTGAGCTGGCTACACAACATCCTCGTTAACCGTTGACCAAAGAGATGATCTTAACATTATCTGCCCTATACTTCAAAGGGTCCGAAATGGAATCTTTACTATAAACCAGTAGAGCGATTTCATTTTGTCATTATTTTTCACTTGAAATCTAACAAAACAACCTATTATCGATTGTACGTTTATCGCCTAATGATGAAATCAGATTTTAAATGCTAATCTAATTTTTACCTTTTTACCTTAACCTATCCCTTAGTCTATTGGACCGTTGGGGCGCCAAGCAAGATTTGTTGACCAATTTCTCCATTCCTCCATGTCCTTTGCCTTGTTTAAAACCTCTATCAATGGTGGGCCCGTACATTCTTTTATGTTGTCCTCCCATCGCTTTCTCTGTCTGCCTCTTCTTCTTTTTCTTGGTACTGTTCCCTGAAGGAAGGTCTTTGCGAGCCCCGTGGATCTTGCAATATGGCCATATATTTAAAGCTTGCGTTTCTTTACAAATAGTTAGCAGAGCTAGAGAGGAGGATCCTAGAAATGGAATTGAGATGCTACAGAAGGATCCTAGGCATCCCTTTCAGAGACCGCATCACAAACCAAGAGATTAGAGACAGGGTTACTGCAGCGATCGGACCCCATAATGACCTGCTAATCTAATTTACGCGATGTAATTAAAAACATGTAAAAACATAATCTAAGCTTTTCCGGTTACTGAGATCGCTTTAAAAAATATTGATTAATCTAGATTCTTTAAAGACTACTGAAGTATTATGAGTGTAAAGAAGCTATTCCGCTGCTCGAGCCTCGATGTATAAAATGTCTGTTCGAAAAATGCGACAAATTTATTTGCCAATTTCTAGTAGTTTCGATGTGATAGTATACTTTGGTTTTCTAAAGCATTAATGTTTTGTTTGGAGTAATGCACAAATAGTAAGATAAATTTCCTTTTGGATAACAAAAAATATTGTAATTATTATCATTATGTTAGAAATGAAGGATTAGTCATTCTCTGGCGCTGCCAGGGTCGACTTTTGCTAAAGAGAAACAAAATTCATCGTAGTTCCTTTAACAGTTTCCACTCAGGAATTTTCTGGTGATGTGGCAGGTCTGCAGCAGTACCGCCCTCTGACAGGCAACGAGAATGTTCCTAGGAATGTTAAGGGCCTTGAAGGTGTCTGTGAGGTCAGTTGTTATTATCCCCTCGGTTGATGCGTCGGCTCCTATTTCGTTCTTATATTTTAAAAGATCTATCACGTCATCGTCATTTAATAAAAACTTTCTCCTATTTCCGAAACAAATAACTAATTCCTAATCGGGCTGCTAAATTTTGCATACCGCATCGCATGGTGAAATAATATTTTTCATTTCTCTTCTTGTTTTGAGATCTGAGTGTGACAGACGGACAAACGGACAGACGGACATTTTGCACAAACCTAATAGCGGCTTTTCCCCTTGCGGGGGTCGCTAAAAATACTACGGCGTCTGATGATTACAGAGGCCCAATCGATGACAGCAGCAGTGTATTAAGTATTGCAGTGGCGTAGCAAGGGATTTGGGGTTCGGGGAACTTTGTCCCTGCATTTTGACATTCGACATCATGGCATGAGATAATATACTTAATAAATATATATAGGTTCTGTGTGTAGAGTACTTGCAACATGTTCATTAATTTACATCACAACATAATAGCGAGAGGTCATGGTATTGGCTTAAAATTTAATTAAAATATAATTCGGCCACTCATTTGGGGGACCCTCAAGTGGGAGTCTGCAGGGTATGTCCGAATATGGAAACCTACCTCCCCCATCCTGGCTACGCCACTTTAGTATTGACCTCTTGAGAATATGTAAAGGGTAAAAATTTCTCGAGAGAGATATAAAATTCAACACACACACATACATATATCTTATCCTATCTTATCTTATATTTTACAGACGTTACTTCAAAAAAGAAGATAATGACGCATTTTATGTGTCAATCTAGTCTTGCATGTTAGTGAATTTCTTTAACTCTGCTAAGTCGTTCGTTTTCCTGGCTGATTCAAGCAACCCATTCCATTCTCTAATTGCAATAGAAAATACAGAGCACTTGTAAGAATTTGTTCTAGCATATGTAATAGGTAATGTGCCACTCTCTTTTTGTCTCTGAAAGTATTTAATTAGGTTTTTGTAAATTTGTAAATTATGGTTATAATAATGTTATATGTGTTATCGATACTTTACTTTTTATTCTTCTGTCATGAAATGGCTCTAAGTTTAGAAACATTGTTTATGTATCTGTGTGTTCAGGGAGCATATTGAGTTTTGAAGTACATATAAGGTCCGAAGGTTACGCTGAGAAGGGCAGATATCCCGTATGGGGGACGAAAAGCATTCTTTTTTTTTGGTGAGCTAAATGGTGGTTTACGTAACAGAGGTGCGCTACAAAAACGTTTCAAAGACCATCTTAGGCGCCATTAGCCTTAGCTGACATAGAAGAGAGCACCTGGTTGCATGAAGCTCCAGAACGAGACAGCTGGAGGTAACTTACAAAGGCCACCTTATACACATATAAGACCAAAAGAAAATCCGCTGCCAAAGACAGACGCAATGAAAATCTAAATCCACCATCGGCGGACAATGGTTATACCTGCGCAGAGTACGGCAAAATATGTAGGTCACCGCTGGGGCTGCGTACCACGGGAAATACTGCATTCCTCATTTATCTTCGTAGTTGAAGACAACCCTTATTATTATTTAAACATAAAATCTGTATAACACCATAATATCACAAGTATTTATACTAAATTTATTTCTTTTTAATTAAATACAAAACTGTGTTTCATATCGGGCTTACCCTGCCTGGAATGTCTGCTCAGACATAAGATTGGAACTACACTGACCAAGAGTAAAACAATAATAAAATGTGCACGAGTCATTTCAACAGCGCTCGTTACAATTGAATGACAAACTTCTTTGCAGCTTCTTCCACCATGTGTAATACCAGCAACACATTTATAACTAACAGAGTTTGATCAGCCCACGCAACGACGTTATAATTAATGGGCCATTTAATTTTATTTCAGAAAGCGTATATTTATGTAAATTGTAACATCTTTATTTTTTCATTAGCGGCCTTGTAAGGGGAAAAGCTTCTATTAGGTTTGTGCGAAATGTCCGCATGTTCATGTGTCCGTCTGTTCGTCTGTCCGTATCTCACACTCAGATCTCAAAAACTAGAAGAGAAATGAAAAATATTATTTCATCGTGCAATGCGGCTTGCAAAGTTTAGGTTTAACGTCTACTTTTGGTTTTCTAAAAGCAAACCGTTTAATTTATAAAATGTATTATAAAAGCGATTTTTTAAAATAAAAATACACCAATTCTAAAACAATACATAAATGTAAGGGAGATAATGGTACAATATGTTGACAAAGAAAGATAATTTTATTGTGTATTTTTAGTACTACTAAGTTCAATATAGTTTTAGAATGTAAAAGAAATGTTCGCAAATATAAATATTACTTCCATCCATGTATCTTTTTCTGGTCATCTAGCTGCTAAACTTAAAAGAAAACATTTACATTTCTTTATAAAGGCTAAGAATGCACTCTGTATGTAAATATCAAGCACATTTTTTTTTAAATGACCTTTTCGTGCAGTAGCGTGACGGCCGAGGCAAAACATGGTACTAAACTAGTTCTCTCAATTTTTTTTTTTTGATATCATATTTTTATTTATTTTTTTCTTTTTGTGCTATCTAGAACTACTTTTCTTTGTAATATTTACAACTTCTTTTATTCAAGATATTGAGAACTACTTCCATATTACCATATTATTAACATATTTATGCAAACGGTTTAGGATTTTTTGTAATGTAATTGTCGCGTTATAAATGTATTGCTATGTTATGTAAATTTTGTCACACTATATACTACATTGACAAAAAAATGGTTACTATTTTTTTCAAAAAAAATCTACTTAATAGTGGAACATAAAAAAAAAAACAACAACAAGTAATAAGTAGTTTTTCATATTATCGCGAGAACTGCAGAGCTGCGCTATGGCTATAGAACACTTGACTAAAGAATTATTTTTTTTTTAAGGAAATGATTTTTTTTTTTTTTTGAGGATTTCAATAAGAGATTGACCCTTTACAAAAAAATAAGATCAATTAGATATTCATTATAACACATTAGTTAGGTCAGGTTCACATCTAACTTCGCATTCACTTTCACCTATCCTTTAATCTGCTGGACCGCTTGCGCACCACACAAGATCTGTCATTTTTCTTTGATATAATTTCATTCTGATATTCTTTCTGAAACTATTGAAACCTGCCTTTTTTTTTTTTTGGATTGCATATGAATTTGATTTTCTTTTATATTAAAAGAATTGATAAATTAGTAAAAAATGGCTCAAGTGGTATAATGTAATATATATGACCAAGAAGAAAATGAATTCATCACAATAATAATAATAATAATAATCTTTAGTCTGTGTCTCGTTAAATATTACCCTATAATATCTGGTGAACCTTATTTTATACAACAGAACCAAATCGTTTCTATGAAGTAATACAAAGAAATAAAAGGTTTGCGTGATATGCATACTAAGTATTAATGCTTCAACAGTAACAATATTTAACATAAACTTTGGAGCAATGCAATATCACAAGCTAGTAAGGAGGCAAGGGAAGTTGATATAGGGTTTGATACACCTACCCTGTATGTCTCATAAATTTACAACAAAAAAAATAAAACTACGCTGATTAGAGTACAGGATATGCTTCTTATGACCATTCTTTTAAAGGTCTCCTTGAGATGTAAAAGGGCTGCTCCAGCATCAAGGTAGCCCTTAAGTCTGTTAGAGTCGTTTGAGGTAAAACTTTTAACCACAATCTTCTGTATCACAAAAGTACAGGGAACTGTTAGAGTCGTTGTTATATTGTTTCAGAGGTAAGGGTGTTCATTTTCGCTTACTTCCATGGTCTCATCTCATAAAGAGAGGTTTGTATTTTGCCAATAATTTCATCGACAGTATTTACATAAACATTTTTAAAACAAAATAAAAAAAAATTCTGCAGCATGTGTGAATGTATGTGTGTATGTGTGTGTGAGCGTGCGTCCGGGCGTGCGTGTGTGTGTATGTATGTATGTATATATGTATGTATGTATGTATGTATGTAGCCCTAAAATAAACTTACCACCCTCAAAAAATAAAAGTTGATCAACTCGATTAAACTATTAGTTTTTAATAAATCTAGGCCATGTTTATCATGATTCCATGGAAGAAGATCAAAAGGATCTTGATTTAGATCTAATTTTTAAAACTACACTTTGCACAGTTAGTTTTTTACTTTAATACACAACAATTACAAAATATAGTATATTGATTTCATTATTTAATAAAATTAAGCTTCAAATTTGTCTTTCAAAAGTATTTTTACATAAATTCGTTCCTTACATCTGCAAAGTTAGAAGTCCTGACGTACATAATGTTCATTCTTTCATTAGACAAGACCAAACTGTTACACATTTCTCTATCCCTTGGTGTAAAACTCAATTCAACTCTAAGATGATACAACTTCTCTTCGCAAAGATAGTTTTATAATTAAACACATTAACATACTAATTATAGTTCATTCATTTCAAATTTTAAGCAAATAACATTCAAATTTGTTTTTCTAAAGCATTTTTCATACATTCGTTTGCTATAACTGACATAGTTGACCGACATTTTAATATTTTCATTCATGTGTCGTGCAAACTTAACAATCGCAGTGAAAACACGCTGTGATTGGACTGGAAAATGAGGCTCTATATGGGTGATATTAAATATACTAACATAAAATAATAATCTTATTAAGCCTTAAATTCAACCTTAAACCAATAGATCAAGAATGGTTAGTGAAAGTAGATGTACATATATATATGAAATAAAAAATATAAAAAAAAAACAACAAAAAAAAACCCAACTAATTGATACAATTACAATCTTATCTTAGTTCAAAACTTTCAAATTGATATTATTTTTATTAGTTCGTGATGAGATCCATGAGTATCTATGTAGAAATTTGTTTTGGTTTGAATGAGCATTTAAGTAATTTATAGAAAGACATTGAGCTTGCAATGTGATAATTGTAAACCATTGTTAGGTTACAACTTTCTTATTTCTTAAAGCCATGTAAACATACAGATCACAATGGAAATTCAAATACTATACGTACAGAGTTGTGACCTTATAAGTAGTGTCAGATCTAGTATTTGGATTGCAGGCTTAGATATGGGATTTGCATTGCAGATATCAGTCTGTAAGTGCTGGGGTAACAGATCTATCCCTCTGTCTTTGTAAGCGGCAAAAACATTTGAATATTGAATTGGGAATTAGTTCAAACGTAAATTGAATACGACTTAGCAACTGGTGTAACAGAAGGTTGAAGAGTCCAGTGCTGTTCTAGCAGATGACTCATCAAACAGTGGGGCAGTAATAGGGTACGTTGAATGCTGTATGGATTTTTTTTTGTTGAATGCTCTATGGCTTTTTTTCTCCCTAGCTATCAAAAAAAGTTACTTCAATTTATTAACTGTACATAATATAATATAATATTTGGGAACCCTCAAATTAAGAAAACATTAAGAAACTGGAACAGACTCAAAGAAGAGCAGTGAGATTCAAAACAAACGAATATTGCCATTCGACTAGAGTGCAATCACTAAATGTAAGATAAGATAAGATAAGATAAGATAATAATCTTCTGAAATCGAAAAGGCTCAGATGAAAATTAAAACCTCACAGCCTCCAGAAGCTTTGTATAAAAAGTTATATATCAATAGACTAGCTGTTCATCGTTGTGCATAACGATTGTTGGCATAAGTTTATTTTTACCAAGGCCCTTAGTTTAGCAACATATTATCTCGCCCCGTTACGCTACTGTCGCTGCACAGAGAGTCCATTTTAAAAAAATGTGCGTGATATTTAAATATAAAGTGCATTCTTAGCCTTTATAAACAAACATAAATGTTTTCTTTTAATTTTAGCAGCTAGTAGACCAGAAAAAAACACCTTTAATAATATTTATATATGTTGTGAACATTTCTTGTACATTTTATAAATATATTTCACTTAGTGATACTGAAAGTAAACAAGATGCCATTGGTCGTTGTTAACATATTAAAATCTTGCCTCCCTTACATTTATGTAATTGTTTTAGAATTGGTGTATTTTTTTTTTAAATCGCTTGCATAATTAATTTTATAAATTAAACGGTTTGTTTTTAGAAAACCAAAAGTAGCCGTTGCACCTAAACTTTTCAAGCCGCATCGCATGGTGAAATACATTTTTTCATATCTCTTCTAGTTTTCGAGATCTGAGTGTGACAGACGGTCAGACCGACATTTTACACAAACTTGTAGCGCTTTTCCCCTAAATGGGGCCGATGAAAATCCTGGCTAAGTGAATGCATAGATCTTCTAAACTTTACAGTGTTCTAATTATCGTACTTTAGATCTAGACTGAGAAAAAAAAGCAAAATGTTCCTCAAATTAATTAATTAAATTTATGAATGCGGACATATCTGTAGAAAAGCCTTATTATGATGAAGGATGTTATGTCATTTCATATGTAATCAGTAATTTATAGCTGGACGCTTGAAGACGGTGCAGTATTTTATCATGAACTATTGTTAATTAAAAAAAACAAAAAAAAAACCTGTATTTTGTCTGCTGAAATCGGACTCAACTTATACGAAGGTAGTTATTTTTATCCTATACTAAATGTGGGCACAGCTCAAGAACACTCGAACCCAGTAGCGAAACTTCAGACCTCAGACATTACATTGGTGGTCAGTCAAGCGTTACAATCACAACCGGTATTCATTCGAAGTGTAAATTAATATAAAAAAAAAAGTCATGCATGGATGTAATCACCAGAGCAGAAATTGTTGAAGACATGTCTGAAGCTCGAAAGCCATATATCATATGATCATATATGTATACACAAAAGACTCCATGCAGACTACATTATTTATCTCACATTCTACATGCTAGCAGACTACATATGCTCCTTCCCTCCTAGTGCTATTAGAGAATGGAATGGGTTGTCTGAGCCAGCCAGGAAAACCAGTGACTTGACAGAATTTAAGTCATAGGTTAACATGCATGACTAGATGCATGACGCGTAGAACGTAATCATCTTCTGTTTTTTAAAGGAACGTCTGTATTTAATAAAGTAAGATTAGATTTGTGACAGGCTTTCAAATTGATTTGGGTGCGGCTTTGTATCTTCTGGCTAAAGACTATTTGTTCTTTGAGTGACAAACACTAAAATGTAATGTATAAGTTAATATCTGTAAGGAGAACATAGAAATAGTGTATTTCTTATTTTTCTTGTATATCTTATAAGTATTCTAATAATATATTATAAGATATTGGTTGCCTGAATTAGGTAAATGTAAGCTAACCTTGTTAAAGTAAAAGTATACGCGTTGGAACCATTAATTTATTAGTATTAGAAGCGACAAGATAGATATAGAGCCCGAAGAGAAGGTAAGGTGGTAATTAGATTTTAAGCGAAGTTCTTTCCTGATGCACATTTTGTATTGGTTCTGACCAAAAACAGAATGATTGATTTTGTTTTATTGTTATTTTATCTTAAGACTTGGTGAATGTGTTCATTTGCCTTTATTTTTTTAGCAAATGGAAAGACCACCCTATATATTTTTGTGGTCTGTGTATCCGTCCTTCCGTTCGTTTTCCGACTGTCTATCTATCTATCTATCTATCTATCTATCTATCTATCTATCTATCTATCTATCTATCTATCTGTCTATGTTATGTATGTATGTTTGTATGTATGTATGTAGGTATGTGTGTAGGTATGTATGTATGTATGTATGTATGTATGTATGTATGTATGTATGCATGTATGTATGTATGTAGGTATGTATGTATTTATGTATGTATGCATGTAATCTATCTATCTATCTATCTACCTATCTATCTCTCTTTCTCTCTCTTTTTCTCTCCCTCTTTCTCTCTCTTTCTCTCTCTCTTTCTCCCTTTCTCCTTCTCTATTCCTCGCACTTCTTCTCTCTCTCTTTCTCTCTCTCTCTCTCTTTCTCTCTCTCTATATATAAATCAGATCTGGACGAAGTGGTCGTTTGCTTTCCATTAGAACTAAAATGGAAGATTTTAAAACTCCTTTATCCCACTTTCGGTCAGAGTGTTACAAGGTCATCTGTCGTCAGGGCCGGTCCTACAAATTGCGGTCCCCTATGCGAAACGGATTGCTCGGGGCCTTTTCTAGAATGTGATAAGGATAACAGGGTGAAAATTAAGATTTTGTATTAGAAAATAAAATCGTCTTTGCATTTTATTCATCATTTACTAAGTGCAAAATCACTGTCAAATTAAATTTAGGAGCCATTTACAGTAGATAATTGTTTTGCAACAAAAAGCCAATAAACATTCTACCTTTTACTATCGACTGGCAAAATATCGCTTTTGTTTTTTTTAAGAGGTTGAGATAGATTTAGATCTATATCTGTACGCCAGTGACTATTAAATTAAATTAAGTATTTGAACTTCTTATTTTGGTTAAAATGCGTCTTATTATTACATTGCCGATTTTTTTAAAATCGCGTCCAACACCTCGAAATAATTTTAACTGTTTTTATGGAGATTTCCATCATTTTTCAGAAGATTTTAATAATTTCAGGAGATTTTCATCACTTTTTCGTATATTTTACAATTTCTGTAGAACTCCAGGAACCCTTTAATAATAAGTTCAAATGATTTAATTTAATAATTTACACCTAGAATTCGCGCGGGGCTTATGAAAGTGTGGGCCCACTGCGGCCGCATATGTTGCAGTGACCTAAGACCGGCCGAGTCTGTCGTCATCGAGAAGTACATAGAAGTCTAATTCATAAAGCGCTGGTTGTGAGTGTGTATGTGTTTCGTGTGTGAATGTTGTTTGTATTTTTTTTTATTGTTACAGCAGTTACACTGAGGTGGTATATTGTAGTCAAACTATATTTCCATTAGCTGGATCTGTAAAGCGCTTCCGAGCTTTGTCTTACGCAGATCAGTTGAAGGAGATAACTCTGAAATAACGATAACCAATAAGACAGTTTAAAGGCCAACAGTATAAGTTAGTCGACGCTGATAGCGAATGTCGAACAAGACGTTTGATAATAACAAAGGGAACCGTCGAATGTCGTCAAGCTCTAGATCCATAAAGGCTGCCTCTCTCTACAGCCGTCAAAAGTAGTATCTGTTTACGTTGCGCTTTTCTTTCTAAAATCTGATTTTTGTTTTTACTAGTCTCGTCATTGTCTCTAAGTCAAAATTTCCCCTTTTTTACGAAACAAAGAGCTAATTTCTAATTGAGCCGTAGCAATCAGTAAAAATTATCTCATCTAATATATATATATATAGTTGTTTTGTTTTTTTGCAAATATTTCCCCATCAGCAATTCTTAGTCTAACTATACCAGGTGAATTAATTCGGCAAGATTTCATTATTAAAATTGCCTCGAATCCTCCATTTGTTTGAGAAACGTAATGCATAATATGTAGTGTAGGATGTGTTGTTCTGTTTCTTTTAAGGAAATAAAACACTAACGTCAAACGGTTTCAGAGCTAGGACTATTTATATATTGTTATTTCATTGCGATATATTATTTTTCAAGCAAAACAATAACATTGCTTGAATATATCTTGTCCAAAGGCACAGCCGACGGGCCGCATTTGAGTTTGTGCAAACTCTCTCTCTTTTTTTTTACCTCAATCTTTTTTTTAATAATATTAATGATCTAATGATAAATACAATGTCTCGCACGTTTAGTATATTTATATGAAATATTTGTAACCCATTTCCATAAAAAGAAATAACACACATGCTATGTAGTATTTCATTCATTAAGCTCTTCTTTTTCTTAGATTTATTCTGTCAATGTCTTATTTCTTATTTTAACAGCTTTTGGAAAACAAAATAGGTTTAATGACACCAATGTCACTGAGACTTTATATTCTGTTACTTTCTTTGCCTTTGACTGTCAAAATAGTTCAAGTATTTGGACAAACTGGTAAGGTTTTTTATTTTTATGTTCTAATGTGCAATGTATCTCCTGGTGAACATGAAGGAAGTATTTTTTTTAATGAATACTATTGCCTAGATGGGGACACAAGGGTTGTGTTGTTGGCTGTTGAATTATAACACCATACTGCTGATAGATAACTAAAGCGGCGTATTGATCCTGAAATAACATGAATAAGCTTCATTGGTGAACAAAAATAAATACAAATTGTATATCAATAAAGGCCAATTTTACTTGAGATAATATATATATATATATATATATATATATATATATATATATATATATATATATATATATATATATATATCTAGAGATAGAGAGAGATTTGCTGCATGTAACTTTCACGGCGACAGTAGGCGCGGTTCACGAAAAAAAAAAGAGGATGTACGTCGACAACCAGGCGGGAAACCAAACACGCAAGCGGACTCTCTAACCCTCCTCCCGCCCAATCAGTATGGCAAAGGCGGTGCTTTTTTTGTTTTGTTAGCTGAAATGTGGTCGAAGTAACAGAAGTGCCAACGAAGATGCTCTAATGACCAGATTAGAAGCCAGTGTGCATTTTTTTTTTCGACTTAGAAGAGAGCCCCTGGTTGCAGGCAGAGTCAGAACGAGACAGCTGGAGATTTCTTACAAAGACCGCGGGATACGCCTTTGATACCAAAGGGATTTATTATATCTGAGGAGAGACCGGCAGACAACGATTGTGTCTGCGCTATCTGTGACGAAATATGTAAATCATGCTAAAATTTCGTAGCCACGTGAAATACCAAACTTCTACCTAATAAGATAAGATAAGATAATTTTATTGATCCAATCAAATGGAAATTCAGTTTGACTACAATTAACAACCTCAGCGGACTAATCTACGGACTCGAAAACAGTCAGTATTTTTGTTTCCTAGATAACTACATTTTTAATATCTTCGTACATCTAAAAACTCTGTTTATAACAATTAGACATATTTTATACATCAATCACATCTCATCTGTCCCACGAAGAGGTGCTGTAACAGTTCGTTTGGCTTGGCTACCTAGAAGGGGGCTCGAGGTTCGACACCCGGACTCCGGCAGAGTTGTGTATACTGAGCGCCAACGGAAAACCAACTCCTAGATACCCCTCCCCCCCCCCCCCCCCACTGGTCCACAAATAAGATTGGACCAAAAGCGCTCTGAGCATGCTATAAACATGAAAGTAGCGCTATATAAAAGCTATAATAATAATAATAATGCCCACAGTAAATATTTTTTGTAGTCGAAAAAAACAAGCAAAGAAATATAAAAATACTTAAACTACAACCAAAAACAAGGAGTATCTAGGAGTTGGTTTTCCGTGCTGCCTTCAGGCGCTCAGTAAACACAACTCTGCCCAAGTCGGGTGTCATACCTCGAACCCCCTTCTAGGTAGCCAAGCCAAGCCAAGTTCAAGCCTCTCGACCACGCTTCCCACCATGTAATGCATCCAAATGTGTAAATACCACTAAATGTCACATGTATGTTTCTATTAGGAAATCACTCGTTTCCATTTACGTTTGTCAATTTTTATAATCATTACAAAATAGTCTTGGACAGAAACATTGAAGAAAGACAATATATTTGAAGAGAAAAAAATGTCTGTTTCATTTGTAATTTTATATAAAAAGCATTATTTCATTTTCTATTTCAAACAGGAAACTGTCCAACAGAAAAAGATGTTATTTCACAAGGGAAATGTTACACTCTATTTGAAACAAATATAACATGGTCTGAAGCTAAAGTAACGTTATACCTATATTTTTCCATTTTGTAGAAATAATTAACCTAAATAACTTCATTTGTGAACAAAACTAAACATAACCTTTACTTTCACCTATCCCTTAGTCTGTTGGACAGTTGGGGCACCACACAAGATCTGTCGACCGTCTTGCTCCTTTCTTCTCTGTCCTTAGCCATGGATAGAACGTTTTTTCAATGGCAGGCTCGTCTATTCTTTTTTGTAGTCTTCCCGTCGCTTTCTTTGTCTGCCTCGTCCTCTTTTTCGTGGTATTGTTCCCTGAAGGAAGGTCTTTACAACCCTGAAGGCTTTGTAATATAGCCATAGAGTTTTAGTATTCTTTTTTATTTTTTTTTATTATAAGAAGCAAATAATAGTGAAATAGTAAGCGGATAGTCTTGAAATAGTAAGCGGATAGTCTTGAAATAGTAAGCGGATAGTCTTGAAATAGTAAGCGGATAGTCTTGAAATAGTAAGCGGGTAGTCTTGAAATAGTAAGCGGGTAATCGTGAAATAGTAAGCGGGTAATCGTGAAATAGTAAGCTCTAATCTCTTCTTTTGTAATGCGATAACTAGGATCCTTCTGTAGCATCTCAATTCCATTGCTAGGATATAACCATGAATACAATGTCGGGAAATATTACCTAAGTAGAAACAAAATGTAGTTATATCTGTAACAAATCTAACTAAGAACGAGGTTACAAAGACAGTTTGTGTGGAGACACAAACTCAAAATCGGCTCCCGAAAGAACATCAGAATTAAATTCTATCAAAAACAAATGACAGAGAAGAATGGAGAAAGAAGGTTGACGGATCTTGTGTGGTGCCCCAGCGGTCTACAGACCAAAGATAGGAGTAGGTGATTGTGAAGTTAGATGTGAACCTGGCCTAACTAATGTCTTATAATGAATGTATAATTGCTCTAATTGTTTTGTAAAGAGACAATCTCTTATTACTCAAGAAAAAAAACATTTTCGTAAAAAAAATTTTGTGTAGTAGTTACTTTAACTTAGCAATTGTAAAAAAAAAAAAAAAACTTGACAAAAATCTAAAACCGTTTGCATAAATGTGTTACAAATATGGTAAACGGTTGCCCCCCCCCCCCCCTCAAACGTTCGAGTGTTTAATAGTTTAAATGTGGTGTATGAAAAAACTGCTTGCATAAGTGATTTTAAAAATTACGAGAGCTAATCGGGACGGGCCGACAGACGGACAGACATTCTACACAAAACTAACAGCGTCTTTTCCCCTTTCGAGGACCACTAAAAAAACAACCTCTTTACACATATTATCTTGGAGTCGCCTGGCTTACTTAATGGAAATTATTTATTATATATTTGTAAAATACCACTCACTGGCTGATTCATTGAACCACGAGATATCTTAAACTGTAGTACGTATCCGCATCAAAATGTGTACACATGTTGCTTTCGCGTTCAAGGAGCTCACCAAGAAGGCTTTTTTTTTGCAGATTCACCTTTTGAAGACCGTCATTTACGAAAAACAGCAAGCTCTTTTAAACCTTTGTATTTTAATTTCGGTATTTCCCCAAAAAGCTGAAGTCTACATATAAAGAATTTTAAAAAATCACGAATGTCGTATTATAAGCGGCCCCCGAAAGGGGAAAAGACGCTATTAGTTTTGTGTGAAATGTCTGTCCGTCTGTCCGTTTTTTTTTTTGAGGATTCGAATAAGAGATTCAGTCTTTTAAAAAAAATTACATAAATTATAAGACTTCAGTTAGGCCAGGAGAGGCTCGGTGGTTGAGCGGTAAAGCGCTTGGCTTCCGGGTTCGAATCCTGGTAAAGACTGGGATTTTCAACTTAGGAATCCTTGGGTGTCTCTTAGTCCACCCAGGTCTAATGGGTCCCTGACATTAGTTGGGGAAAATTAAAGGCGGTGCACTACACCGTTGGAGCACTACACAAGATCTGTCAACCTTCATTCTCCATTCTTATCTCTCATTTCTCTTTGATGTAATTTCTTTCTGAAAATATTGAAGCCTGCCTGGGTGGACCACTTCGGGGGCCGATTTTGAGTTTGTGTTTCCACACAAACTGTCTTTGTAACCTTGTTAAAGTAAAATTTTTCTGTTCCTCTACTTCTACATATTTTTAACTCTTTCTTTCCTAATTGACGATGCCAACGTTGATTTGACCCCATTGAAATAAATTGATTTTTGGACTTATAGACTTTAATTTGTATTTTTTTATTTTTAAAAGAGTGATACTAAATATAACATTTTCTGACAACAAACAAAAAAGTTATTGAAATTTAATATCAGGATAGTGAAATACAAATTAGCAAAATGAATAATTCTATCGGAGCGAGGAAAATAACTACGGAGGGAAAGAGTTAATAGGTTTTACGTCAATTTAGAAGCGGTCTAAATGAAAAAGAAAACCAATCTTAATAGAAGTCTTTTAATAGAGTCTTTTTTTCTTTTTTATTTTTGAGAGACAGAGAGAGCGAGAGAGAGAGAAAGAGCAAGTAATGATGGTATTTTATAAAACTGTCAAAAAAAAATAATTTTCATAGTATCTCATTTCGCTAAATTCGAAAGCGGTCAAGTCAACGATTGCAACTAATACAACCAAATTGATCATTCTATTTATTTATAGAGAACATAATACCAAGAGAAATGTTGGAATGTGTAAGAAGGAGTCACCTTTGGTTGTGGACCGGGGGGGTCTGAAAGGTCTAAAGGGTAGGGATAAGTTAAAGTTGGTGGGGGCGCATTTTGAAGCGGGTCTTTTTAGATCAGGTGAAATATTTATGTAAGAAAAACTGACGATGCGCAGGTGAAAAAAAAAGGGGTTACAGAGAGCGTTACACTAATTCACTGCTAAAAAGTATGTTAAAATGAGGGCCTTTTATAAAAAAACAACAAAAAAAACAACAAGAATGGGTTGATGGTGTTACGGCTATACAAATTTACGAGCATCGACGGTGTACTGCTAGTGAATTTATAGGAGCTGCGATGGCTGAGCGGTAGAGCGCTTGCCTTCTGAAACGAGGTCCCAGGTTCAAATCCTGGTGGAGACTGGGATTTTTTAACTTCCGAACATTAGGGCGCCTCTAAGTCCACTTAGCTCTAATGGGTACCTGACATTAGTTGGGGAAAAGGAAAGGCTGTTGGTCGTTGTGCTGGCCACATAACACCCTCGTTAACCGTAGGCCACAAAAACAGATGGCCTTTACATCACCTGCCCTATAGACCACAAGGTCTGAAAGTCGAACGTTACCTTTAACTCTCGAAACTTCCCTTGAATTAACAGATACATTTAAACTAGGTCAGTTATGCATATGAAGGAAATTCTTTAATTTTTAAAATCTAAATCCATATTACTTTTATTTATTTTATAGGCGGCTTGTGAATCGTTGGCTATGTCCTTGGCTGAGTTTGAGAATAAAAAAGAAGCAAGTTACGTTATGCAAACATTGGGTTTGTATGTCTTTGAATTTGTAACAAGAATGACATTTACTCCGATATAGGGAGCAAGATAAATGATCAACATTACTTGAGTTTCAGTTACATTGTTATATTCTGTTTAAATAATTGTTAGCTTTATGTAGAGTAATAGACTAGAAATATAAATAGATAAGATAAGATAAGAAATGATTGTGAAAACAAGAAAAGCATAAAAATACTTTAAGAAAAAAAAAGGATGCTTATCTGACAGAAAAACAACAACCCACTATTACAAACATATATTTCAATAATCTAACATGTCATTTCTATTTTTTTTATATCAGACAGAACTGATTAGTAACCACTGTTTAATTAGCTTGTTGGCTACTGGTTTGAAGGATTTATGTTCGTCAGGAACGTTAAAAAATTTATTTGAAAACAAAAGAATTACAAAATAATTTAAGCAAAAAAAAAAAAAGGGGGCAGCTCATCTCGGAGAACCAGGCTCCGCATTTATAAAATATAGATTATTTTCCTGTTTATATCAGACAAATTTAATTCATCATACAGGTCGAGAATGTTTTGTTTCCCAGACCTGTCGATACGGAGATCAGCAAGTCTGGGGCAGTCAAAAAGAATATAAGACACAGTTTCCACTTCTTCCCCTCAGCGGGGGCACCGTGAGAAAAAAATTTGGCCATAACCGTGAGAAATATGAGCCAACAGGACTGTGGCCTGTCCTTCACTGTGGCTATAATAGGCCTAGACAGCCTCCACCACGGGGAAGTGATGTCAGGGCGCCTTATGCGCTCCCAGACTCTACGGGCATTTCGAGATTTGTCGCAGTACTCAAACCACTTTTCCATTTCTATTTTTTTGAATTATAGCCAAATAAATTTATATGATTAATAATCGCTATTTAATGATCTAATTAATGAACTAATGAACTAATTATTTTAATGATTCATGTTTGTTAGGGACAGTAAATGATTGTGTAAGTTTTAACTTGATCTAAAAATAGAAAGTTGGGGTGAAAAACGTGTTGAAAATTGTTACGAGTCATACAGACCGAAAAAGAGAGCTAATATTAGCTTTTGTTTTAAATAAGGCCCTAATTATTTTTTTAATTTGTTTGTTTCTATTTAATATTCGTTAATTATTTACATTATAGTACCCCCCTTTTACAAAACTTTATGAGCTTTTAAAGGAAGAAATGTCTGGTAAAAAGTTTGTACACGTTATTTCTCCGAAACCCAATATCGGATCAAGCTGAAAGTTGGCACCATTATTTCTTTTACCTGACAACACAAGAATCAATAAAACAATATTAATCAATTACCTAAGTAACGATTAGTAATTAATTATTTTGTTTGGTATCTCGAACGAGGGAAAGGAATTGCAATGGACTGCATTGGTGGTATAAGATGAAATATAACACTATTTTTCCAATCACCGCTTTAAAGTAAATTTGAAACAAACACTGCTTAACCTTATACAACCTTCTATATTAATAAATATCACACTAGCAAAATGGTTATTATGTTGGCTTGAGAAGGCGTGAGCCATGAGTTTCAATTCAGTTCTTCTTTTTTTTAAATATTTAAACAGTATAAGCTTTTTTTCTTTTTTTTTTAAAGTTTTTTAAAAAAAATTTTCAGTTATATTTGGGTTTTTCTTGTTATTTTTTTTTTCTTGATTATTTTCAACGATTTTCTTGTTAATTTTTTTTTCTTGTTAGTATTTTATGTTTTTTTTATATTTTTTTTATTGTTGTTTATTATTTTATGTTTTTCTTATTAATTTTCTAATGTTTTTTTCTTAATTTCTTTTTTTTTTGTTTTTTTTTGTTACATATTTTATCCAGTTGAGCCCTCTTGGATCGGCGTCTACGATCTCAACAACGAGCATACGACCTATGCCTGGCTTAGCAACAACAAAGTAGCCAATATAGATTATTGGTCCACTTCACCAACATATTACACTAATATGTGTGTCATTATCAAATGGGAGAACGGATCGTTTGCCGACACGATACACTGTAACGAACCACATTCCTATATCTGTATGAGTCCAAGTGAGTATTATGGAGTTACATCTTTATTTTACAGTTACCTTTGAGGTCTTTCCTTTATTCCATTGTAATTCATCTCATCTGTGTCTGTGGTCCCTTCTGGGGCATATTTGTAAATGAAGGTTAAATGGTGTAATGTTGAAGAATGCGAATGTTGTGAAATGCTGGGTTCTTGCTTACTGGAGTACTCTTAACACGTGACAATTATATACGCTACAAACTGACTTAAGTCGGTGTCAGCAGACAAATATAAAGTTTATTTGACAACATAATAATAATACTGCACTGCTTGTTAGTGCTACGAGTCAAGAAATAATAAACAACCCTATCCGCATAACAGCGGTATCAAATGTATCCAATACGTTAAAGTCTCTAGATTACAAATCACGTCCGCATCTCAGCGGGTAACACTGTGCAGAAAAATAGATTAACTAATACATGTCTCAAAAAGACCACTGGCAACAACTGCCCACAAGTTACTTTCTAACTGCAATTACTTCAGACTTTTCTAAGTTGCTAATGTTTGTTGCGGACCAAAATATTGCTTGACTACCCGGTCCAAAGAATACCACTTGACTGCTTGACTGAACTCAAGGTCAACTTTATTAATTCTACTTCCTGTTTTCTACATCAGGAATTCCACGTGTCTTTTAAACTCTTAGCATGACATGAACTTTAAATCATGCAATGTAAACTGAGACTGTGACAATAGGCCACCAACCAGCTTCCTCCAGACATCTCGGTTCTGGGCGAGTCTCTCCAACTGTCCTTATATCTTGCCCATCTGTTTGGCATCTGCTTCCGCATTGGTAAGCTGGAGCAGCCTTCCATCAGCTGAAGAACACCTGGGGATCTAAGGGAAAGAAGCACCACCACCAAGATTAGGCTCTTTAACACCATTAAAACACCATTAAAATACCATTAAAAACCCAATACTACTTTATGGAGCAGAGACCTGGAGAACCACTATCACCACCAGGAAAAAAAGTCCAGGTTTTCATCAATACCTGCCTGAGGAGGATACTTATGATCCGCTGCCAGACAAGATCTCGAATGAGGAACTGTGGCAAAGAACAAATCAGCAGCCCATTGAAATAGATATCCTTTAGAGACGCTAAAGATGGATAGGTCACACCCTTTGTAAGCCTGCATCCAACATAACAAAGCAAGCCCTAACCTGGAACCCTCAAGGAAAGAGGAAGGGGGGGGGCGGCACAGGAATACATGGCGCAGTGATTTTGAAGCAGATTGTAATTACCCAATTTTATATGCTTGTGAGTCTTGGATGCTGACTGCAGAGCTAGAGAGGAGGATCCTAGCAATGGAATTGAGACGCTACAGAAGGACCTAAGGTATCACATTTAAAGACCTCATCACAAATCAAGAAAAAGAGACAGGATTACTGCAGAAATTGGACCCCATGATGACCTGCTATCTATGGTAAAACGCGCAAGCTGAAAATATATGGCCATATTACAAGGTCTTCGGATCTCGCAAAAATCTTCCTTCAGGGAACAGTACCAGGTAAGAAGAAGAAGCAGACACAGAAAGAGATGGGAAGACAACATAAAAGAATGGATGGGCTTGCCACTGAAAGATGTTCTAATTAAGACAAAAGACAGATCTTCGACAAATCTTGCATAGAGTTCCAATGGTCTAACAGACTAAGGGATTGGTAATGGTATAATGTTAATGTCGTACTTCAACAATAACAAAACCATGTTACATTCAAAGCTTTATTACACTGAATGACAAACAACTACACATATAGTAAAGATAACAACACGAAATAAGATCAGTACACAGTCCAACAAATGTCAACAAACACTAGGGGCGACAATCAAATAAACAAATTCACGACAGTTAATTACCAGTAAGCTATATATATATATATATATATATATATATATATATATATATATATATATATAGCTATATATTCTACTTCTATCGTCAGCCAAAAAAAAAAGTTAACTGAAATATAAAAAAAACTTATCTAAAATGGTAGAACCGCAAAATTACACCATAAATCTCGACACTGCACAAATAAGCTCCCTTTTTCAATGTAAAGCTATTAATTAATTACATCTGATTAAGAAATTAAACTTCAAGGTACTCCACAACTATACACAACCCCACCATTTTATTTTATTTTTAAATTCTATTTTGGAATGTTGTCTATTTAAATGGACAGCCAACATCTTTTGAAATCTATTAAAGAAGAAGAGAATGAAGTCTGAAGTGATAGTATTGTCGCTCTGCAACTTCTTGTGTGACTAAAGAGGCCAATTCTTGATACACAGCTGCGGTCACAGGTTGGGCATCTGTAATCACCAGGCGCCGTTGCATTTTCACTCTTCTTTCTACTACTGTTGCGTATGACATCTGCGATCAGGGACTCTTTCTTTAAGCTCGCTCTCCATGTGGATCTATACAGTGCCACTTTTTCCCAGCTGTTAGTGTCTATTTTGTTAGCGTCTTTTGAAATACTAAAATAAAAATGCCCCCATTAACAATACAATTTTTATATAAACCCATGCATTATTGATGACTTGATTCGGGTTCACATGCAACCGTAATTAAAAAAACACAAAAAAAACTAGTTGACCCGCAGCGTAAAGTACGCCTCCATTTGCCGGAAGTATTCAAGTAGACTGCCTATTGTTGAGCATAGTGTATGACTGTGCAATCGTGAGTAAGAACAACAGACAAGGTGTCGCCATAGTTTTCCTAATGTTGGCAAACAAAGCTTACAGCAATCTTGCGAAGTTCGAGAGCAACAGTTTCGTCGATGACATTTTTCCAGAAATATGACACTGATAGAAATAAACAGTTACCTGATGCAGGAATTTGGACTACATTGACTACAGACCTGTTGACTCCACGAAATATAAGTGAAGCGGTGGCCATGGTTAGGAAACAAAGGGGCAATACGAAGGGGCAAAATCAAAACAAAGCTACAGAAAAAAACATGCAACTATTTTAATAAAAGCAGATATTGACGTGTGTATACAAAATACACACACAAATGTATACTACTATATAGAATGTATACATAGAAAGATGACTTGTTCTCCCCCCCCCCCCCCCCTCTCTTTTTTTTCTGAGCGGTGCTCTCTGTCCTCGCGAAAGCTACGTGGGGTAACTCTAGACCGACTTGCAGAAATAAAAAAGATATCTTCCCATGACTTTATCGTATTGTTCCGCATGGTTGGGCCATGAAGAGAAAGAGAGAGATAATAGTGATGTGGTAAAGCCCGCATTTAGATGATAACCATCTACTGTTCTGCAAAAATAGGTCCTTGAATTTTAAAAGCGTCTACGGATGAACCATCAAAGTTTTGATCTCTTCGTAAAGCATTTGTAAACTAAAACCTCTTTTCATATGTATTTGCACACACTATCAATTTTGGGCTTTAAACGTTTGATCGTTTGCAAGTAGTCACACCTTTTATAAACTTAAACCAAGCATCCACGTAATGTTTAGCACATTGAGATTATAACGCTATCCCCACTTTTAAACGAAGTTTTATAAAACATTGCACACAAAAAAGGGCATTCAGTAGTTCATACTTAGTCAATGTTTTTTTTTTCGTATTCTCTACCACTATATTTATCTGAAGGAAATGTATCTTATCTTATCTTATATAATACAGACGTTACTTCAAAAAAAAGATGATTACGTCCTACGCGTTATGCATTTAGTCCGGCTAAAGAAAAAAGAATGAAACAAAAAATCTGCCATATCAGAAAGTTCTAAAACAGGTGCATTCAATACGCAGACTGTGGCAAACTTTCCCGCTCCAGAATCGGCCTTTTTATTCATATCAGATATTGTCAGGACTCGAGAAGAAATCTAAACTAATGATTCATCTAGGCTTGTTTGTAAAATGTTTTGAATGTTTCGGATTTTCCTTCATAGTTGAAGATAATGTATTTCCTAGTCCGAACCTCTTCTCAGGAGGACGGCGGAATGGCATCTGGAAGGGTATGAACCCGTGACATTCGAACGACATTCTAGCGTGCATACCGTACGACCAGGCAGCCACCCTAGTAGTTACGCGGTACGTATTTCTTTCGAGACAGAATGAGTCATATGGCAACTTTGTTGTGGTTAAAGGCTCGTAATATATACATGATGATCCGGACCTACGGCAGAGCACTACCCTTCAAAAACTCAAAAAATATAGAAAACAAACATGTTTCTTTGACCGAAAATACATCTAATGTAAAAAAACGAAACAATAGATTAAATGTAAAAGTACAATACATAGAACATATGACATGCTTTAAGGGATAAGTATTTTTAATAAGTTGATTGTATTTAAGCTATTTAAAAAAATAGTGTAAGGCCCCCATAAGTTTATGCCCGAGGTCTTCACATATTTAAATCCGGCCCTGTGTTATTGACTTTATATTACGCACTTTAATAAGTAATATAATATTGTTGGAAAATAAATAATTATATCTTGCTCTCTGCTATTGTCTCTCTACAGCTCCTTAAAGGTTTAAGTGTTACAAGTATTTGTTTAGGTAAATTAGTTGAAGTTTGAGATTGTGAAAAATTGACTACAATTCAGTTAAGGCTCTAGTTTCTCAAGTCTGTTGGACCTTTAGGTGATAAGGCAATATCGTATTCAATTTCTATCTTTTGGCTTAGCTGGAATTTTTCAGTGACAGGACTGTCAATACTTATGTTGTCTTCTCAACACTTTCTCTGTCTGATTTTCTTTTTTTTCCTGGTACACTCCCTTGATTAAGTTAAAAGTATTGTTACGAATCTCACTATCCAGGTTCTCTGCAAACTGCACCTTACACCACCAAAGTAACGTAACAGTTTAATGTCCAGCAAAGTACAGCCAATTACTGAACAATTGGCGACACGTAACACAGGCTGTACAAATATATCTCCGTATCAACCTTACCGCCATATCAACTGTTGCACTGGCCTCTCCGTCTCGTTCCAGGTTTGCACTGGGTTCAACAGTTCAGGACTGACTTCACACACTGGGCTCGTTGTGTCGGACTCGATCACAGACCAAGATCAAGACGCCGTTCGTCTCAACTGTACTATCAACTGTACAGTTGATACTCCGCACTGAACCGTCGTAATGCTCCGTACAGAACCACTCCGCTGAATCACACTGAACTGTGCTGTAGTCGACCGGGCTGTAGTGAACCGGGCTCTGAACCTCTTTTCTGAACCGTCTTGACTGCGACACCTCCGCTCTTTATATACGGTCCCTACTGGCCTTCTAGAACTGGACAGAACGTCGCTTGACCATTCCGGGTGGTCAGATGATCGCAGCCATCGTGACGCTCCTAAGCTCTGTTCACGACGCCGATCCTTCCCAAATCGTCATGTTAACACTCGTCTCGGCTGATTGTCGTAGCTCGTCACGGTTGACCGCTCGTCTAGCGCTGGCCTGGGGCGATTTTCGTCGGCTGACTACACACACACCACTACCCCTATCTGTGCCACCACCAGTTTATAATAGTATTTTAGCACAAGTGAAAAACCTTGCTTAGTTCAAATGTTTCATTGCAAAAAAAAAAAAAAAAATCACCTTGGATACTAGGATAATCGAATTAATATATATGGATTTTTGGAATAACAGGGCGCCCCTGTGTCCACCCACCCTATTGGGTACCTGATTTTAGTTAGGGAAAGTTAAGGCGGTTGGTTCTAGTTAATTAACTGTTGGCCAAAGAAACAAATGACATTAACATCATCTGTCCTATAGATCTCAAGGTCTGAAAGGGAACTTTACTTTTTTTTTCTTTTCTTTTAGACAAAGTTAATTTGTAGATGTATGAGTAGATTCTACTGTGCAACATGTTTAATGATTTTGTTATTGAAAAGTTAAACCTATTGACGCTTTTATGTTATTTTTTTTTATGATATTTATTTTGTCTTGCTTACATCTGAAGCTCATTGAAAATGCATGTTTGGCGTTCTTTCAGTGCAAAATAACTCAGCATCTACAATCGAAACATCATCCATAACAACCGCTTCTACAACTGTGACGCCATCAATCACAACCATTTCTGCAATGGAGACGCCAACAATCACAACCACTCATACAACTGTGACGCCATCAATCACAACTACTTCTACAACTGTGACGCCATCAATCACAACAGTTTCTACAACTGAGACACCACCAATCACAAGAGTTTCTACAACTGAGAGAGCTTTTAATACCGCTTCTGGAACAGAAGCAGCAACATATAAACAAACGACTCCGGTCTGTCACTGCAGTAGTTCTATTAAGTTGGAAGCTAATTTAAGTGTTTTAATTGGTCTTGTTTTTCTTATATCTATCTAATATATAAAGCAGAAAGTAAAGCGTATGTATATATGTATGTATATATGTCTGTTTGCTTGTATGTATGTATAACCCGAATATAAATCAAAACCGTTTGACAAATCTTGATAAAATTGTTCATAAAAGCTACTTAGATCATGACAAGGACCGTAATGTTTATTTAATGTCCCACCCACAACAGGAGGGCCCTAAAAATAGACAAAGAAGTACCTAATTGTATCTCTATTAAAGTACGAACCTTTTCACTAATCGGGTAAACCCGTTTTCAGGGTATTTTATGTCGTCTGAGCAGGTAAGCCCATTTTCACACTCTACTTTTATTTTCGTAGCAAAATTTTATTAAATAAATGTAAACGGAACATTCTTCAAGTTTGACATAGATCTAACTTCATTCCAGTAGATTACCATAACTATGGCCCGAAAGACATATCCGGCTAGTTTAAAATATAAGATAGAAAGTAAAAATACGAAATCTTAGGAATGCAAAGCGTAATTGACTTATAAAATACTACAGACATTTTTGTTTGAACCACAGTTAGTATTTTCTTAATTTTGGCAAATGACTTCCATGACAGGCATGAATACGTCACTGTTGGGATTACAATTGTTTTAAATAGGAGAATTATCGTCTCAAGTCTAACAGCTTGGCGAAAGATCAAGTGATTCCAAATTTCTGAGTGATAGGGTTTAGCATGCACTTTAGAGTAATGTAAAATTCCGTAACTTTTCTTACAAAGTTTATATTGACTCATTGTGTCTGTCTGTATAAAGTTTGTACACGTTATTTCTCCAACACCTATTCGCAAATCAAGTTAAAACTTGGCATAATTATTCATTGAGATACACAAAGAATGACTCAATAACAAAAAATGTTTATTATTAGTTAACATTTTTTTGTTAAATAGCAACAAATACAACAAACGCTTCAGTTTTTACATATTCACATGTATGCCTACATTTTCCTGGGTTTAGTCCCCTTAAATGATTATTAACGCTGTCTCCCTCACGCATTCTCCGATCAAGTTGATACCTTAAACTAGTGTTTCCGAAGTGGGATACGCGTAGACATAGCACATAGTTGACTATGCCCCCTTTTTTAAAAAGATATCCATTTAGTTTAAGATAAGATAATTTTTATTGATCCAATCAAATGGAAATTTAGTTTGTCTACAATTGACAACCTCAGCGTATTTACATTACAATAGCAATATAGATGAAAATACGAACAAAATTCACACACATGTGTAAATACGCACACATAACCAGCGCTCTATAAATTATACTTCTATGTAGTTCTCGATGACGACAGATATTATTGTAACACATTGACTAAAATATCATAAGCTTTAAATTCCTTTTTATTTATTTAAGCTTTTTTTTTTTTTAGAAATTCAAATGCGGTGCTATTTTACATTTTAAGACAAAATATCAGGAACTGGATAGGCACGGTACAACTTCCGTCGACACGCCCACTTTTTGAATTAAAAAACTAGGATTCCATTTTTCTGGAAGGCTGGTAACGTGTCTCTAAAGCATGCAAAAAAAATAATTAATTAATTCACTAATTGAATACCTAATTGTAAAAGAGTAATTATTACTCTGTGTATGTAGGTCTACAAAAAAATATTGTTATGAAAATAAATTCTTTACTGTTTTTTTGGGGGGGGGGGGGAAGGGGTGTCAAGGGGTATTCAGCGTTACTAAAATTCTAGAAAGGGATACACTTATGTCAAAAATTTGGGAAACACTGCCTTAAACAAGTATTTATTGACCTGACAAACAAACATAAATCGATAAACAAAAAATACTCAATTATCAGGTTAATTATTGCAATGGATTATATTGTTTAATATCGAATAAGGGAAATAACTTGTAGATTCTTAGTAGATATAGTTTTATGTGCGGTGCTGTTTCTTTTTTAGATATGATTTTTTTTCTAAGAATTTGTATATTTTCTTTATTCTTAACCGGCTTGACAACATTGTGTTTGTATTCTGAAGAAGATTTCATCAACTCTACTTTTAAACATAAAAGTCATAGAAGAAATGTTTCAATATAAATGTTATTTTTTTTAAAGTTCGGAATTATATCGTAATAATTTGAAATCAAAATGAAATATAACACTGAGTAATAGGACTATATTATTTAAACAAAGCTATCTAAATATTCACGGTGAAAAGAATACTTAATATGTTAGATTTATAATTAACACCAACATGTATGCGAGGTCAAATTAAATAATTATAAGTGGTCAAACTCCGTTAAAACGTTTATCGACTGCATTGGAAGGTTTGTACATAAAGGTAAAAAGAATAACCAATTAGCACATGTTAAAACCAGTTAAATCAAACATAAGAATATTCTTATATTGTGCATCTCAAAATAACATTTATTTTTATATCAAATGTTTCATATTTTCATTAAAATAAAAAAGTAAATTTGGATGTGACATTGCAAGCCTCTTGCTTGCATGTAATCCGTGTTGGATGTGTGGCTGAGTGACACGAGCAGAGTTCCAGTCCCCGCTAGACCTGAGTAGTGTTCACTTATCGCCTAAAGGCAGCATGGAAACCGGCTCCCAGATACAACATCTCTCTATATAGCTTCTTTTAGGTGATGGAGCTCAGCGCATTTTTCATATCCTATGAAACCGAGCATGACTGTAAAGTCCAAACCTCGCTTTAAAAAGCCGGCCGCATACGTGTCATGGGAAGGTTTGGTCAGTAGCAGATATCTTCTTCTTTCATTTTGTTTTGTTCGTTCAGAGCTCTTTCACGCTGGCCACTCGTCTTGTATACTGGTTTTAGTGGGGGGGGGGGGGGGGTGAGATTACCTGCCATCTGGGCAGTAGACTCTCTGAGCAGCTTTAAAGTCTAGTTGCGGCTTCATGGCGCGAAAGTCGAATTGGACTGCAGGGCCATCAAGCGTCACCTAACAAACGCCGTGGAACGTTTTTGCAGCACTGTGTGACATGTAGAGCCCACTGGTCATTCACTGCACCCCCAAAACAGCTCCAATTGTCTGGACTATACTCTGCCACTGGATTCAGCTGGCAAGGCGAGAGAGTGAGGCTGATGCAGATCGAATCTGCCTCACTTTAAATAAATTTTCATCGCGCAAGCCACATTCTCATATCGCATCCCTCTAATTATCTTAGGAGTGTATTGGACTATAAATTCATAAGCACGCTATAAGCATGAAAGTTGCGTTACATAAACACTATTTAAGATTAAAGATTTAAAAAAAAAGGAAATTCTCTTTCAAAATTTACACATACTTTTTTCCATATCTTTATTTTTATTGACGCTCTTCGAAATAAAAAGGGCATTGTAATTTTGTTTCTATTTTAAAAAAAGTACCACTTTTATAATCACTTATGTAGATTGAATAATTATTAAATAAAAAAAAATTCCGAGATCTATTTAGTTATTATTTTGCGTGTGGTATAAATATTTCTGCACTTTAATTTTAAGAGACTTTTACTTTGACAAAAGGCTGTATTAAGAAGTAACACAAATCTTTATTTAGTCGTATATGTATTTATCGTGTTAGTTAGTATACAGTGTTTATTTATTTATTATTATTTATATTACTACGATGGCCGAGCGGTAGAGCTCATGGCTTCCGAACTGTGATATTTTTATTAACGGGATTTTAAAAAGGCGCCCCTAAGTCCACCAAATTCTAGAGGGTACCTGACTACCTGACATGAGCTGGGAAAAGGGAAGCGGTCCGTCTTGTGTTGGCCATATGACAGACACGTTAACCATTCGGTCATAGAAACAGATGACCTTTATATCACATGCCCTAGAGATCGGAGAGTCTCTGAAACGTGAAACTTTATTTTTGTATTTTACATTGTCTTGTATTACTATTTATTCATACAAATATATACTTTATATACAACTTAATATTTATTCATATAAATATATACTTGATATACATCCAAATGAGAGACATTATACAAATAATTCAAATTTCGATCTACAAATGTCAAACCAGTCATTGACTTTTCATCAAATAAAGCTCGCTAAGTTTTATTCGTTAACAAGTTAGATTGATTTTTTAAAAAATATAAATTGTATTATGATTTGAACAAATTACTAAATTTTTTGGATAAAATAATGTTTTTGTAGGCAATAAATATTTGAGAGCCTTGACAGAAAATAGTATATTAACTCTATCTCTCCATAATTATTTTAAATGTTCAGAAAGAAGTATTCATTTTTCTCATTTGTATTTAACTAGCCTGTTAGGGTTAAACTTCAATAATGGTTCTCTTTTAATCTGAAAATGTTATATTTGGAATTGACAAATGCATGCCCTTTTTTATATACGGTAACACGAATTAAAATTTAAGTTAATTTAATGGGGTCAAATCAACGATGGCATCGTCGATCGGGAGAGTTAGGTGCTGCTTAAGAAACGGTTTTGTTAGATTCTTCGTTGAACAGATGAAATGTCGAAAAAAAAAATGGAAGCTTTTTATTTTGATTAAAAAAAAAAACAACTCAATTAATATTTATGCTTGAATCTCTATACAGATTCTATAAGTATCAATGTAGAAATGGGAAGCTTGCTGTCGTGACCCCAAGAAACTATAAACTGTTTACATATTCGCGTAGCTGGAGGGAGGGGGGGAATCTTCTTTTGGCCCCCAGTTAAGAGGGTCCCCAAATGATATTTCGAAATTGCTTTTACATTTTATATTAAATATTATGCAGATATGGAAGTAAGGTCATGCCTACCCTGGCCCCCAAATGATGGCTAATTTCTAGCTACGTTTAAGACAGTCCTCTTGGGGGAGGTTTTAATCATGCACGATTATTAATCAATTTAAAAAAGTAGTTTTTTTTTTATATTTTGTTGTGTTTTTTTGGGTAGTTTTTCGTGTTGTTTTGAAACTGTGCACATTTATTTATTGTTCCTTGAGTATTGTTACTCAAAAAAATAATCTATAAACGATTAGTTAATTAAATAGTGATTTTAAAAAGGAAATAAATCTTACAAAAGTAAGATATAAGGCTTTTTTACAAATTAAAAATAATTTTTGCTTTTTTGTTGTATTTTTTGTATAATTTCATTTTTATTATAGCTTTTATATAGCGCTACTTTCATGCTTATAGGATGCTAGTAGCGCTTTTGGTCCAATCTTATTTGTGGACCAGTTGGGGGGGGGGGGAGGAGGGGGTATCTAGGAGTTGGTTTTCCGTGCTGCCTTTCGGCGCTCAGTAAACACAACTCTGCCTCTCGACCACGCATGTCACTATTTTATATGCTCCTTAGAAAACACTAAATTGGCCTCTCAAAATAAAGTAAATTTTATTTATTCTGTCTTCCGTTTTCAACGGATGGCTGCCTGGTCGTGCGGTTTGCGCGCTGGACTGTCGTTCGGATTTATTGACGGTCGAGGGTTCAAACCCTGCCCGCTCCCATCCCCCGTCGTACTGCGGAAGGTGTGGACTAGGAAGTAAACTATCTTCAACTCTAAAGGAACATCCGAAACATGTAAAACATTTTACAAACAAACAAAACATTGTTATCACTGCAACTAATCAAAACTGTACATATTCTTAAGATATATTATTCATGTTATTTAAAAAAAATTCGTATTATAATTGTAGATAATTTATTCAGGAAGAAATTTAAATCATTAGTTTTGTTAATTAAAATTTAAAAAAAAACATACTGTGTGTAATATTAATAGCTTGTAAATTTAAGCAAAAATTCTGAAACAGACAATTTTGTTCGCATATTATTTAGAAAGGAAAAAAAAGTTTAAAACCTACTCTTCTTCAATTTTAAATGTCATTAGGACAAATCGATACTGTTATTATGATTATTACTTGTATTATTACAATAAGTATTAATACTTCTATTATTACAATTATTATTATTGTTATTACTATACTGACTTACTTGACTTAATCCTGTCCACTCCCAGGTAAGCATAGGGCCGCAACCACACCTCTTCACCGAACACGGTTCTGAGCAGCTTTCTTCATTCGCTCCCATGTCATTCCAGTACCCTCAGCTTCACTGATGACTGAACTCTTCCAGGTTTGCTTGGGTCTGCCCACTTTCCTCTTTCCTTGTGGGTTCCAGTCAAGTGCCTGCCTTGCAACATTAGTAGGTGGCTTTCGCAGGGTGCTTCCTATCCAGCACCATTTTCGTTTTGTGATGTCTTGGCTATGGGCTTTTGTCTAGTTCTCTCCCACAAATCGATAGTGGTTATCTTTTCTGGCCACCTAATTCCTACTAATATCCGGCGTAGGCATCTGTTAACAAAGGTCTGGATCTTTTCTATATTTATTGTAGTGACTCTCCAAGTTTCTGAACCGTATACTTGAAAAGGGTTGGTCAACTTACCATTGTGTAATGATGTTGATGAATTTTGTTGGAATTCCGTAGTGATTCATCAGTCTCAAGATTACGTCTCTGTCAATACTGTCGAAGGCTTTCTCAAAATCAACAAAGGCCATGTACAGAGGAGATTGCCACTCAATAGATTGTGCTATGATTATACGTAGTGTAGCAATGTGGTCAGTGCATATGACTATAAAATTAGTATTATTATTTCTGTTTATTCTAAGACTATACTTAATAGTAAAAAATTTAAATTTGTAAATACCTTTATACAACATATTATGGTTTTTTTTTTTGGTGTGTGCTTTAACTAGTGAACGTAAGCGTCACGCTGTTGTTTCAAAACAAAACAAACATGTGTTGTATCTTCTCCAAATGATCTGATATATGGATTCTTAGGTGCTTTGGGGATGAAGTGACCGGGATGAAATGACTGCTCACCGTAGAATCGTAGGTGTTATTATAAGACAAACACTGAGAAGATACAATAAAATGGCACAGTGTAGATGTAATTCTCTTGACTTAAAATCTTTCAAAACTCAAACACAACCACTTCTGCAATTGAGACACAACCAATCACAACTACTTCTACAACTGAGACGCCATCAAGCACAACCACTTCTACAACTGAGACACCACCAATCACAACTACTTCTACAACTAGACACCACCAATCACAACCACTACTACAACTGAGACACCACCAATCACAACCACTTCTACAACTGAGACGCCATCATGCACAACCACTTCTTCAACTGAGACACCACCAATCACAACTGCTTCTACAACTGAGACACCTCCAATCACAACTACTTCTACAACTGAGACACCACCAATTATAACTACTTCTACAACTGAGACACCACCAATCACAACTGCTTCTACAACTGAGACACCACCAATCACAACCGCTTCTACAACTGAGACATCACAAATCACAACTACTTATACAACTAAGGCAACATCAAGCACAAACACTTCTACAACTGAGAGATTCTCCATTACCGTTCCTGTAACAGAAACAGCCACATATAAACAAACAACTGCGACTAAAACAGAATTCATTTTTCGCTGCTGTACCTCTTGTATATTGGAAGCTAACTTTACTGTTTTAACAGTGCTTGTTTTTCTTCTGTTTATCTAATACATATAAATCAGAAAGTTAGACGTATGTATGTATGTATGTATGTATGTATGTATACATGCATGTGTTATGTATGTATGAATGTATGTATGTACGTATGTATTTATGTATGTATGTATGTTTGTATGTACGTATGTATGTATCTATGCATCTATGTATGTATGTGTGTCCAGAATAGAAATCTTAACCTTTTGTCTGATCTTGATAAAATTGGACAAAAAAGTTTCATAGATGATGGCGGAGAAGTAATGTATGTTTTATGTCATTCTCACAACAAGAGAGTTCTAAAGGTAGACAAAAAGTACCTAACTTGGTAAACGACTTCCATGATAGGCATGCATATTTGAGTGAAAACGAAGCTGGAATGAATGACGAGTTGGCCCTGTACGGAGACAGAGAATCTCTGAGAAGAACTGCCGCTTTCCTTGTCCGTGTTGTCAGAGAATAGAGTTCTCAACACTGTGCCCTAGTGCGATGAGACTTACACGGCATGCTGTTGGGATGAAAACTGTGTAAAGTAGGTGGATCATGTGGGGGTGGATCATGTGGTTCAACTTGGGGGGGGGGGGGGAGACGGACTTTAGTGACTGATTTTTTGCTTTGATTTTGTTTATGTTAGGTAAGATTTTAATACTAAACCATCATTTGCCTACAACCAACCCCCCCTCCCGAAAAAATCATAGCTACGCCCATGAGTGAATTGATTTTTGTATACAATCTAACAGCCTTAAACAACTATTTATTGTATGAATCAAAAACAAAAAGTACTCAATGAATGAATGAATTATTGGTAATTAAATATTTCGTTTGACATCGAATAAGATAAATAAGTTGTACATTATTGGTTTTGTTTTAAGGACACAGTTCTCCCCTTTTGATAAGTTCTTTTTTTTTCAAAAAAGGATTTGTTATATTTTGCTTGTTCCTAATTGGCTCGACAACATTGTGTTAGTCTTCTAAAGAAGATTTCATCCAATCTAATTTTAAACTCAAAAATCGTGGAAGAAATGTTTCAATATAAATGAAATTTTTTAAAAGTTTGGAATAATATTGTAATAATTTAGTAATAAATAAAATAAAACACTATATAATAGGACTATATTAATTATACAAAGCTATCTAAATATTTGCAACGAAATGAGTGCTTGACAAGTTAGATTTATAATTAACACTAATATCTATGCGAGGTCAAATTAAATTTTGATAAATTTTCAACCTCAGTTAAAACGTTTATCGACATTATAAAGGTAAATAGAATCACCAAACAGCACATTTGCATTAAAATAAACCTAAGAATATTCTGATCTTGTGCATCTCAACGTAACTTTTATTTATACATGTATTTTTTTAAATTCGTTTTTAAAATAATAATTTGTATGTAACATTTTATGCATCATGCTAGCTATAGGTTTAAGGTAAATGGCGTCGGATGAGTGGCTGAGCAACACGAGCAGAGTTCAAACCTCCGCTAGACCAGAGTAGTGTCCACTTATCGCCTAAAGGCAGCATGGCGAACATGCTCCAAGACACACTCTCCCTTATATTACAATAAATGCATTGTACCATAACTTTCTGAGCAAGCTATAATCCTGAAAGTTGATTTATAAAAACAGTATTTATGATTTAATATTTACAAAATTTGAAACGCTATTTAAAAACCTACAAATGTTTTTCTAATTATATTTCATTGTCGCTCCTGTAGATAAATACGTGCATTGTAATTTTGGCTGTTTAAAATAAGTACCCACTTTATAATCATTAATGTAGATTGATTTATTATTAAAGAAAAAAAATCACCGAGGTTTATTTAGGCCTATTTATTGCGTTTTGCGTATTTCACAAATTGTTTACACTTTATTTGTGGAGAGCCGTGTTGGTGGCTTTTACTTTGTTGAAAAAGCTTATAGAGCCTAAAATAAGATGGTACTCTAATGTTTAATTAGGTCTATTGATTTATTAAGAGTTGTTAATGTTTGTAAAGAAATGTTTGAATGTAGTAACCAATGTGGTCAATATATTTTTTTTTTGCTCTTGATACACTTAGATTATGATATTTTAAAGTATCTTGGTAGAGTAGCCGTTTATACAATACAATTTATATATACACAAGAATTTCTCTTATTATTTAGATAATTAATTATTGTATTTATTTATACAACTATATTGTATTGGGGGAGTGGTGGCCGACCGGTAAGCCTTATCGTGGTAATTTTTATTATCGGGTTTCTAAGGGCGCTTCCCATTCCACCCAACTTTAATGGGTACCTGACTTATGTTCGGGGAAGCGGTTGGTCGTTGTGCTGGCCACATGACACACAAGTAAACCATCGGTCATAGAAAACTTGTATATTACCTGCCTTTAAATCTTAAAGTCTTAAAGAAACTTTATATTTTTTTTACAATGTATTGCAATCGATATAGTACACAGATATCATTACCGAAAATTGATCATCGAATTTTTATCGAATGCATTAAAAAAACATTGCAATTTCTTTGTGATTAAAAAAAAAAAAACAATACTTGTTTGCACAAACAGAGCAGGTAAAAAATAAAAAAAAAAAATATTCAAAAATTTAAAAAAAAGTAATCGAATTAATAAATAGCAATTAAAATTTCCTACAAACCTGCAAATTGAAAAAAAAAAGGGGATAAAAGAGTGCTTTTATATATAAGAGTATGTTTACAAAACAAAATGGCCGCCGTTGCCACAGCAACAACATTTTTCAAACTTCTTTAGCTAGTTTATTGATTGAGAACGCAAACATAACATCCCTAAATAATACAATTAGATTTGAAGCATACATACAAAAATACTCTCCATGTGTTTCCCCACCCTTAAGCTACTATAATTAAAATTGATAAACAACTCAGTTATCAGCACACTACAGATGACTACGCCACGTTTGTTTGTTTGTTTTTTTACTCCAATAGCCAAATATAAATTTATTTCATTTCTTACTTGAAAAAACGATCACCGTCAAACTAGAGCTGTGTGGCCAACGAGCTAGTAATTCTGTTTCTCAGCGGTATACTTTAACTGTTAAATTTTCAGGAAAACATCTTTAGAGCCGTTTTAGTGATCAGCGTTCAAAATGGTTCCTGGATCTAGGTCCCATGAAGTTCTGACTTGACTATAAGTATTGTACAGAATGTGCGACTTTTCGGTTGTATTTTGCATCAGATGCTGTAGAAACGCAACTGTATGATTTACAGACGCTCTGGGCGCTTATCCCGAAAGCGTGAAGAATATACACCTAAAGCGTTTTCTAGTGCTTCTGAGGGTGGGAAAAGGACGAACTTACTGTAGAAACTCCTTGTAACACAACTAGTAGGTTTTATGAGTGTGTAATTATTTTTTTGGTGAACCAAAAGGTGGTCGACGTAACAGAGGCGCCCCACGGAAACGCTTCCAAGACCAGCTTAGGCGTCAACTTTCCTTGCTGACATAGAAGAGAGCAACTGGTTGCATGCGGCCTCAGAACGAGACAACTGGAGGTCAGTCTCGAAGGCCGCGGGATACACATTTGAGACCAAAAGAAAATCTGCTGCCGAGGACAAACGCAGACGGCAAAAAGAAAATCTAAATCGACCACCTTCGGACAATGGATATGCTTGCCCTGGATGTGGCAAAAATGTGTAGGTCACAGCTGGGGCTGCGCAGTCATGGGAAATACTGTATCCCTCACTAATCTTCGGACTCGAAGACAAGCTTTATTATTATCTATCTATCTATCTACTTATCTATCTATCTATCTATCTATCTATCTATCTATCTATCTATCTATCTATCTATCTATTTATCTATCTATCCATCTATCTATCTATCTATCTATCTATCTATCTATCTATCTATCTATCTATCTATCTATCTATAGATATAATAGTTAGATAGATAAATAGACATAAAAATTAATAACTGTACCACGATATTATCGAAAATATAATGAAAACAATAATATATTCATTTTCTGTAAACCCAAACATATGTTATGTAAAAAATTATTAAAACCAGTAGAGTATTCCTTCAGTTCTAGAATGGATACCCAGAACTGTAAGGCGTATAATAGAGGTTTCATGAGGTAGAATCTGTCATGCTTTAGCTTGTAGACAGGACGCTAGGTCAAGGCTAGTCGCAAGAATGTGACGTCAAATGATCATGAGTTCAATGTGGTCAATGTGGGAAAGGTTAAAAAAAAGGCGGGAAAAGAAAGTGAAGGTAACGAGAACGTGTACGTATGAGACATGTTTTAGAGATTTTGGGGGACAGGAAAATTTAAGAAAGTGGAAGGTTTGTTTCCTTTTTTTGTTTTAGTTAGCCCTTGTTAAAATTAGGACTTACAGAGTGAGAGCTAGATGCCGCTAGTTGTGAAGATAAATTAAATATATTAATTATGGCTTCTATATAGCGCTACTTTCATGCTTCTAGCGTGTATTTAGGGAACAAAAAAGCTCTAAGCGCTAAGTTCCAATTTAGAGCGCTAAGTTCCAATCTCATTTTCGGACCAGTGGGGGATTGGGAAAAGGGGGTATCAGGAAGAAGGTTTGCCGTGCTGCCTTTAGGCGCTCAGTGTAGTCGGGTGTTGAATTTGAGCCTCCTTCATTGGTAGCCAATTCAATCACGCTTCCCAGATAACAATGCTGGCTACCAATTGTAAAGTAGCGTTTGTTTTCAATGTGTAGAATGCTGGGTTTGTGTGTCCTGGAGCTGCACTTAGCACGTCACAAACATAAAAAGTACACATTGACTTGAGTCCGCTTCAAGCGGACAAAATAACGTTTATTTAATAAAGATAAAATTCTGCAACTTCAAGCATTCAGTTACAAATCACTGTTTAAATGAGAAATGGCATGATATTCTTCATAGTAGTTACACAAACATGTTGAGCATCGTCCAAGATAAATACAGTTACTTCAGCACCTTAGCTGTATCAAATATACAAAGTCCTCTGCAATATGTGTACACATAAAGTCAGTACTAAATCACCTCCTCATCAAAGCGGGTTACAAAACATGTGTACAGCTCCGAGTACCGCAAACTGCTGCCGGAAATTAAATTTAACCATTCTTACTTCCCTTTTTCTATTCAGAGGTTCTCGTGCTTTTCACCTTCGTGACCCAAGGAGAGCAACTCTCAATGTTAAACGAGACTGTGACACTAGTTGGGGTATAAGGTTGGTGACTTTATTTGATTATTACTAATATTGTTGTACATTGTATCTGAATTGAAGTTACAGTATATATATTTTTTTTTTCAAGTTTGAGTTTTGAAAGATTTTAAGTCAAGAGAATTACATCTACACTGTGTCATTTTATTGTATCTTATCAGTGTTTGTCTTATAATAACGACACCTACGAATCTACGGTGAGCAGTCATTTCATCCCGGTCACTTCATCCCCAACGCACCTAAGAATCCATATATCAGATCATTTGGAGAAGATACAACACAAGTTTTTTTTGTTTTTTTTTAAACAACAGCGTGACGCTTACACTAGTTAAAGCACACACACACACACAAAACAACATTATATGTTGTATAAAGGCGGTATTGTCTTTTTAAAAAAATATTTATCATGCCTTTCTTGCTTACGGTATTTACACAAATAGATTTTTCTAAATTATGAAAATTTTTAAAAAGAAAGGAAGTAATAATACTAATTTTATAGTAATATGCACTGACCACATTGCTACACTACGTATTATCTTAGAACAATCTATCGAGTGGCAATCTCCTCTGTGCATGACCTTTGTTGATTTTGAGAAAGCCTTCGACAGTATTGAAGTAATCTGGAGACCGATGAATCTCTACGGAATTCCAACAAAATTCACCAATATCATTAAACAGTTATATGATGACTCATCATGCCAAGTAATACACAATGGTAAGTTGACCAACCCTTTTCAAGTATACAGTTCAGAAACTTGGAGAGTCACTACAACAAATATGGAAAAGCTCCAGACCTTTGTTAATAGATGCCTACGCCGGATATTATTAGGAATTAGGTGGTCAGAAAAGATAACTACTATCGATTTGTGGGAGAGAACTAGACAAAAACCCATAGCCCAAGACATCACAAAACGAAAATAAAGCTGGATAGGACACACCCTGCGAAAACCACCTACTAATGTTGCAAGGCAGGCACTTGACCCACAAGGAAAGAGGAAAGTGAGCAGACCCAAGCAAACCTGGAAGAGGTCGTCATCAGTGAAGCTGAGGATACTGGATTGACATGGGAGCGAATGAAGAAAGCTGCTCAGAACCGTGTTCGGTGGAGAGGTGTGGTTGCGGCCCTATGCTTACCTGGAAGTGGACAGGATTACGTCAAGTCAGTATAGTAATAATAATTATAACAATAATAATAATTGTAATAATAGAAGTATTAATACTTATTGTAATAATACAAGTAATAATGATAATAATAATACTAATTGTAATAATACAAGTAATAATCATAATAACAGTATCGATTTGTGCTAATGACATTTAAAATTGAAGCACAATAGATTTTAAACTTTGTTTTTTTCTTTTCTAAATAAACTGCGAACAAAATTGTCTGTTTCAGAATTTTTGCTTAAATTTACAAGCTATTAATATTACATACAGTATAATTTTTTAAAAAATTAAAATAACAAAACTAATGATTTAAATTTCTTCCTAAATAAATTATCTACAATTATAATACGAATGTTTTTAAAATAACATAATTAATATATCTTAAGAATGTGTACAGTTTTGATTAGTTGCAGTGATAATGTTTTGTTTGTTTGTCAAATGTTTGACATGTTTCGGATGTTCCTTCAGAGCTGAAGATAGTTTACTTCCTAGTCCAAACCTTCCGCAGTACGACGGGGGATGCTAGCGGGCAGGGTTTGAACCCTCGACCGTCGATAAATACGAACGACAGTCCAGCGCGCAAACCGCACGACCAGGCAGCCATCCGTTGAAAACGGAAGACAGAATAAATAAAATTTACTTTATTTTGAGAGGCCACTTAATGTTTTCTAAAGAGCATATAAAATAGTGACATGCGTGGTCGGGAAGCATAGTTGTGTTTACTGAGCGCCTAAAGGCAGCACGGAAAACCAACTCCTAGATACTATATAAAAGCTACAATAAAAATGTAATTATAAAAAAAAATACAACAAAAGTTATTTTTAATTTGAAGAAAAGCCTTATATCTTACTTTTGTAAGATTTATTTCCTTTTTAAAACCACTATTTAATTAACTAATCGTTTATAGATTATTTTTTTTGAGTAACAATACTCAAGGAACAATAAATAAATGTGCACAGTTTCAAAACAACACGAAAAACTACAAAAAAAAACACAACAAAATATAAAGAAAACTACTTTTTTAAAATTGATTAATAATCGTGCATGATTTAAACCTCCTCCAAGAGGACTGTCTTCAACGCAGTGACGTAGCTAGAAATTAGCCATCATTTGGGGGCCAGGGTAGGCATGACCTTACTTCCATATCTGCTTAATATTTAATATAAAATGTAAAAGCAATTTCGAAATATCATTTGGGGACCCTCTTAAGTGGGGGCCAGAAAAAGATTTCCCCCCACCCCAGCTACGCGAATTTGTTACAGTTTATAGTTTCTTGGGGTCACGAAAGCAAGCTCCCCATTTCTACATTGATACTTATAGAATCTGTATAGAGATTCAAGCATAAATATTAATTTAGTTGTTTTTTTTTAATCATAATAAAAAATTTTTTTTTCGACATTTCATCTGTTCAATGAAGAATCTAACAAAACCGTTTCTTAACCAGAACCTAACTCTCCCGATCGACGATGCCATCGTTGATTTGACCCCATTAAATTAATATAAATTTGAATTCGTGTTACCGTATATAAAAAAGGGCATGCATTTGTCAATTCCAAATATAACATTTTCAGATTAAAAGAGAACCATTATTGAAGTTTAACCCTAACAGGCTAGTTAAATACAAATGAGAAAAATGAATACTTCTTTCTGAACATTGAAAATAATTATGGAGAGATAGAGTTAAAATACTATTTTCTGTCAAGGCTCTCAAATATTTATTGCCTACAAAAACATTATTTTATCCAAAAATGTAGTCATTTGTTCAAATCATAATACAATTTATATAACAAAAAAAAATGAATATAACTTGTTAACGAATAAAACTTTGCGAGTTTCATTTGATGAAAAGTGGATGCGTGCCTGCTTTGACATTTGTAATTCGAAATTTGGATGATTTGAACTGCGATGCCCGTTTGGATATATATCAAGTATATATTTATATGAATAAATATTAGGTTGTATATCAAGTATATATTTGTATGATTAAATAGTAATACAAGACAATGTAAATTAAAAAATAAAGTTTCACTTTTCAGAGACTCTCCGATCTATTGGGCATGTGATATAAAGGTCATCTGTTTCTACGACCGATGACCGCTTCCCTTTTCCCAACTTATGTCAGGTAATCTCACCCCCTACTAAAACCAATATACAAGACGAGTGGCCAGCGTGAAAGAGCGCTGAACCAACAAAACAAAATGAAAGAAGAAGATATCTGCTACTGACCAAACCTTCCCTTGACACGTATGCGGCCGGCTTTTTAAAGCGAGGTTTGGACTTTACAGTCATGCTCGGTTTCATAGGATATGAAAAATGTGCTGAGCTCCATCACCTAAAAGAAGCTATATAGAGAGATGTTGTATCCTGGAGCCGGTTTCCATGCTGCCTTTAGGCGATAAGTGAACACCACTCTGGTCTAGTGGGGACTGGAACTCTGCTCGTGTCACTCAGCTACACATCCAACACGGATTACATGCAAGCAAGAGGCTTGCAATGTCACATACAAAATTACTTTTTTATTTTAATGAAAATATGAAACATTTGATATAAAAATAAATGTTATTTTGAGATGCACAATATAAGAATATTCTTATGTTTGATTTCAATGGTTTTAAAATGTGCTAATTGGTTATTCTTTTTACTTTATGTACAAACCTTCCAATGCAGTCGATAAACATTTTACTGAGTTTGACCACTTATAATTATTTAATTTGACCTCGAATACATATTGGTGTTGATTATAAATCAAACATATGAAATATTCTTTTAACCGTAAATATGTAGATAGCTCTGTTTAATTGATATAGTCCTATAACTCAGTGTTATATTTTATTTTGATTTCAAATTATTACAATATAATTCCGAACTTTAAAAAAAAATAACATTTATATTGAAACATTTCTTTTATGACTTTTATGTTTAAAAGTAGAGTTGATGAAATCTTCTTCAGAATACAAACACAATGTTGTCAGGCCGATTAAGAATAAAGAAAATATACAAATTCTTAGAAAAAAAATTATATCTAAAAAAGGAACAGCACCGCACATAAAACTATATCTACTAAGAATCTACAAGTTATTTCCCTTATTCGATATTAAACAATATAATCCATTGCAATAATTAACCTGATAATTGAGTATTTTTTGTTTATCGATTTATGTTTGTTGGTCAGGTCAATAAATACTTGTTTAAGGCAGTGTTTCCCAAATTTTTGACATAAGTGTATCCCTTTCTAGAATTTTAGTAACGCTGAATACCCCTTGACACCCCTTCCCCCCCCCCCCCCCAAAAAAACAGTAAAGAATTTATTTTCATAACAATATTTTTTTGTAGACCTACATACACAGAGTAATAATTACTCTTTTACAATTAGGTATTCAATTAGTGAATTAATTAATTATTTTTTTTGCATGCTTTAGAGACACGTTACCAGCCTTCCAGAAAAATGGAATCCTAGTTTTTTAATTCAAAAAGTGGGCGTGTCGACGGAAGTTGTACCGTGCCTATCCAGTTCCTGATATTTTGTCTTAAAATGTAAAATAGCACCGCATTTGAATTTCTAAAAAAAAAAAAAGCTTAAATAAATAAAAAGGAATTTAAAGCTTATGATATTTTAGTCAATGTGTTACAATAATATCTGTCGTCATCGAGAACTACATAGAAGTATAATTTATAGAGCGCTGGTTATGTGTGCGTATTTACACATGTGTGTGAATTTTGTTCGTATTTTCATCTATATTGCTATTGTAATGTAAATACGCTGAGGTTGTCAATTGTAGACAAACTAAATTTCCATTTGATTGGATCAATAAAAATTATCTTATCTTAAACTAAATGGATATGTTTTTAAAAAAGGGGGCATAGTCAACTATGTGCTATGTCTACGCGTATCCCACTTCGGAAACACTAGTTTAAGGTATCAACTTGATCGGAGAATGCGTGAGGGAGACAGCGTTAATAATCATTTAAGGGGACTAAACCCAGGAAAATGTAGGCATACATGTGAATATGTAAAAACTGAAGCGTTTGTTGTATTTGTTGCTATTTAACAAAAAAATGTTAACTAATAATAAACATTTTTTGTTATTGAGTCATTCTTTGTGTATCTCAATGAATAATTATGCCAAGTTTTAACTTGATTTGCGAATAGGTGTTGGAGAAATAACGTGTACAAACTTTATACAGACAGACACAATGAGTCAATATAAACTTTGTAAGAAAAGTTACGGAATTTTACATTACTCTAAAGTGCATGCTAAACCCTATCACTCAGAAATTTGGAATCACTTGATCTTTCGCCAAGCTGTTAGACTTGAGACGATAATTCTCCTATTTAAAACAATTGTAATCCCAACAGTGACGTATTCATGCCTGTCATGGAAGTCATTTGCCAAAATTAAGAAAATACTAACTGTGGTTCAAACAAAAATGTCTGTAGTATTTTATAAGTCAATTACGCTTTGCATTCCTAAGATTTCGTATTTTTACTTTCTATCTTATATTTTAAACTAGCCGAATATGTCTTTCGGGCCATAGTTATGGTAATCTACTGGAATGAAGTTAGATCTATGTCAAACTTGAAGAATGTTCCGTTTACATTTATTTAATAAAATTTTATTACGAAAATAAAAGTAGAATGTGAAAATGGGCTTACCTGCTCAGACGACATATTTATATCCAATATAAAATACCGTGAAAACGGGTTTACCCGATTTGTTAAAAAAGTTTCGTACTTTAATAGAGATACAATTAGGTAATTTTTTTTCTTTTTTTAGGGCCCTCCTGTTGTGGGAAGGACATTAAATAAACATTACGGTCCTCTTCATGATCTAAGGAGCTTTTATGAACAATTTTATCAAGATTTGTTAAACGGTTTTGATTTATATTCGGGACATACATACGTACAAGCAAACAGACATATATACATACATATATACATACGCTTTACTTTCTGCTTTATATATTAGATAGATATAAGAAAAACAAGACCAATTAAAACACTTAAATTAGCTTCCAACTTAATAGAACTACTGCAGTGACAGACCGGAGTCGTTTGTTTATATGTTGCTGCTTCTGTTCCAGAAGCGGTATTAAAAGCTCTCTCAGTTGTAGAAACTGGTGTGATTGATGGCGTCACAGTTGTAGGAGTGGTTGTGATTGTTGGCGTCTCCGTTGCAGAAATGGTTGTGATTGATGGCGTCACAGTTGTAGAAGCGGTTGTTATGGATGATGTTTCGGTTGTAGATGCTGAGTTATTTTGCACTGTAAGAAAACAAAGAACGCCAAACATGCATTTTCAATGAGCTTCAGATGTAAGCAAGAAAGACAAAATAAATATCAGAAAATAAATTAGCATAAAAGCGTCAATAGGTTTAACTTTTTATTATCAAAATCATTAAACATGTTAAATAATGATTTTTATATAAAATTACAAATGAAACAGACATTTTTTTCTGTTCAAATATATTGTCTTTCTTTAATGTTTCTGTCCAAGACTATTTTGTAATGATTATAAAAATTGACAAACGTAAATGGAAACGAGTGATTTCCTAATAGAAACGTACATGTGACATTTAGTGGTATTAACACATTTGGATGCATTACATGGTGGGAAGCGTGGTCGAAAGGCTAAGTACGCTTGAACTTTGCTTGGCTTGGCTACCTAGAAGGGGGCTTGAGGTATGACACCCGACTCGGGCAGAGTTTTTGTTTACTGAGCGCCTAATGGCAGCACGGAAAACCAACTCCTAGAAGGTATTTCCCCAAAAAGCTGAAGTCTACATATAAAGAATTTTAAAAAATTAAAATGTCGTATTGTTAGCGGCCCCAAAAAGGGAAAAAGACGCTATTAGTTTTGTGTGAAATGTCTGTCCGTCTGTCCGTTTTTTTTTGTTTTTTTTTTGAGGTTTCGAATAAGAGATTAAGCCTTTTCAAAACAATTACATAAATTATAAGACTTCAGTTAGGCCAGAAGAGGCGAGGTGGTTGAGCGGTAAAGCGCTTGGCTTCCGAGGTCAAATCCTGATGAATACTGCGATTTTCAACTTCGGAATCCTTGGGCGCCTCTTAGTTTACCCAGCTCAAATGGGTACCTGACATTAGTTGGGGAAAATTAAAGGCGGTTGGTCGTTGTACTGGCTACATGACACCCTCGTTAACCGTAGGCCACAAAACAGAGGAACTTTACATCATCTGCACTATAGACCACAAGGTCAGAAAGGGGAACTAGTTAGGCCAGGTTCACATCTAGCTTGCACCTATCCTTTGATCTGCTGGACCGTTGGGGCACTACACAAGATCTGTCAACTTTCTTTCTCCATTCTTATCTCTCATTTCTCTACTTCTACATATTTTTAACTCTTTCTTTCCTAATTGACGATGCCAACGTTGATTTAACCCCATTGAACTAAATTGATTTTCGGACTTATAGACTTTAATTTGTGTTGTTGTTTTTTTTTTAAAAGAGCGATACTTCAATATAACATTTTCTGACAACACAGACAAGGAAAGCGGCAGTTCTTCTCAGAGCTTCTCTGTCTCCGTACAGGGCCAACTCGTCATTCATTCCAGCTTCGTTTTCACTCAAATATGCATGCCTGTCATGGAAGTCGTTTACCAAGTTAGGTTATTTTTGTCTACCTTTAGGGCTCTCTTGTTGTGAGAATGACATAAAACATACATTACTTCTCCGCCATCATCTATGAAACTTTTTTGTCCAATTTTATCAAGATCAGTCAAAAGGTTAAGATTTCTATTCTGGACACACATACATACATAGATGCATAGATACATACATACATACATACAAACATACATACATACGTCTTACTTTCTGATTTATATGTATTAGATAAACAGAAGAAAAACAAGCACTGTTAAAACAGTAAAGTTAGCTTCCAATATACAAGAGGTACAGCAGCGAAAAATGAATTCTGTTTTAGTCGCAGTTGTTTGTTTATATGTGGCTGTTTCTGTTACAGGAACGGTAATGGAGAATCTCTCAGTTGTAGAAGTGTTTGTGCTTGATGTTGTCTTAGTTGTATAAGTAGTTGTGATTTGTGGTGTCTCAGTTGTAGAAGTAGCTGTTTTTGGTGGTGTCTCAGTTGTAGAAGAAGTTGTGATTGGTGGTGTCTCAGTTGTAGAAGTGGTTGTGCTTGATGGCGTCTCAGTTGTAGAAGTAGTTGTAATTGGTGGTGTCTCAGTTGTAGAAGTAGTTGTGATTGGAGGTGTCTCAGTTGTAAAAATAGTTGTGATTGGTGGTGTCTCATTTGTAGAAGTGGTTGTCATTGGTGGTGTCTCAGTTGTAGAAGAAGTTGTGATTGGTGGTGTCTCAGTTGTAGAAGTAGATGTGATTGGTGGTGTCTCAGTTGTAGAAGTGGTTGTACTTGATGGCGCCTCAGTTGTACAAGTGGTTGTGATTGGTGGTGTCTCAGTTGTAGAAGTAGTTGTGATTGTTGGTGTCTCAGCTGTAGAAGCGGTTGTGATTGGTGGTGTCTCATTTGAAGAAGTGGTTGTGATTGGTGGTGTCTCAGTTTTAGAAGTTGTTATTGATGTTGTCTTAGTTGTAGAAGCGGTTGTTATGGATGATGTTTTGGTTGTAGATGCTGAGTTATTTTGCCCTGAAAGAAAAAAAAGAACGCCAAACATGCATTTTCAATGAGCTTCAGATGTAAGCAAGACCAAATAAATATCAGAAAAAAAAAGTTAAAATTATCATAGAAACGCCATTAGGTTCCACATGTCAATAACAAAATTAATTAAAACATCTTGCTCGTAGAATATACTCATACATCACGATGTTTACTTTGTCTAAAAAACAGTAAAGTTCCCATTTCAGAAGTTGCGATCTATAGGTCAGATGATGTTAAGATCAACTGGTTCTTTACTCAAGGTGTTATTCTAATCAAATGTAAATATTCGTGTATTGTAAACCTCATTGTTTTTTTTTTTGTGTCCGTTCCAGTTTCGTAAATGTTTCCTTGAGTTGAGGGGTCCCAAACAGAGGATGCACATTCTATTATTAGCCAGAGAGTAAGGGAGTGTTGCAGTTGTTGTTTTTCTTTAATTGAGTCACATTTTGTTTAAAATATTATTTCATATTATTTCCGTGGTCGAGAGGCTACGTGCGCTTGAATTTGGATTGGTTGGCTCAAGTGGGCTCAAGGTTCGACACCCGACTAGATCAGAGTTGTGTTTACTCAGTGCCTAAGGGCTGCACGGAAAACCTTCTCCCAGATACTCCTCCCCCACCCCCAACTGGTCCACAAATGAGATTGGACCATAGCGCTCTGAGCATGCTATAATTATGAAAGTATCACTATATAAAAGCTGTAATTATTACTATTACAATAGATAGACGGAAGTATTGAAAAACAGATAGATAGATAGATAGATAGATACAGACAGATAGACAGACAGAGACATATAGATAGATAGATAGATACAGACAGATAGACAGACAGAGACATATAGATAGATAGATAGATAGATAGATAGATACAGACAGATAAACAGAGAGACATATAGATAGATAGATAGATACAGACAGATAGACAGACAGAGACAGATAGATAGATAGATAGATAGATAGATAGATATTTGTTAAATCTACCTAGATCTACATCTAGAAAAAAAATTTTGAAAAATGGAGACACAATGATGTGACAATAAGTTGGATCCCAGTATCGCTATAGATGTCTAGAACCTAAGTGTAGGTAATCGTAACTTTGGTATCGAAATACTTTGTTTAGTGAAAGCTAACCTTTTGGATCTGCTTCTAAAAGGTTCTTCTGTCGACCTTTTTTTTTTAATTCAATGAATTCAGAAAGATAAGATTTTGTAATTCGTTTTGAAACATCAACAAACAATGTAAAGTATTTCTAAAAATATTGATCAAAAAATAAGTTGAGGAATTTCCCAATAACCTGCAAAACTATGTTTTCGAAAAAAAAAAAAAAAATTGCACTGGTCGCAGACCTATATATTTATATACTATACCCAAAGTTGAAAACACTCGAAGACATGCCTTATTTTTTTATTATTATTAGATCAGAAACCAGAAACAATTTCTTATCCGATAATTACCAGATCACGTCACGTCAAGCTTGACCTCTGACCGGATGTTCTTAAGAGGCCCTAATCTTGATCCGGGTGTCACATTATCGGCCTTGACCTATAACATGATCTATCACGTGCTTTCCTGCCCCATCTCTATTTCCGGCCAACCAGTCAAGAGTACTCAAGAGTATATTAAGAACGTTGAGGGCAGGAGCGTAGGAGGATGTCATGTGGCAAGTACAAGAACCAACCGCCTTTACTTTCCCCAATTAAAATCAAGTACCCATTAAAGTTGGATGGGACTCAGGGGCGGTCTAAACAGGGAACTTTTTACGAAGAGACCGAAACTTAATTGTTTCATCCGTAAGCGCTTTTCAAATTCAAGGGTCTAAATGTGTGTACATGGTTAGCAGTCAAATGCAAGCTTTATCAGATCGCTATTTTGTATTATTATTATTGAAGGCTTCAAGGGATAATCCAAAAGAAGCGTGTGTGGGATTAAAACATTGCAGTAATGTTCATTGACTTGAGAAAAAAAGTTTTTCCATCAAAGCAATCAGAAAAACGTCATCAACAAATCAGGGGTAATATTAAAAGTGTATTGAGAATGGCGACATTTTTATTTTAGTATCTTGAGGACACTATCAAAACGACACTAACAGCTTGAAAAAGTAGCACTAGATAGATCCACATGGAGAGAAAGAGAATAAAAGGAGGGTCTCTGATTGCAGATGGCTACCTGATCGACCTGTACAGTCGTTTGGATTTATTGATGGTCCCGGGTTCAAATCCTTCCCTCTCCCATCCCTCGTCGTCCTGCAGGAGGTTTGGACTAGGAAGTAAACTATCTTTAAATCTGAAGGAACATCCGAAACATGTAAAACATTTCACAAAGATGCCATAAACAACAATAGCAGAAAGAAGGGGGGAAAAGCAACGGCGCCTGGTGATAAAATATGCCAAACCTTTGACCGCAGCTGTGTATCAGGGATTGAATTCTTTAGTCATAAAAGGAGTTGGTAAGGGAAAAAAATTCTCTAATAAAAGGGACAGCGTTCCACTATAAACTTAAAAAAATAGAATTCCAGCTTATTTCAAGGGTCATTACAGTATACTGATGTCCAATTTGAAAATCGTAGTTATAAAAGAGGAGCTTTTTCATGCAGTGCAGTGATTTGGCGGTTCTGCCAGCTTAGATAAATTGTTGTAATGTCCTTACCACTACCGGAGGGCCATTGAAATAGACAAAAAGTACCCAATTGTGCCTCTTTAAAAAAAAACAACTAAACATTTAAACCAGCGGTTCTCAACCTTTTAAGCTCGACAACCCCTTTTTTACAATCTCTCATTATGCCGTGACCCCCCCCCCCCCCCTCACACAGCAATGGAAGAATAAACCAAAACAAACCTTATTTTCGATGGTCTAAGGCGACCCCTGGCAAATCGTCAATCGACCCCCAAAGGGATTGCGACCCACAGGCTGAGAACCCCTGATTTAAACAAATCGGGTAAACATCGTTTTCACTGTATTTTATATTTGATACGTCGGCTGAACGGGTAAACCCATTTTTACACTCTACTTGTATTTCTTATCTTATATAGTACAGACGTTACTTCAAAAAAGAAGATGATTACGTCCTATGCGTCATGAATTCAGTCAAGCATATTAACCAATGACTTAAAATTCTGCCAAGTCACTGGTTTTTCTGGCTAGCTCAGGCAACCCATTCCATGCTCTAATACAGCGGTTCTCAGCCTTTGAAGCTCGGCGACCCCTTTTTACAATCCCTCACTCTGCGGCGAAACCCCCTCCCCCAACCACACACATACAGCAATCGAAGAGTAGCCAATAACAATCCATAGTTTCGATGGTCTTAAGCGACCCATGGCAAATGGCCAATTGAACCACGGGTTGAGAACCCCTGCTCTAACAGCACTAGGGAAGAAGGAGTATTTGGGCCAGAGTCTTGTTTAGGCCTATTGGTAGAGGGTGCAGCTTTGAAGAGCAGGTTTCGCTCGTCCCGACTTTAAGCTTCCGGAACATATGTTGTCTCATTCCGCTGTGTCTGGTTCTGAGTCGAAAGTAGATGTAACGTTGAAATACTTACCTGGACTCATACAGATATAGAATTGTTCCGCGTCACAGTTTGTCGTATCAGCAGCCGGACCGCTCGCCCACGTGATGAATACACACCTATTTTCTCCATATGCTGGTGAAATGTACCAATAATCTATATCATTGGCAGTTTTGTTGTTGCTAAGCCAGGCGTAGGTCGTATGCTCGTTGTTGAGATCATAGATGCCGATCCAATAATTTTCAACTAGCAAAATAAGTAACATAAACATTAACAAGAAAGACATACAAATTTAAGAAAATTAAAACACACAAATTAAAAAAAAGAAAAACATAAACATTAAACAAGAAAGAAAAACCATAAACAATACTTCAAAAAAACAACAACAAAGCTTTTACGCTCATAAACATTTCTATGTCTATATGATCTCATGGAAATGAGATGAATGCCTGGGCATAAGCTGTGTTTGGAGCGATGTCGCCCACACATCCATTCACCCCTCTCCACCCAGCTGATGTATCCAAAGAAATGGCAGTGCCGATACAGTTTAGGGTCAGCGGCGTCGCAGGTTCTGCCCGGGTGTAGCACTGTGTGCTGCAAAATGCGTTAGGGTCGCCAGCTTATGATTTTTTCTCAGGGTTGACTCCCCAAGCCTTTTCCATGTTTGGATATAGCTCCAAGGCATTTACACTAAGCTAAATGCAAAAAAAATACTGTTTTAAAAAAACTATGTATATTTTAAATGTATCAATAAGTTTGAATCAGTCATGTAAATAAATTTGTCATGGATCTAGAATATAGACTAACAATAATAAATCTGTGTGATTAGAAATATGTTTTTACCAATTTGTTTTTCTTAAGCGTAATTTCATGATTTTAAATTATCAATACGCTATGATCCTATCCCTTGTCTGTACGTGTTAAATTATTAGACAGACAGAGTAGGTTGATAGAACCTTTGTAAAAAAAATAATTGATCTCACGCCTACTCAAGCCAACATAAAAACCACTCAGCTAGTTAGGTTCTCATGACTATAGAAGATTGTATATGATTATGTATTGTTTGTTTACTTTAAAGCGGTAACCACTTATTCAGCTTATACCACCAACTTAGTCCAGTACAAATTCTTTCCCTTGCTGCAGTTATCAAAAAAATAAATAATTAAGAAATAGTCACTTAACTAATTGGTTTCTTTTACTATTGCTTTTTGTGTGGTAAAGTAAAAGAAATAATTTTGAAACATTTCAGCTTGATCCGACATTGGGTGTGGCAAAAATAACGTGTACACACCTTTTACCAGACAGACAGACAGGCAAAGTGAGTTGATATTAGTTTTGTGAAAAAGTCAAAATGCAATTTCTCCTTTAAAAAAGCTGATAACTTTTTCTAAGAGAGATTACTATAATATAAATAATTAACTAATGATATGTAAAAACAAGCAATTAAAAAAAGACAATACTTTTAAAAAAAAACAAACTCTTAGGTCATCTCACTCTAAAAGTCTGTGTGACTGGTTTTTATTTGGAGACATTACCTCCCTTACCCCCTTACTAAGATCAAGTTAAAACTTGCACAATCATTTAATGTTCCTAACTAACAAGATTCATTCAAATACTTAGCCAATTAGTTAATTGAATAGTAATTATTCATAATGTTTGTCTGATATTTAAAAAAAGAATTAAATCTTACATTATTGAGATATATGGCTGCAAATATGGATCAAAGACATACAAACCCAAATTTTGCACTACATAACTTGCTTCTTCTGTATTCTCAAACTCAACCAGGGACATAGAAGATGATTCACAAGCCACCTATAAAATCAATAAAAGCAGTATAGACTTAGATAAAAAAAATTAAAAATATTTCCTACATATTGAGGAATTACCTAGCTTAAATGTATCTGTTACATTCAAGAGTAGACCTTAACTTGAACCTTGTTTATTGCTTAGAAATAAAGAAATAAATAAATATAAATATACAAACAGTACACAGAGCTACTCCATTTGGTAATTATAGCAGTATTCACTGTATAGATGTCGAGATAAAAGGCATTCCTTTAATGAGCCATTTCAGTCGGGAAAGGATTTTATCCCGTGGCCAGGATAGAGAATCCATGATCATTTAATCACATCCGAATGGTCATGGGGCATGGCCCCTTAAGCCGACGCAATGGGTTCCCCTACGACTGTACTCTCCGTATTCCTATAATGTCGCATTGCCTCTTGTGGGCGTGTCATGACCCCCTCTGGGGAAAGGTGCAATGGGTTTCGGACTGGGTAGCAATCCTTTCTCACATCCTCACCACGTGCAAGTACACTCCCTAGAGCATAACTGTAGTAACCCAATGGTGGCCCTACTCTCGATCTTAGCCTTTCCGCTTCCCCAGCTGACGTTTCCACGGAGGCATCCCGCTAAGGCGACGGGAGCTTTTCCTCCGCAGTACGCGCAGGCTTATTATTATGGCCTAACACCTCCACCTTTTTTCTTAATAAATTGGACGCATTTTAACGATAAACCTAATCTACACTTTTAGCTCGCAAGTGAATGTAACTGTTAGAATAAACGTTTTAAAGCCTGCTCTTTCCAAAACACCCCCTTAAATGTAGTCAGCGGCCTTATGAGAAAATAACTAAGGATCTTCTCGAATGGCTGTCGTCTGGTTGCTGTATTAAGCATTCCAGACGATTCCAAAATACCAGAGTTTAAATAATTTTGGCGGCCGACGAAATGGGAAAAGACGCTATTAGTTTTGTGTGGCCTTTCTGTCCGTCCCGTTTATATCTTAGAAACTAGATGAAAAAATGAAAATCGGACATCATGATATGATTATTCAACGTTCTGATGCAACGGCTTTTTTTTTCTTTTCCGAAAGTGAACCATATACTTTTTTAACAAATCATACTGTATAAATTTAAGATTTATACACAGTGGAACGATGAAATTGAATATTACTTTTGCTTGATGCCATGTTAGGTTTTGTTTCAAAAAAGTGTAACATTTTCCGTGTGAAATAATGTCTTTTTCTGTTGGACAGTTTTCTGTTTGAAAAAAATATTTTCAAATAAAAAAGATATTAGTAAATGTTTTTTGAATAATATTTTTTTAAAGATTATAAAAATTTAAAGACCATAAATGTTTACGATTAATTCCATAGTACAAAAATATATATGCATTTAGTGGTATTTAACACATTTAAAAGAAAAAATAATAATAGTAATAATAATTGCAGAACATCTTCAAATTGTGTAAGATGCAAGTTTAAAAATGCAATCAAAACTTCTCGCCTCCAGCAATCAATTAGTTTCCTTCCTACGCAAATATGACTCCGAAGCAACCGCTCTGAACCGAAACAATGTTAATGTCATTGTCGGTTTGGATGACTTAGGCCACGAGATTTGCTAATGGGAAGAAAAAAAACCTCCACGGAAAATTCCCGACTTTATTACATGGGGACAACATTGACAAGGCTGATTCCTTAACATGGTTCAAAGCAGGTCATTTCTACCCTGAAACAGAAGGCTTTGTTACAGCAATACAGGACAGAGTAATCAGGACAAAAAATTACGAGAAGCATATCCTGAAACTTAATGTTGTCGACAAATGCCGAAAATGTGGAAATGTGGGCGAGTCGATTGAACACATTATGGCAGGATGTCCAGCCCTATCAGAACCAGCCTACCTAGGTAGTCATAACCAATTTGCAAAGTTAATACACCAGTACTTGGCTTTGACGCACAAATACTCACCACAAGAGGTTCTCGAGTCTACGGATCATCTACAGTACTGGGATAGGCCTAATTTGACTGACAAAACGGTAGATTTTAATTGCCCTGATTTGTTGCTCATCGATAAAAAAAAAACCTCTACCATTATCGACATCGCCATACCACTATGTCATAATTTAAGAAAAACTGAGATAGAAAAACAAAGAAAATATGGGAAGCTAGAATTGGAGATTAAGCGTCTATGGAAATTGTCCAAAATAACAATACACTCCATTGTTATATCAACCTAGGGGATAATAACAACTGACCTCACAGACACTTTCAAGGCCCTTAACATTCCTAGGAACATCCTCGTTGCCTGTCAGAGGGCGGTACTGCTACAGATCTGCCACATCACCAGAAAATTTCTGAGTGGAAACTGTTAAAGGGACTACGATGAATTTTGTTTCTCTTTAGCGAGACTCGACCCTGGCAGCGTCAGAGAATGACGACTCGTTCATTTCTAACATAATAATAATAATAAGGCTTGTCCGGAGATTAATGAGAAATGCAGCATTTCCAGTAAATACGCGGGCAAGCATAACCATTGTCCGCCGGTGGTCGAATTAATAATATTTTCTTTTTGCCGTCTGAGTCTGGCCTCTCTAGCGTATTTTCTTCAATTGAAAGAAACGCCAGAGATTAATGCAAGACAATTAAAAAAAAATCACAATAAACTGTAAACAACGCCATTAAATGTTGAACTATTAAATATACAACAAATTTAAAAAATTTAAACCATTCTTAGTCCTCTGACAACAATAACAATTTCCCAAGGGCAGTACTACCACTATTTTATATTTTATCTAACAGACCAATAAAATCAAAACATATAAATATAGTGTTCGCCCTAAGTTACAACCAAGATTCTACTAGCTAACAAGTAACAGTACTATTTTCAAATACAATCTTCACATTAGAACATGAGAAAAAAAAAAACTTACCAGTTTGTCCAACTACTTGAATTATTTTGACAGTCAATGTCAAAGAAAGTAACAGAATATAAAGTCTCAGTGACTTTGTTGTCATTTTGTCATTTATCACAGGAGCTGCTAAAATAAAAAGCTTGACATAATGCACATAAAGCTAAGAAGAAGAGCTTAATTAATAAAATACTACATAACATGCATGTTCTTATTTCTTATAGGCAAACAGGTGGCAAATATTTCTTGTCAATATATTAAACCTGTTAGACCAAGCAATTATACTAGGTTGTTGTCACACAAACTCAGATGCGGCCCCCAGCGTATGTGCCCATAAAAAGGGTATATTTAAGCTATATTATTGTTTTGCTTGAAAAACAATAATATCGCAAAGAACTGACAAAAATATAGTCTTAGATCCTTAATAACGTGAGCGAAGACTAGATTCTAAAACATGATCGAAATATGTACAATTGGCAATATACAATTTGAAATATACAATTGGCATTTCTAACGTTTACTAACAAAAAATTAGTAATATAACTTTTATACCTTAACTTAATGTCATGTAATTCAGAGCAAAAATTTTAAACAATCGTTTGACATTAGATTATTTAAGACATTTTGGGGATAAGAATAGAATATCAAGTGTGGAAATGGCAAGCCACTGGACGTAACTCACTCATGAAATAAAAGTCTATTTAAAACAATGTTACAAAGACAGCTAGTGTAAAAACCCAAACCCAAAATCGGCCCCCGAAATGGTCCACCTAGGCATGTAAAAAGGAAGGTTTCATTATAGGCTATAAAAAAAGATAGTCTTCTATGACTACTTGGATAAACACAGTCTTTGTTATTATTAATGTTATTATTAATTAATGTCTTGTGTCTCCCATTTATTTATTTGTGACAACAAAACAACGGACCTTTTCTTTAAGTGTCTGCTAAAAAAAAGCTAAAGCAAATCTACATATTTACTTCTTCTTGAGATAAAATAATATAATGGCACTAATAATATTCTTTTTTAGCATTGGTATCAAGTAAGACAAATTCGCTCAAAATCTAACAAACACCTTACCTCCTTTTCAGCTTACTTGTTTGTCGCTTCTAATGCTAATAGGTCCTACGCATAAACATCTACTTAAGCAATTTTAGCTTATCTAAGCCTGATACAAGCAACCACTAATAATAGGAAAAGTAGAAAACTTAACAGAAGTATTCTTAGCTTATGAAACAAGAAATACACCAGTTCTTTTTCTTTCTGATCCACATTAATTCATTCTATTTTGGTGCTTTTGTTCCCAAAAACTGTCTATAGCCAAAAGATACAAAGTCACACCCACAAGCAATATGACAACCTGTCACAAAATTGAGACAATAATCTGGTCTACGTGGAGTCTTTTGTTGTGAAAGCATATCTGATCACTTAGTTGCTTGCGAGATTTAGACCAAAGCATACACTAGCGTAGTCTTTTCTTATAGGAAAATAGGAATTAACATGATAGGGAAGACGTCAAACATTTCTGTTCTGGGGATTACTTCCATGCATGACTTATTTGTATATTAATACATCAACGCTACGCATGAATAAAGTATGTCATGAGCAATGTGACCGATTAGGAACCAGACATTTATGCGCAGAATGTTTAGAATATTATACATATTATATATATATATATATATATATATAAAGAGAGAGAGAGAGGGAGATAGATAGATAGATAGATAGATAGATAGATAGATAGATAGATAGATAGATAGATAGATAGATAGATAGATAGATAGATAGATAGATAGTAGGGATGCACAGGATAGTAGCTCCGGCTCTGTTTCCGGTCAAATATTTGGCCATTTTTAAATATCTGTACATATTTAGCTTCGGCCAATTATCAACGAAGAATAGTTAGCCTGACAGTAACAAGTACACATTGAACCTTTTAATATGCAAGAAGTGGACCTCGTTTTATTAATATCTGTTATAGAATGTATTGACGTTTATATTTAAAACATAATAATGTCCTTAAAATAGGGCCTATTTGAATATGCACCAAACATCTTTTAATATAAAGAAAAGGCATGCTAATATACATAGAAATGAAAATATACATTATTAATGCGCTTTACATACAGAGCACCAATGGCTGGCACATTTTTCGCTTTTTTTTTCTAGATCTTTGAGTGGGCTAGTTAACATGTTAAGATGCTATATTCCTTGACTAAGTCACGCTAACCAGGCGAATGTCTAGCTGTGCGGGTTAATCTCCAGAGGTAGAGATGATGGTTAACCAATCATATAAACAAATAACTCAAAATATCTAGGTGTTATAATAAATAAAAAGTCATTCTGACATCCACATAATTGACGAATTTAGACAAAAATAACGTTTATTGAAAGAAAATTTTAAAAAATCGAGAGTTAAAATGTTATTTAACCTTGGTTAGGCTAACATTAGAATAGTCGTCCACTGTTTGGGATTTCTCAGCTCAATGACTCAAAAGCAAAATAAAAGAGCCTTCAGGTTAACAACCAATACTCACACTGGGGAATGAATAAAATCACCCCATTTAGATCCATTTTAGGTCGGAAGACTACAAAGCAAGGCAGAAATAAAACAGAAAAAACTCAACCACAATTTACAATTACAAAAACACATCCTAATAGAAAACAGAGAAAGACACATGATAAAGACTCATTACTTATTCTCTATGCTAGGACAGTGCCACACTAATGCTCCCTCTTCTCGTGAAGTGTTTGATTTGTATCTATTATAATCAATACACTTTAAGATTCGCTCCCTAGATAAATGTGTATAGGAAGAGATCAACACAAGGAATTGATTAAAACCTTGCGAGAGTGTGATACTATCTCACATTACCAATTTAACTGCGTTACACATATGTGTTTTTTTTTCTTTGATTTAGATCAAAGCTCTCAAGCTGTCTTTTCAAGCGTGGTCCTTATATCTATAAATAAATATGAAAAACAGTTTAAAATTATAATTTTTAAAAGGATACCTCCGATAGTGAACTTCAAATGTAAAAAAATAAGCTAATAAAAAAAAGAAATACATTTTGGTTCATTTCGGGTATCGAACCCATGACACAGTTATCTCCTTGAACTTATTTTCTGATTTGGCGATGAAAGCCAACTTGTGTGATCATTTATTGGCATCTTCCTTACATGGACATCTAAATGTAACACTTTGCCTCTAGTTCTGAAATAGAACTTTTAAAATATATTCTAGATCTACTTCTAGATCTACAATATTATCATTTCTTGTAAAATAAAGACGTTACTTTTAAAAAAGATAATATCAATATTAGATTTAAGTAAAAATATAGGCCAAAATTACATGTATCTATTTTTTACTTTGAAAAATTATAATGGTTAAACCAGAGTTTTCCCCGTGTGTCAAAGGAGCCAGTAATTTTTTTTCTCAGCCATTTCAACTGTTCCATTTATTTTTGTTCGTTAACAACAAGTAAAATTTATCATTCAGTATTCATAGGTACTTAGATACGGCTTATTATGTAGGACAGGGGTTCTCAACCTGTGGATCGCGACCCCCTTGGGGGTCGATTGACGATTAGACATGGATCGCCTAAGACCATCGAAAATATGGATTGTTGTTGTCTATGCTTCTATTGCAGTATGTGTGTGGGGGGGAGGGGGGGCTGGGGTAGAGTGGGGGATTGTAAAAAGGGGGCGCCGAGCATAAAAGGTTGAGGACCGCTGATGTAGAACTTTGTCCCTTTAGATCATTGAATACGTTATTTCTCTCGCACCATTTCTTGGGCCAAGTTGAGACAATTATTCATTGTACCTCACAAAACATGAATCTATTAATAAATTTAACAATTAGTCAAACAATTCTTTTTAAATATTTATGTTGTTTGATATACTAAATGAAAACGCTCTACATTATTGAAAGATCTAAGTGCAGAGTTATTTCCCTTAATTTTATTTTTTTTAAATTTTAATTAAATTTAATTGTAAAATTTGCAATAACAATTACATAAGTGTCACAAACAGTGGGATTTTATAGTAGAATTGAGATTAATTTTACATTTGAGTAACAATCAATACAAGTGGATAATCATCTCGCTGTATTAGTTCAACAAAAAGTACTTAATAACAATAGTGTTTATTGAAACACATTTGAAGAATTTTGACGACAAGGCTGGGGGGTGCGGCCGACACGTTGAGCTAACCACCACTTCACACCGACAAGAGTGACGCCACTGGTAACAAGTAATGACATTTTGCTAAGATATTGTAGAAGAAGAGACTTGTACGTCAGAAGATAGTCAGTTCTCATTGTTAAAGAAATTTAGATAAAAAAAAATGAGAATAAGCACAATGACGGTTAGGCTATCAAATGTCACAATTTGTTTGAGATGTCGCGATGTGATTTAAGTTGCTTGGTCTTGAGTTAGAGATTCTTCCATTGAACATGTGTGTTATCTAAATATTTATATTTATGTATTTATATACATATATACATGCAAGAATTGCTCGCTCAAGAGCAAAGGATATATATATATATCCCGTGTTTGGGTATAGCCGCAGGGCAGGTTTACTTAATGCCTCTATATAGACCTAATTAAACATTTGCACACCATCTGGTTGTAGGTTCTATTAGCCTTGTCAACAAAGTAAAAGTCACCTACACGGCTCTACGCAATTAAAATGTAACAATAAATAAAACTCGCCAAACACAATCACCAAACATGCCTTTGCACATTTTATTTCATTTTCTTTTCCTCCATAGTTCCATAATAATATAAATTACTCTTCCAAGTGTTTGTAAGAGTCTGTGCATTATTAAAATACAAAATAAAAAGAGATGAATATTTAGAAATTGCATTGCAATAATTGAATACTTTTTTTATAGTGCAACTTTCATGCCTATAGCATTCCCATAGCGTTATTGTCCAATATCTACAATACATCGATGTGGGGAGCGCGTATCTGAAGCAGGTTTACTTAATGCCTATATATAAGACTTGTCTTCGAGTCAGATTATTAAACGAGGAATGCAGTATTTCATGTGGCTACGAAGCCCCAGCTGCGACTCACATAGTTTGCCACATCTAATGCAAACATGACTATTATATGCCAGTGGTCGATTTCGAGTCTCTTTTCACGGTCTATGTCTGTCTTCAGCAGTGGATTTTCTTTAGAGTATCACCTGGTCTTCGTAATAAAATCTCCAACTATCTCGTTCTGAAGACACCTGCAGTCAGATGCACTATGTCAGTTAAAGCAAGTTGGTGCCTAAGCTGGTCTTTAAAGCGTTTCTGTGGGACATTTCTGTTATGTCTATCACCTTACAGCTCATAAAAAGACTGCCTTTTGGAAACGCTCTTCCCCCAATACGGGATAGTGCTTTCTCCAGCGTAAGTGTCGGGCCATAAGAAGTCCCTCTATATTTTCCATACAGGTGTTAGCAATAACATCGCTGCTTTTAGTGCAATCTTGCCACTGTAATTCCTTGATGGAGCAAAAACATCTTTGGTGAAAGCGTTCAAGAAATATTTGTTATCACAAGCTATTACAAATAGTTTATTAACTAAGTGGTTATATGTTTTTATTGAATCTTGTTTTGTCAAGTAAAAAAAATAATTTAGTAAAATTTCAGATTGATCTCAAATCGGGTGTGGGAGAAATAACGTTCGCAAACCTTTGACCAGACAGACAAACAGACAGAGAGAGTAAGTTGATATAAGATTTGTAAAAAGTGGTAGAATTCCAATAAGGGAGATAAATTAAGACGTCTTCTTTAAAAAGTATTAAAAATGTTCTACGTTGGCATATGTTATCGCAATTTTAAAACTGAAACGATCATTTAAGAGCCCTATTTTGACTACAATATCAATTTTATGAAACATTTATTATAACAGTAATAAAATTTAACGAGCGCTATTAACAAACAAAATGTAGGCTCAAGGCGCTGTTATAGCATCCCCAACATAAACACGAGAACTAAAATGACACACTAATCTAAAACAAAGTGTCCAACCGATAGGTCCTAATGTTGTTCTTGAGTATAGTGTAGGATGTTGGGATCAATTGGGGAGTGAGTTCCAATCCTTTTGTCCATGCACTGAAAAAGTCCGCAGACCGTAGCTTTTGAGGGAAAAACGTGGCACCACTAAAAGCGCAGGGCTCCCCGATGGACATACCAATCGATCAGTTCGCTAAGGTACAAGGGCATTTCCTCGTTATAGATACACTGATGACAAAGTGTGGCCACTCTGTTTTCGATTCTCGCTTTCATAGAAAGCTAATGGAATGTGCGCAAGAGGAGTAGTAGTAGAATATTGTCTTGTTTTCGTTTGACTATTCGTGTGGCATTTGTTCTAAATACATTGCAGCTTAGTGATTTGGTTATCGGGTATACCAGCTACCTCTTATGTTCGTTGTGCAACAGTAAGACGGACATGTTTCACTACATTCTAATAGAACATTAAGACCTATCTGTTCAAAGCGTTGTTTCTAGAATGGTTTGTTATTGTGACTGTCGGGACTGCTCTATTTTGACGCCTTCAAGCTTCCATTATTTTTTGGGAAATGCATGATATAAATTAAATTATATTTATAATTGTAATTAGTTAAAAAGATATGGCAGCTATTTAAGGCGTCAATATGGCACTGTCTGGGTAAATATGAATAATACTCTTTCGATATTTATTTGGCAGCATAGAGCTTCTAAACTCTTCGCTAAATATATTTACTTCGGATCGTACAAACATTTAATTGAAGGAAAATGCAGATTATTGTAATTGACTATTTGACGAACATTTTCATTACCATCTCTATATTACTTTTGGCGTTGATCGCAATTTCTAGAAACTTAACGCTTATTCTGGAATCTCACATAAATATCTTAATATATCATTATAGTAGCATGAGATATCATTATAACGCCAGTTAGTTGCTCGTTCGAGCACAACACAGAATTCATTTTTCTCTTGATTGTTTGGCTCGGAGTGTCCCCAGGATAAAAACCTGGAATCTTTTTTGCTATAAATATTGGTCCAGACTCCATTATTTTCCGTCTAACAGATGTAGACAGCGCCGAAAGGTAAATCCTTGATTTGATTTACAAAGTTAGCAATAAAACTGTGTTCTTCACTACTGTCAATCTCAGCCTCCAAAACAAAGGGAACGTAGATTGTGCGATATATATTTCATTGGAGGCCTGCCTTCTGGAGAGGTACTAACGTCGACCCTGGAATACTGGTGAAACATGAACTAAAGATTTCTTAGTTTGGTCTTTTTCTCGAATCAATTTCCTTACTGCTTTTTGCAGACCATTTTTTAAAGATGTGTATTTCTGTTTCACTTCTTTAAGAGAGTTTAAGGAAGTTTCATAGGTCTCTTCCCTGAGGTATAGAAGCTCATCAACAAGGCTTCTGATGTCTGGTTTATCCGTCTCTACGCTGGCGTAAGCTGTGGCGGAAATCTTGTTAAAGCTGGTACTTATACCGCGAGCTTCACATTTGTACCTGCTGGCGTCTCTGTAGCTGGGATTCGGCCAGGTGAGAGTTATGTGAGATGCCCCGTTCATCCTGCTAGAGCCTTCAGGTACATTACTTGTGTTAAGTGTACTGTTGCGTTTGTTATAGATCAGAATGATAAGTTCTTCAAACGAATCTTTATCTAACGCTTGAACACGTGACAGAACCAGGGAATAGATTTTCATCATCTGTGGAATTTTATTTTCAGTGACAGAGCAGTTGATCACGAGACCATCAGTCACTCAGGGCTGTATTCTACTGGGCTGGACTTCAATCACTAGAGCTGAGATCAAAATAAAAAAGAAATAGTATGATGTCTGTTATTAAAACTCAAAATAATAATTTAATGTTTGACATTTTACTATTTATTGAAAAGATATTCTTCTATGATGTTACTCTGTTAAGACCAGAATGGGCATAGGCAAAGTAGGCAGCCGTCAAGGGCCACCGATTTCTACAGACTGTCACAGGGCAATTTTTAGAGAGAAGAAATAGTTGGACTTATGGCAAATGTTATTGTAGAAAAAATATGTTTTAATAAATTGTGTAATTTTTTTTTCTCTTTTTAATTTATATATATATTCTGTTCCCCTTTTAAGACCTTATGGTCTATAGGGCAGATGATGTAAAGGTCATCTGTTTCTGTGACTTACGGTTAACAAGGGTGTCATGTGGCCAGCACGACGACCAACCGCCTTTACTTTTCAGGTACCCATTAGAGCTGGGTGGACTCAGAGGCGCCCGAAGATCCCGAAATTAAAAATCCCAGTCTTCACCAGGATTTGAACCCCGGTTAGGAAGCCAAGCGATTTACCGCTCAGCCACCGCGCCTCTATATATTCTATATTCTATTCTCATTTTAGGCCTTAAAAATTCACTTCGTCTAGGGCCTCCTATTCTCTAAGCCTGGCCCAGCAATGTTTTTTTCTTGAGTTCCATCATTCTAATTAAATTGAAATATCTAAGGAAATGCGGTATGTATACTGATAAAATGGGTTTTACATGTTTATCTAGGAAATGATATACTTAACAGGTTTCCCGAGCCCCCTTTCTTCAGGCTAATGAGAATAAGCACAAAGTAAATGATAAACTTTAAATAAATGGTGAACGGTCATTTAACAATAAAGCTTTAAAAGTGAAATATGAATGAAGATGAGCGTTAATATACGTTACATAAGAAAAGGTGAATGGTAATTTCACATCGTAATAACAGTGGCGTGGCTAGGAATTTGCATCATTTTGGTACCCTTTGGGGGGGTGGCGGCTTGGCCTCTTTGGTTGTTCTGCGTTTTGCGTAATATTTAATATTTAATTAAAAAAAAAAACATTTGGGGAAAATCTCAAGTGGGGGCCAGGGGGACTTTCCAAATTTCCCCCTCCTTCCCCCACCCCAGCTACGCCACTGTGTACTAATCAAGCAAAAGTAAGCACGTCTTACCTTATATTCAGTTTAATCTTAGTTTAACCCTAACCCTAACCTAACAATTATAGTGTATTCCTCTTGTTACTAAGTATTAATAAATACTTTCTTTCCACATGGTACTTCGACTATATGGTACCCCATACACAGAGGCGTAGCTAGAGTGGGGGGGGGGGAGGAGGAAGGGGGAGAATTTGAAAATCTACCGAGCCCCCAGTATAGGGGGTCGCCCAAATGAGTGTTTAACATAAAATTATCAAAGAGGTCAAGTCCCTCCGGGACTCCAAATGATTACGAATTCCTAGCTACTTCACTGCCGTAGAAGAGTTTCAAGTCTTCATAGATTAAGACATCGAAAAGAAACTGGGAACTGAAAAAAAAAAGAATTGCTTTCCATTTTTCCGAATACATGTTATCATACATTTATATATCTATTTTATTGTTACAAGATTCATCACCATCTTTGCTTTGCGTTCCTATTGGAACATTGGGCTTCATAAAAAGGGAAGTTTCCTTTTCAGACCTTGCGTTCTATCGGGTTGTTGATGTCAGGTCATCTGTTGCTTTTGCCAACGGTTAACGAGCAGGGTGTCATGTGGCCTGCACAAGGACCAGCAACCTTTAATTTATCTATCTATCTATCTATCTATCTATCTATCTATCTATCTATCTATCTATCCATTAATCTTTTATCTATCTATCTATTTACCTATCTATCTGTCTGTATATCTATCTGTCTATCTATCTATCTATCTATCTATCTATCTATCTATCTTTCTATCTATCTATCTTTCTATCCATTAATCTTTTATCTATCTATCTATCTATCCATCTATCTCTATCTGTCTGTTTATCTATCTATCTATCTATATATTTATATATATATATATCTATCTATCTATCTATCTATCTATCTTTCTATCCATTAATCTTTTATCTATCTATCTATCTATCTATCCATTTAGCTATCTGTCTGTACATCTATCTGTCTATCTATCTATCTATCTTTCTATCCATTAATCTTTATTTATCTATCTATCTATCTATCTTTTTTTCTTTCTATCTATAGATACATAGATATGGATATAGATATTTTTATATCGCAATCTCTGTTTACGTACCTTCGTGCGCTACTGACAACAGCTGACACAGGACAATAAGCAAAGAAACCAACATGGTTGAAAATTTGAAAACAGAAATATTGTTTATATTTCAGCTATAAAAAAATGTTTATATAATGTCTCTCTCTCTCTCTCTATACATATATTGATTTGTGAGATTGTACTTGAGATTGTACCTGCGGTCTAACCAAATATAAACCTGACATCCCGGTGTAAACTTTCACAAAGACAAACTCTTACCAGTGGCGTCACTAGGGGGCCTCACTGGAATACACACACTCACCTACTAGGGAGTGACATCCAAGTCGGAAAAAATGCACTTTTCCAAATTTTTTTTTCTCGACTATTGCTTAGAAATGTCGAAAAACGCTTTTATGACCGGGGCTTTGACCCGGACAACTTCGAGAGAGCTTTAGGCGCTCCCCCAAACATCTTATCTGACCAGTTAACTTTTCTATTTATTGAAGATCAGTATGACCGATGTTGATGGGGTACTAGGTAACCTGAACCCTATATGCATAGATTTGAGGGCGTTTTATCCATCATCTCGAGTATACATTTAATTGCATTTCAAATTAATGCTATGTCGTCTGCAAAATCCAACTCGGTATGGTTTACGCCATGGTAACACGAATGCAGCCTGTTTAATGTATTTTTATGACATCGTCGATGTCTACAAGAAAGAGAAATTGAGATAAGATAAATTCTTATCTCATATACGTCCCGATGTTGAAGAATTTCAACGTCATATACAGCAGCTTGGTTTGCTTTAGACATGTCGCTAAATGTAAATTGTATGTTTGTTTTACATGTTTCGGATGTTCCTTCAGAGTTGAAGATAGTTTACTTCCTAGTCCAAACCTCCCGCAGGACGACGGGGGATGGGAGCGGGAAGGATTTGAACCCTCGACCATCGATAAATCCGAACGACAGTCCAGCGCGCAAACCGCACGACCAGGCAGTCAACATCTGGACAAATTGTTGCCATGTGCCTTATTCTCTTGCTATTTTGCAGAGTGATTCCGATGGACGCTATCAAACTTCTTTTTAAATCTACAAAACTGATCAACATCCTTTGTTGGTATTTCTGGCTTTGATTGACGATGTTTCAACGGACATAAACCTGTTCAGTGCTTGATATGTCATTTCGGAAGCAGCTGAGAAACACTAGTATAATTTAAAACATTTTCCGTGAGGAGCTCTTAAATAATCTCTAATAAAAAAGGTTCAACTCAATATTTGTCAAATCAATCATTGTACATTTTAAATGTATGTAATCACTTTCATAATGTATTAAAAAAAAACAAAAAAAAAAAAACAGCGACATTTGAAAATAGAAACAAAATAAACAATTATAATTTTTTTCTTGGGGTGGGGGAGTTATTTTTCGGGTTAGGGGGTGACACCCTTAGCTTACCGTACGGGTGATAACAACTCTAGTGACGCCACTGACTCTGACTATTGCTAAATGGCATAACTAGCACAAATACATGTTTAAATAAATAGGAAAAGAATTAATGTTTGGAATTTATACTCAGGAACACTAAGTATATCGTGATTATGGAAGTAGTGTCAGCCAGTGTGCTAATTGTTTTTAATAGATTTTATCTTCATTCAAAAAAGGATAAACCGCTGATAAAGCACATAGTAAACCAAATGTACTTCTGCCTTTAAAAATAGACCTAAATAAAATAAAATTACGAAGCTTTTTCTAACTGGCGTGCTTTATACACCGTCTGAATCAAACGGCTGTATATTGTAAGTAAGACTGAAACATATATATATATATATATATATATATATATATATATATATATAATATATATATATATATATATACATATATACTAACTGATACCCATGCTTCTTTCCATCCTTTAATCACCAATGGTAAGATCGATTTTCAGCTTGCTTCCCCCCCAAAAAAAAAACGTATCTCATCCCACCTTTATATTGTCTCATTAACGAATTTTTTACAAAGCTTTAATCTACACACTCAGTCTGTCCGGTTTCTCTGTCTGTCGGTTTCTCTGTCTGTCGGTTTCTCTGTCTGTCGGTTTCTCTGTCTGTCGGTTTCTCTGTCTGTCGGTTTCTCTGTCTGTCCGGTTAAATGTTTGTATAAGTTATTTCTCCCACACCCATACTTGGATTAAATTAAAATTTAGCACAATTATTCATTGACATGAACAAAAAATTAATCAATAAAAATTAACTAATTAGTTGTATTAATAAATGATTATTAATATATTCTTTGATACCAACAATGAAAGTTAATCCTTCAGCATTTACATACACGGTGATGCGGTGGCTGAGTGGTAAAAAGCTTGTCTTCCGAATCGGAGGACTGAGTTCGAGTCAAGGTGAAGATTGGATTTTTAATTTTGGAATCTTTAGTCGACTCAGCTTTATTGGGTACCTGACATTAGTTGGGGAAAAGTAAAGAAGGAAAATGATATTGTTTCTGTAGCTGGAGAGACGATTGAAATTGTGCAAATTTTTAAATACCTTGGTATCGAAGATGAATAAATAGTAATGCAATACAATGTAAAAAAAAATATAATAAAGTATCCCTCTCAGAGTTTCCTATCTACAGTGCAAATGATATAAAGTTCATCTGTTTCTGTAACCGATGGTTGACATGTGTGTCATGTGACCTGCTCAACGACTAACCGCTTCCCCCAACTTAAGTCAGGTACCCTATAGAGTAGGGTGAACTCGGAGGCGCCCTTGACATCCCGATAATAAAAATTCCAAAGATTCGGCCACCATACCCCCAATACAATGTCGTTATATAAATAAATGAACTAATTAACACATGAATTAGGTAATTAATACGAAATATATACATTTTATATTATAAATGGCTACCCTACCAAAATACTTTAAAATATAATCTAAGTGTATCAATGAGTAAAAAAAAAATTAAAAAAATTGGCCACATCGGTAACTACACTCAACCATTTTATTGCAAACATTAACAAGTCTAAATAAATTAACAGACCTAATTACAAACTAGCGCACCATCTTATTGTAGATTCTATAAGCTTTTTCACCAAAGTAAAAGCCACCTACACGGCTCTCCACAATAAAAGTGTAAACAATTTATGAAACATGCAAAACGCAAACAACTAAACATACCTCGGCAATTTGTTTTTCTTATATACTAAATCAATCTACATAAATATTTATAAGAGTGTACTTTTTTTACACAACCAAAATTACAATACACGTATTTATTTACAAGAGCGACAATAAAATATAGTTAGAAAAACATTTGTACTATTTTTTAAAGAGAGTTTCAGATTTTTTAAAAATATTCAATCATAAGTGTTGTTTTTAAAACGCAACTTTCATGCTTATAGCTTGCTTAGAGAGTTATGCTACAGGGAATTCATTATTTCACTATAGGGAGAGGGTGTCTTGGAGCATGTTCACCATGCTGCCTTTAGGCCAGGGGTTCTCGACCTGTGTGTCGCGACCCCCTTGGGGGTCGCTTGACGATTTGCCAGGGGTTGCCAACAACCATCCAAAAAAAGGATTGTTTTGTTTAGTCTTCTGTTGCTGTGTGTGTGAGCGGAGGGGGGAGGTCACGGCGATAAGCGAACACTACTCTGGTCTAGCGGACGTTTGAACTCTGCTTGTGTCCCTCAGCCACAAACCCGACCCCATTTACCTTAAACCTATAGCTAGCATGATGCATACAATGTTATACACATATATATATTTTCTTTTTAATTTTAAAAAAAGATCTATAAATAAAAGTGACTTTGAAAAGCACAACATGAGAATATTCTTATGGTTGATTTAAATGGTTTTAAAATGTGCTGATTGATGATTCTTTTTATCTTTATAATAATAATAATAATAATAATAATAATAATAATAATCTTTATTGTCCATATGGAAATTTGTCTTACAATTTGTGCATTATGTACAAATCTCTCAATGCAGTCCATAAAAGTTTCAACTAATTTTGACCACTTATAAGGATTTAATTTGACCTCGCATACATATTGGTGTTAATTATAAATCTAACATTTTAAGTATTCTTTTCTCTGTAAATATTTAGATAGATTTGCATAATATATATATATATATAGTCCTATTAGACAGTGTTATATTTTATTACGATACTAATTTATTACTATATAATTCTGAACTTTAAACAAATGCATTTATATTTCGGAGAATGTGTAAGTGAGAAATAGCGTTAAAAATCATTTGAGCAAATTTAGCTATATATGTGAATACTAAATTATTAGTTTCCGTTCTTGCTATTAAACATAGTAATTGATTACCAGTTATTAATTATTAATTTTTTTATATTGATTCATGTCTTCTTTATGTCAATGGATAATTGTGCAAAGTTTCAGTTTGATTCGAGAACGGGTTTGGGGAAAAAAAACGTTTACACACTTTTTAGCAGACGGACAGACAGACAGAGACATAAGCTTTGTAAAAAGTGCTGCATTTTACTTTGATCCAAAGTGCATATAACTCGAAGATTTGGAATCAAATGATGTTTCGCCAAGCTGTCGTGGGTAAAAAATTCATCTACTTAACACAATTGTCATCCATGCCTGTGATGGAAGTGCCAAAAATTGAGAAAAGACTAACTGTGGTTTAAAAAAAGGCTTATTTGATGAGTCTGTTTTACATTATTAAAATTTCGTATGTTTACTTTCTATCTAAAATTGTAAATAAATAGGATAAAGAAAGAACAGCTAAAACACTAAAGTTAGCTTCCAACTTAGTAGAATTACTGCAGCGAAAAGCGGATACAAATTTAGTCGCAGTCGTTTGTTTATATGTGGCTTTTTGTGTTACATAAGCGGTAATGAAAGATCTCTTAAATGTAGAAGTTGTAATTGATGGCGTCTCAGATGTAAAAGTTGTAATTGATGGCGTCTCTGTTGTAGAATCTGTTGTGATTGATGGCGTCTCAGTTGTAGAAGTTGTTGTGCTTGATGGTGTCTCAGTTGTAGAAGTTGTGATTGATGATGTCTCAGTTGTAGAAGCTGTTGTGATTGATGGGGTCTCAGTTGTACAAGTTGTTATAGATGGCGCCTCAGTTGTAGAAGTTGTGATTGATGGCGTCTCAGTTGTAAAAATTGTTGTGATTGATGGCGTCTCAGTGGAAAAAGCTGTTCTGATTGATGGCATCTCAGTTGTAGAAATAGTTGTGATTGATGGCCTCTCAGTTCTAGAAGCTGTTTTTATTGATGGCCTCTCAGATGTAGAATTTGTTCTGATTGATGGCGTCTCAGTTGTAGAAGCTGTTGTGATTGATGGCGTCTCAGTATTAGAAGTTGTTGCGATCGATGGCGTCTCAGTTGTAGAAGTTGTGATTGATGGCGTCTCAGTTGTAGAAGCTGTTGTGATTGATGGCGTCTCAGTATTAGAAGTTGTTGCGATTGATGGCGTCTCATTTATAGAAGTTGTGATTGATGGCGTCTTAGATGTAGAAGCTGTTCTGATCGATGGCGTCTCAGTTGTAGAAATTGTTGTGATAGATGGCGTCTCAGTTTTAGAAGTTGTTATAGATGGCGTCTCAGTTGTAGAAGTTGTGATTGATGGCGTCTTAGTTATAGAAGCTTTTGTGATTGATAGCGTCTCAGATGTAGAAGCTATTCTGATCGATGGCGTCTCAGTTGTAGAAGTTGTAATTGATGTTGTCTCCGTTGTAGAAGTTGTTGTGATTGATGTCGTCTCAGTTGTAGAAGTTGTAATTGATTTTGTCTCCGCTTTAGAAGTTGTTGTGATTGATGGCGTCTCAGTTTTAGAAGCTGTCGAGATAGTTGTAGAAGCGGTTGTAATGGATGATGTTTTGTTTGTAGATGCTGTGTTATTCTGTACTGAAAGAAAACAAAGAACGCTAACCAAGTTTTTTAAATTGGTTTCAGAAGTAAGAAAAACAGATAAGTTAAATATCAGGGGAAAAAAAGTTAAAACTACCATATAAGTATCATTAGGTTAAGCAAGTTAAAAACAAATTAATTAAATCATGTAGCATGTAGAATCTACTCATACATCCCAAAGTTTTCTTTGTCTATGGAAAAAGTTCCCGTTTCAGACCTTTCGATCTATAGGTCAGATGATGTTAAGGTCATCCGTTTCTTTGACCAACGGTTAACCAGCAGGGTGTCATGTGGTAAGAACAAAGACCAACCGCCTTTACTTTCCCAAACTTAAATCAAGTATCCATTAGAGAAGGGTGGGTCTTTTACGAAGAGACCAAAACTTAAGATGTTTCAACCATAAGCGCTTTTTAAATTCAGGGGACTTAATGTGTGTAGATGTTTATCATTATAATTCGGGCTTTACCAGATCGCTATATTTTTTAATTTTATTTATGGCTATTTATTTATTAATTTAAGAACAACGTTTTTTCCCATCAAAGCAACCAGAAACATGCCATCGATAAATTTAGGGTTAATATTAAAAGTGTATTGAGAATGAGGATATTGTTACGATTCTCTCTCTCCTAACCTAATAAGGCCTTCTGTAAACACTGGTAAACACAACACAACACATCAACACATCAAGAACTTGACAACACGGCTCCAAATAATCTGGTACTTTAATAATGGTCAAATCAAACAGCCAATACGACAAAACTATATCTGAGTTGAACTGTGCAGTGGCTTCCAGATCAGGCAGTTCTCCGAATAGGTTTTTGTTCTATTTGAGGTTTTTTGAGTCTTTTTCGGGCCTCTTAATAGAGTATGCAGCTTTGAAGGTCATGGTCAGCATTTTCTAGTGATGCTCCATAAGGGAAGGTTTCGCTCGTCCCGACTTAAAGCTTCTTGAACATATGTTGTCTCATTCCGCTGTGTCTGGTTCTGAGTTGAAAACAGATGTAACGTTATAACACTGTAACGAATCTCACTATCCAGGCTCTCTGCAAACTGCACCACACGATACCACCAACTTAAAGAACTTGACAACTCAGAGCTCCAAAATAATGTAATAGTTTAATGTTAAATAAATCCAGTCAATGCTGTACAATGGACCTCATTCACCAATCGTAAACAAAAAACATTTAGTCACGTGATCTTAATGATAAAACATAGAAAAAAAGCTGTCACGTGACAACCATCATGAATTAAACATGAGATCGTAAATTATATAGAAGAGATAAAGCACCACGTGGCTAAATGTTGTTTGTTTACGGTTGGCGAATGAGGTCCATTGACAGCACGTAACACAAGACTGTACAAATGTCTCTCTGTTGATATACGTACCTTTATGTCTCGTTCTGGACTTGTACTGAGCCGTCGAAGTAGTGACTGACTCGACTCTGATACCTTCACTGTTTATATAGGGCCCCTAATGGCCATCTAGAACCGGACGGAACATCGCTCGACGTTTCTTGTTGATCACATGACTACATCCCTCGTGACGCTCAAAAGCTCTACTCACAACACAGATCCTTCCCGAACTGTCTTGGTTGACCTTCGTAGCGGATAACCGCTAGTCTAGCGCTGGCCAGGAAAGATTTCCGTCGGCTGTCTACACACACACCACTTCCCCCACTGTGTCACCACCAGGTATATTACAATACTCACGTGGACTCATGCAGATATAGGATTGTTCCACGTCACAGGATGTCGTATCCGCAGCCGGGCCGCTCGCCCACGTGATGAATACACACACATTTTCTCCATATGCTGGTAAAATGTACCAATAATCTATATTGGCTGTTTTGTTGTCGCTAAGCCACACGTAAGTCTTATGCTCGTTGTTGAGATCATAGACGCCGATCCAATAAACTTCAACTAGTAAAATGAGTAACATACACATTAACAAGAAAACATACAAATTTAACAAGAAAAACAAAAATTAACTAGAAAGCATAACAAAAATTAACAAATTAAAAAAAATAAATAAAAAAAAAACAAAGCTTATACGCTGTTAAATATTTTAAAGAAACAAAATACAAAACAAAATACATTTTTTTTAAAAATCTTATATTAAATGTATCAATTAGTTTGGATAAGTCAGATCTAGACTAACAATAATAAATCTGTGTGTTACGAATTTTTTTTTCAAATTGTTCTTGTTTAGCGCAATTTCATGCTTTTAGCTTTATCATTTCGCTATGATCTTATTACTTGGCTGTACCAGTTGGAAAGAGGGAGAAAGCTCTCGCCTCTTCAAGCCAACTTAATACCCACTCTGCTAGTGACGTTTCTATGACTATAGAAGACTCTGTATATTTATGTATTGTTTGATTTAAATTTACTTTAAAGCGGTGACCACCTATAAGGGGGACTAATTCATCTTATACCACCAATGTAGTCAAATACAATTTCTTTCCCCTGTTCTAGTTAACAAAATAAATAATTAATTAACAATAGTAAACTAGCTAATTCGGTAATATTTCTATTGATAATTGTGATGCCAGGTAAAAGAAATAATTGTGCGAAATTTCAGCTTGATCCGAGATTGGGTACTTTTTACCAGACAGACAAACATACAGACAGGCAGAGTTTTGACTATTCCTCCTGTATAAAGTTGATAACATTTCCTAAGAGGGATTATTATACAGTAGATAATTAACGAATGATATTTGAAAACAAGCAAATAAAAAACAATATTTAAAAAAAAAAAAAGACATAAAAAAACTCCAAAGATTATATCTATATATATTATCTCATTCTGTCTGTCTGTATTACTGGTTTAAATGTTGAACGCGTTTTTTTTTTTCCAAAACAAACATGAACTGTTTAAATCATTAGCCAGCTAGTTAATCGAATAGTGGCTATTAATCCATTTTGTTTGATATATTAAAAAAAAGGAAATAAATCTTACATTATTGAGATATATGGCTTTAAATGTGGATTTTATTTTCAAAGAAAAGCTTATATCATCTCACTCTGTATTGCTCTATGATTGGTACAAATTTTGAAGACGTTTTTTACCCACAATTTCACATTCTGGGATCAATTTAAAACTTGCACAATCATTTTATGTTCCTTACAAACATGAATCATTCAAATAATTAGTCAATTAGTTAAATAAATAGTGGTTATTAATACTATTTGTCGGATATAAAAAAAGGAAATAAATCTTACATTATTAAGATATATAGCTGTAAATGTAGAGTTTTTTTTCCTCCCAGATAAGCTGTCTTTTTTTTTTAATATGTATTATTTTACTTTTCTTGTTTTCATATTAATTTCTTATCTTATATATATATATACATAGTTTTTTACTAAATAATTTTACGAATTAAAAAAATTAAACATAAAAATCTAACTGAAACCCAGTAGTAATGTTGATCATTTATATTTTTTGCTTTATATGAATAAATGTAATCCTTGTTACAAGATCAAAGACATACAAACCCAAATTTTGCATTACATAACTTGCTTCTTCTTGATTCTCAAACTCAGCAAGTGACATAGAAGAGGATTCACAAGCCGCCTATAAAATCAATAAAAGCTGTATAGACTTAGATAATACAATTAAAGATATATCCTACATATTGAGGACTGACCTAGCTTAAATCTATCTGTTACATTAACGAGTAGACCTTAAGATGAACCTTGTTTATTGCTTATAAATGAATAAATATTGGGGAACCATGCAAGATTTGTCGACCGTCTTTCTCCATTTCTCTCTGTAGATAGAATCTTTTTCAATGGCAGGCCCGTCCATTCTTTTATGTTTTCTTCCCATCACTTTGTCTTTCTGCCTATTCTTCTTTTTTCCTGGTACTGTTTCCTTTGCGAGCCCCGAAGACCTTGTAATATGGCCATAGATTTACGATAGTTTATAGGTTATCATATGTTCTAATGCTGTCTTGGTTTGAGATGCGGTCTTTAAATGTGATGCCTAGGATCTTTCTGTAGCATCTCAATTCCATTGCTAGGATCATCCTCTCTAGCTCTGCAGTCAGCGTCCAAGACTCACAAGCATATTAGTATGTCGCAATGGCCAGGAAACGCATGAGTCTGATTTTGATGCCGAGAGCTATGCCCTTGTCTTTCCATATTATTTTAATATATATAAATATACTAGCAGTACTCACCGTCTACGCCCGTTCATTTTTATGGCCGGGGAACCTTTTTTTAAATTTTAATTAACGTACGTCACAATGATGATAAACGTAATATACTTTTTTAACCCGTGAATTAGTGTAACTGTTACATTGAAATTTCACGAGTCACTCTCTCTTTCCAAACCCCCCCCCCCCCCCTTTAATTTTTACTTTTAATTAATGGCCATGTTTTCACGGTCAATCTAAAAAATCCTTTTTTAGCCCGTAAATTAGTGTAACACTATCTGGAACACTATTTAAAAAAACAACAACTGCGTATTGTAATTTTTTTCCCCACATATTTTTTTTTTCTTGATTGTTGGAAGACCCGCTTAACAATGTGCCCCCGACACATAAACATTCGCATATTTTGGGCCCGTTTAATTTAGTAGCACTTTACTTATCCACCTCACACACCCACACACCCCCCACACCCGCCAACAACAAAAAGTTATTACACATTCCCTTTTCTCTCTTCTACATTTCCTTTGGGATTGTGTTCTCTAAATAAAAAAGAAATATCACTTTGGTTTTATTAAATGTAGTCGTTTATTTTTTTCCCACTCCATTTGAATGTAGCGCTATCTAAATCTAGATGTATCTTTTCACTACTATCTGGATTAACTTTTTTTTTTTTACAGTGTTAAAAATATCATAACTTGCTCTGTGTGTCTGGAAAAACAATGTTGATCTTTCTCATCAATACTATTAATATTGTTTTGTTGTTATTTTTTTAGATGGCTTTTTAAAGTGAAGTGGAAATGACGTATATTCTATAAATAAACTTAAGGAAGAAGAAAAATATTGCTTTAAAAATTCTGAATTCGTGACTTTTTTATTATTTTTTTAGAAATTCTTAACATGTAGACTGCATCCTTTTTCAAAAATACCGAACGTAAAATACAAAGGTTTGAGGTCGTCAGTTTGCTGAAGTATGACAGACGACTCCAAAAAACAAAAGTGTAAAGATTTTTTTTTTAATGAATTTTTTTTTTTAAATTAATTAATTAAAGTACTTTTTGTTTCCTCTCAAGTAAAAGGTGTCTTTAACCCTTAAAGTGCTGAGCTGTATTACAAAGAGTTGCAAACAAAATGGAATTCCAATTCTGATGATACGCGTTTTAAGGGTTAAATATTGTATTAAATATTACATTTAGTTTTGTTCACATGTGACGCTGTTAAAATGTAAGTTGAAGATTTATACACAACGGAAGAACGAGAATGAATATTACTTTTGCCTGAAGCCATGTTAGGCGTTGTTTCAAGAAAGTGTAACATTTCCCTTGTGAAATAATATCCTTTTCTGTTGGACAGTTTTCTGTTTGAAAAAAAATGTTTAAAAAAAACACAAATTATTAGCTTTTTTTTTTCAATAACATTTTTTAATAATTATAAACATTTAGAAAAAATGTAAACGAGTTATTCCAAAGCAGATAAGTATTTATGCTAATTAGTGGTAGTTTCACATTTGAATGCACAAAATAATAATAATAATAGTAATAATAATAATAATAATAATAAGACATGTCTTCAAGTCAGAAGAAAAATAAAGAATACAGTATTTCCCGTGGCTACGCGGCTCCAGCTGTGACCAACATATATTGCTACATCCAGGGCAAGCATAACCATTGTCCGCCGGTGGTCGATTAAGATTTTCTTTTCGCCGTCTGCGTCTGTCCTCGGCACCGGATTTCCCGCGGAGTTTGTGAGTGACCTCCAGCTGTTTCGTTTTATAGTCGCATGCAACCAAGGGTTCTCTTCTATGTCAGCTAAGGCAAGTTGGGCGCCTTAGCTGGTCTTTAATCCACCTAGAGTTTTATAAACTCCTGACATGGCTCTGACATGGAAACATAAACCTTTTATTTTATTAAGAATGTTAAAATGTTTGTAAAATGTTTTATAAGTTTCGAATGTTCCTTCAGAGTTGAAGATAATAACTTCCTAGTCCAAGCCTCCCGCAGGACGACGAGGGATGGGAGCGGGCAGGGTTTGAACCCGGGACCATCAATGAATCTGAACGACAGTCCAGCGTGCAAACCGCACGACCAGGCAGCTATCCAACAGCACAGAAATATAAATTTAATAAAACCCATCAGAGTGAAATGGAAGTGTAAACAACGCCATCAGATGTGGAACTATTAAATACACAACAGACTATGAACTGCCTTATACAGTGCTTGTACGATTAGTCTAAAGACTCAGGCCTTTGACAGTAACAATCCTTCGAGGGCAGTAACTCTGCTTTAACTAACAGACCAATTAAATCAAAACAAATAAACATAGAAGTCGCCATAGCTTAAAACCAAGATTCTACAAACTAACAAGCTACAGTACTATCTACAAATACAAACATCAAAAAGAGATATATTGCACATTAGAACATACAAAAATACCTTACCAGTTTGTCCAAATACTTGAACTATTTCAATAGTCAATGTCAAAGAAAGTAACAGAATACAAAGTCTCAGTGACATTGGGGACATTCTATCAGGTTTTACAGAAGCTACTAAAAAAAAACAAAAATATATCTAAAAGATTAACAGAATGCAAAAAAAACTAAAAAAAAGAAGAGCTTTAACTTAACTCTTTCTCTCCTAATCAACGATACCATCGTTGATTTTGACCTCATTAAATAATGTTTACTTTTTTAAACTTGACTTTGAACTATATAAAAAGAGCATGCATTCCCCTTTAATTCTATACCAAATACAACATTTTCTGATAACAAACGACAAAGCTATTAAAGCCAAATCATAGCAGGGGTAGTAAAATAGTAATGAGCAAAATGAAGAATTCCTTCCAAAACGTGGGAAAATAATTACGGAGAGAAAGAGTTAATGAAATACTACATAGCATGTGTATAGGCAGACGGATAACAAATATTTCTTGTCATTATATTAAACTTTTGAGATCATGCAATTTAATTAGGTCACTAAAAAGCGGCGTATAATACGCATCGGGTCGGCTAGTTAATATTTTAAAAATAAAGATTTAAGTAATAAACAAATATTACAAAGGCTTGTGTTTTCACACAAACTCAGAAGCGGCCCCCAAGCGGATGTGCCCATAAACATGATATATTCAAGCTATATTATTGTTTAGCTTAAAGATTAATAATATCGCAAAGAAATGACAAAAGATACAGTCCTAGATCCTTAATAACGTGAGCAAAGACTGGATTCTAAAACATGGGTGAAATATGCACAATTGGCAGTATAAAATTGGCATTTCTAATGTTTACAAAATATCGACAATAGAACTTTTGTACCTTAACTAAATGTAATAGTTTTCATTCTCTGACACTGCCAGGGTCTAATTTCGCTAAAGATAAGCCAAATTATTTTATCTGTGTCCACTTATTAATGTTCTCGTGATGTGGCAGGTCTGCAGCAGAACCGCCCTCTGACAGGCAACAAAAATGTTCCTAGGCATGCCAAAGGCCTTGAAGGTATCTGTGAGGTCTAGATTCCCATATTTCTTTTGTTTTTCCATTTCAGTTTATTATTATTATGACTATAATTATTATTTTTACATTTTTTTTTACAAAATGTTAAGGTTTTTAATATATATTTTTTCGCTATAAACGTTACAGTTAGACAGATGGACAGCAAAAAACAACAACAAAGGTAACATGTCAGATTATTTTAGACCTTCTGGGGATTAGAATAGAATATCGAGTGTGCAAGTGGGAAGCGTGGACGAGAGGCTAAGTGCGCTTGAACTTGGCTTGTCTCTTCTACCTAGAAGGGGGCTCGAGGTTCGACACCCGATTTGGGCAGATTCGCGTTTACTGAGCGCCTAAAGGCAGCATGGAAAACCAACTCCTAGATGCCCCCTCCCCTCTATAATAATAATGGCGAGCCACTGGGTGTAACTCACTGCGAAACATGATGTATGACATTTACATATAAAGTACATTTTTTTACATTTTATTTTTTAAAAATTCTTTTAGTAGCTAGTGTACCAGCAAACACATAACACATTTTTTTTTTTACATATTTTAAAATATTTTGGCTTCCATATTGGGCTATGTTGCGCTAGGATTAGAAATGGGGCCGGAAAAAAACTTTTTCTTTATATTTATATTGCATTTTTCAGTTCTCATTTTAAATGGGCTAGTCCATTTCGTTTCTTTTATGTAAAAAGTTGAATCATAAATTGGGCCGGAAGTGGCTTTTTAGTTATATATCTTTGCACTTTTCAGTTCTCTTAGTAAAATTAAACTGACAGTGTTATGCTATAATTTTAAGTGTGCCTGATAGAGAAATAAATTCTGCACAAAAATACGGGTAGTTGGGATCAAACCCAATAGAGGCTATAAAAAGAAAAGACCTGTAACTAGCGCGTGAAACTACATATTTACACATGAGTATTTTACCCAAGATCTATGTTGTTATTTTAGGACTAGCTTATTTCAAGTTCCCGGCATTTTCCGATTCACAATTTCATACACAAAATAATTGTGGAAAAAAATTATAGTGATTTTAAACTTTAAATAATTAGTTTAAAAGGTGTTACTCTAATCAATTTTGAATATTAGTTTGTTATGAATGTCACTGTCTATTTTGTGTCTGTTCTAGTTTCTTAAATTTTTCTTGAGTAAAGGGGTCGTGTTTTGTCCTAATGGGTATACCTGATTTCTCCAACCAGCCTTTAAAAATATAGGTCCTAAATAATGCATGGTTGCATTATGATGAAAGTACGTGTTAGTTCAATACAGAAGGATCCTAGGTATCACATTCAAAGACCGCATCACAAGCCAAGAGATTAGAGACAGTGTTTTTGCAGCGATTGGACCTCATTATGACCTGCTTATTATCGTAAAAAAAGCAAGCTAAAAATCTATGGCCATATTACAAGGTCTTCGGGGCTGGCAAAGACATTCCTTCAGTGAACAGTACCAGGAAAAAAGAAGAAGAGGCAGACAGATAAATCGATGGGAAGACAACATAAAAAATGAAGGAGGTTCTGGCCAGGGCGAAGGACAATTAGGAATGGAGTTGGACAGTCGACAAAATCTTGCACGGTGCACCAAAAGTCCAACAAACGAAAGGATAGGTAAAGGTAAAAGTGAAGTTATGTCTGTGAAGTTGCCGTAACACCAGAACAAAATGACTTGAGATCAATTCTTCAATATTTGTGATTTATTGTTGAGATCTGAGAAAGACTGTAAAAAAAACAACAGACGGACGGAGACGCACAAAATATAAAGGGAAACTTCTCTTTAAGTGGCTGCTAATAAAAATATAAAGGGAAACTTCTCTTTAAGTGGCTGCTAAGAAAAATATAAAGGGAAATTTCTCTTTAAGTGGCTGCTAAAAAGATATAAAGGGAAACTTCTCTTTAAGTAGCTGCTAAGAAAAATATAGAGGGAAAACTTCTCTTTAAGTGGCTGCTAAGAAAAATATAAAGGGAAACTTCTCTGTAAGTGGCTGCTAAAAAAATATAAAGGGAAACTTCTCTTTAAGTGGCTGTTTTAAAAAACTACGTCAAATAAATTCACTAGTGTTAAGATAAAATAATACAATAACATCAATGAAGTCATTCTTTTTTTTTATCATTAGTATCAGAAAAGAACATTTACCTTTAATCAATGTACCACCTTACCTTCTTCTCTCTACTTAAATCTTTGTCGCTTCTAATACTAATACGCGTATACATCTATATAAGCAATTTTAGCCCATCCAAGTCTGATACAAGCAATTAATATCTAATAATAAGAAAATTGGAATAACAATTACAAGAAGTATTCTTAGCTTATGAAACAAGAAATACACTAGTTCTTGTCTCTCTTAACAATGCAAACTAATTTCCTTTCATTTCGGTGCTTCTGTCCCAAAACTAAACATTGTCTATATGCAAAAGATACATAGTCACACCCATAAGCAATCTGATAGCCAGTCACAAACGTGAAATAATAATCTAGTCTGCGTGAAGTCGTTTGTTGTGAGAGCATGTCTGAGCACTTAATTGCTTGCGAGATTTAAACCAAAGCATACATTAGTGTATTCTTTTCTTATTGAGACATGGGTATAGACATGATAAGGCCGTCTTTCAACATTTCTGCTTTTGGGGATTACTTCCATGAATGACTCATTTGCATATTAATACATCAACATACGCATGGATGAAGTTTGTCATAAGCCAAGTAACCGATTAGGAACCAGACATTTAGGCGCTGAATTTTTAGAATGTTATACTTATCCTATTCTCTTAAGCGAGCGCATCTTTTTTATATATATAGAGAGAGTATATATAGTTATACTGTTTTGTTTGGTGTAATGCACAAATTGTAAGACAAATTTGCTTATGGATAATAACGATTATTATTATTATTATTAAATATTTATACATATATATATATATATATATATATATATATATATATATATTAGCGTTGCACTGGATAGTCGCTCCGGCTCCTGCCACATATTCTGCCATTTTTCTCTATCCGGCCATATTGAGCTCCGGCCGATTATCACTACAGGATAGTTGGCCGGACAGTCATATGTACACCTTGAACCTATTTAATATGTATAAAGTGGACCTCGTTTCGTTAACGTCTGTTACAGAATAAACGTTTATTTTATAATACATATTAATAGGCTTATATCTAGGGTCCATATGTATATGCATCAAACATCATTTATTTTAAAGACAAGGCATGTTAATATAAATAGAAATGAAACTTTACATTTTAAATGCGCTTTACATAGAGAGCAGCAATGGTTGGCACATTTTTTCATTTTGTTTGTCTTTGATCTTAGAGTGGGTTAGTTAACATATTAAAATGATTTATTCCTTGACTATGTCACGCTGACCAGACATCTGTCTATCTGAAGGTGTAGCTCCAGACGTCGAGATGAACAACATTTATCTCCCTTTTTTTTTTGTTTAGTCACATTGTCACAGCCTAGTTTGAGACTCACTGTGACCTGAAGTTATCTTGATCATCTCGTGCCCTTTTTGCAAGGGAAAGCAATCGGTCTGAAACTGACCACGAAGTGAAAAACCGTAGTCCTTGTAGAGTAAAGACGTGGGCATTTTTTTTATCTAGGATATGTATGTTGTAAAGAACTGGGCGTTTCTAATGAACATCAAGTTGTAACTCTACTTGTGATTTTATTAATTGAGTGTACATTCTGCCTTTACTGTTACGGCTGGTTCAGCCAAGTTATTTATTGAATCTGCTGACAAGTGTGTTACTCAATGTATTCCAATATTGTTGTGCTACATAAGTTGCAAGTTTAACATTCGGGTTGACTAAGTAAAGTAACTCTAGGCGATGAATTGCACGCTCATAAAGCTCAGTTGTTATGTTAAACACTCATAAACCCAAGAGTTGTGTTAAACACTCATAAACCCAAGAGTTATGTTAAACACTCATAAACCCAAGAGTTGTGTTACACACTCATAAACCCAAGAGTTGTGTTAAACATTCATAAACCCAAGAGTTGTGTTACATACATTGAGTTCATAGATAGAGAGTGACCACAAGTCAAATACCATGGACTTTCGTTTAATGTCAGTATATTGACACTCTCTAGAGGTCAAGCCTTACGAGGGAAATGAATTTGTTTACTTGGTAATAAACATTTATTAGTGGGCTGGACTTTAAGCCACACCTCTACACGGACAACCAGGTAAATCTCCAGAGGTAGAGATAAACATGTGATGAGCCTATCTGTCTTGTAGTTAGTGATGCCTGTCTGACCTCGACAGAATTACTCTGGAGATGCCTGGGTTTGCTGTGTGGATGTATACAATGCGACTTACCACTAACACGTAGACACACACACACACACAAAAGGTAAAAAGTGAAAAGACCATGTCCAAAACGATGAAGGTTTTAACACAGCAAAAGGCCATACTCGATATCTCTGTCGATAAATGCGTGTTTTCCCTTAGAAATCCTATCACCAGCTACCTTGTGTCTCTTGGTAGCCTCTAACCCAACTAGGTCATAACGTCACTAGTCGCGTTCAAAGTCCGTCAATTGTGGTGCGTCTCTATACAAGTTATTAATACTGTCTAGCAAACAGCTCCTACCCCTTATATATTTGTTCAATCAATCACACTGAGTTCATTTCTAGGCGACCATAAGTCGAATACGATGGACATTGGCTTAATGTCAGCATGTTGACACATTCAAGGGGTCACACCTTACGAGCCAGAGTGGATAAACACAACATGCTAAGACAGCATACTACACTGTAAATAATTATTACGATTGATTTCCTTTACTTATGTTTTGACTTGAATATTGCTCCTGCGTTTACTGTCTTGATTTGATAACGATATTCTTAATAATACTTAGCCACTGTTTCAAGCAAGGATATTCATAAGCCCTGGTCTTTTTGTGACAGTTACAGAAACCACTATAAAATCAGTAATAATGAAGGAATATGTTTTTTAAATACGTTCTTGCACAATAATAAAAAACAAACAAACAAAGATTTGCATGTGTCTCTGTGTGTATTATTTCGCCTTGTATTAAAACCTTTAGAAAGAAAGCTAATTTCATTTTTTAATTATATTGACTTTTTACATAATAAAAAACCTTACAGTACAGTTTAAAATATCATAAGAGAAATTGATCTAAATTACAGCATTTAGATCTAGCAACCAAAGAAAAAAAAAATATCCTGGTGTGTTAAGAAACACTTGACCTCTGTTACTAGAGTATGGGTATAAAAGATCTACATGCTTGACTGACCATGCCAATGTGTTAATTACATATCTGACCACTCAACACTATTGCAATATGCACAAGTAAAAAAAAAACGCGTGATGTTCAACACCATCAACTAGACACACTATACTAGGACTACATGTGTAGGTCCACTACCTCTATCTGACCAGGTTGTTAAAATCATTCGGACACAGTCTATTTTATTTTTTGGTAGGAAGGGTGTTGATGAGCCTTTATTTTTATTCTAAAGTTGGTTTTCCTAATGTTTTTAGATCTTTATAACTGTAAATCTAAACATAGATCTCAATAATACACAGTACAATTTAATCTATGCTTTGGCACCATCAAAGGTGGAATCTATAAATAAGTATACTTATATCGTTTGCCGCATATTAATTAATCTAAACCACTAAATATTGACCTACAATGCTTCAGATTCTAACTATTAACAAACTGCTACTATCAGTCTAAACCACAAAATATTGACCGACAACGCTTCAGATTTCAACTATTAACAAACTGCTACTATCAGTCTAAACCACTAAATATTGACCGACATCTATTTTCATTTTCATGTTATGTGTGTAGTCAGCCCCTGACCAGCGCTATAGGAGCGGTCAACCGTGACGAGTTACGACTGTCAGCCGAGACGAGTGTCAACAGGACGGTTCGAGAAGGATCCGTCGTGAACAGAGCTCAGGAGCGTCTCGAGGGATGTAGTCTTGTAACGAAGCTAGAAACGCCGAGCGATGTTCTGTAAAGAGCAGAGGTGTCGCAGTCAAGACAGTTTACGACAGGGGTTCAGAGCCCGGTTCACTACAGTCCGGTCGACTACAGCACAGTTCAGTGTGGTTCAGCTGTGTGGTTCTGTACGGAGCACTACGACTGTTCAGTGCGGAGTACTATCAAGTACAGTTGAGACGAACGGCGTCTTGATTTTGGTCTTTGATCGAGTCCGACACAACGAGCCTAGTGTGTGAAGTCAGTCCTAAACTGTTGAACCCAGTGCAGGCCTGGAACGAGACGGAGAGGGCAGTGCAAGAGTTAATACGGCGGTAAGGTTGATACGGCGGTTCGGTTGATACGGCGGTAAGGTTGATACGGTGGTAAGGTTGATACGGCGGTAAGGTTCATACGGCGGTAAGGTTGATACGGCGGTAAGGTTGATACGGCGGTAAGGTTGATACGGCGGTAAGGTTCATACGGCGGTAAGGTTCATACGGCGGTAAGGTTCATACGGCGTAAGGTTGATACGGCGGTACGTAGAGATATTTGTACAGCCTATGTTACGTGTTGCCTATTGTACACTTTTGGCTATTATTTATTGGTCATTAAACTGTTACGTTATTTTGGAGCCCTGAGTAGTCAAGTTCTTTAAGTTGGTGGTGTTTTTTAATGGCAAATACGATAGCCAAACCTTCTCTCTCGATGATCGTGTACCTCTGCTGCCGAAGCAGCCACCTTTGACTCTCATACTTGACGGGATACAGAACACCATTCACGCACTGGCTCAGTATACTTGAGATTCCTTTGTCCGAAGCATCGGTCTGAAGAAAAAATGGCTATGAAGGATCAGGTTAACGAAGAATGGGGTACCTATACAGATACGCCTGCACCCTGCTCAGAGCCTCCGCACACTCATGATTCAAGTGCACCTTAACAGAACGACCCCGACACAATAAATCAGTGAAAGGGTACACCAGATTTGAGAATCACGGTATTAACCTGCTGTAATAATTTACCAACCCGATGAAGCAACGAATCTCCTTTTTTGTTGTGGGTGTTCAAACATTTTTTTTAATACATTGCTAGGATCAGGCTTAACAACCTTCTGCCCTACATTATGTCCAAGAAACTTAACATTGGTGAACCCCACCTCTAATTTGGCTGGCTTCAACTTAAAGCCTTTTACCCTAACAGCACCGAAAACATTATGAACACTCTTCAAATGTGTATCTTAAACTTCACTGAAGATACATATGTCCTCAAAGTAATATAGAACGTCGTGCAACCCTTGCAACATGCTGTTGTAACCCTGCCTTGCACCAGTGCTTGAGGTGCGCACTAGCGCACTGTTGAACGTAAACAGGAAGACGCTAGAATGGAGAGAATAACAGGGATTGTGAAGTCTGAATGTTTGGAAAACTAAGAGGCCAACTTTTGTGCTGCCTGAAGGTTGTAGTAGGGACCTGGAGCGAAGCGGGAAAGGCTGTCGTTGGTCCATATTCGGGTTAAGTAGCAAGGACGGGTATACTTAGTAGTAAGATTTTAGGGAAGCTGAAGGATGTTATGTGTTTGTCCTAGTGAATAAACATAACTATTTATTTCCTGTTAAACTGTATTGAGTTGCCTGCCTTTTCGTTGAGTGCCTAACCTAGAGTTGCAACAATACGTTTTACGACCTTATTAAAATGGTTTGGAGCACCACTTAACCCAAAAACGTAAATAATGAAACATGTAATGTTCCCCCAAAAGGCCTACACGAAAGGCTGTGTATGGTTTACTTTCCTCATTAATGGAAATCTGCCAATAACCCTTGGTAAGATCAACCAATGTACAATATTTGGCCTTATACAATTTAGTACACGTAAATATCTTAAAAAGAAACAACAGTTGAACAAGGTAATGTTACTATTATACCACCTGAGGTAAATTAAGCATGTTATTAGTTACCTTTATCATATACGAAAGAAAATGCAACTAGATTACGTAATCCAATTCCAATTGCTAAATTCTAACAGGATATGATGCTACTTTTACAATATTATATGCCAATATTAAATTACAAGAGCTTCATCATATACATTTTACTCACCTACAATTACTCAAACACATTCACGCAATTACACAATAAAAACATAACTCCGAAAGCACGGGAGTTGGCCTACAGACTGAGTTACGAAATAACCCTTACAAAGAAGAAGGGTGAGGACAGGGCAGGCCACACATGTAAACTATGTGGAATGGATAATAACAAACCAGAGAAACATTTTTGGGGGGAAATATTCAAATTTTACCAGTGTGAAAGAAACTCTGGCGATAATTTGAATGCCAACAGTCAACAGCCAAGGTCAACAAAGGTCAAGCAATATGTTAAAATAAAATACCCAAATCAAAAAACTTAACGATATGAATTTGATTTTGTTTGGAGTATGTAAAGCTTATATGTAATATGTGCTTCAAGGCTACTTTCGGTAGCATAATTCAGACAAATAGAAAACGATTAGATCATATAGACAAAGGATTGTATCACATGTGCACTCGCAATAAATGCATGGTACAAATAAAAAAATAATGTAAAATGTACATTACGTAAATAAAAATATTGGTGTATACCAATTTGAATATTATATTTAAACAAATAGAACTTTAACTAGAGAATAGAAATATCAAAAGAGGAACAATGGAAGAACGAATTTTTCTTTTAAAATTTCACAAAGACAGTAATAACCCTTACATATAAGGAAGACAGCTCAGGTCCCCTAGCAAAACTAAAACATTTGCTACGGTTCTGACCCTTTCAAAACCTGTAGCAAGGGACACAACCGTTTAGAAACACCAAAATTGAGCCTCGAAAGAATTACATCCCTTGGAACTGAAAAAAAAAACTTGAGCAGTCAGGGGCTGACAACCAAAACAAAAAGATCCTCAAAAAAAACAAAAAATAAAACAAAGGAAATGGGATGTTCCCCCAATTTGCTATTTGAGAGAAAAAGGACTAGCTGAGGAACAAGAAATCGAAACGGAACACGTTTTGGAGCCCGAAAAGAGGCAAAAAAAAACAAAAAATACCAAAATCAAAATAATCCAAAAAAATATAGACATGGGCAGACCATTGTATTATCCGTGAATGATGTCGTAATAATTAAAGACAAATTAACTATATTGAAATGTTCAAATCGCTGAAAATGCCAGAAAATAAATATAAGATAGTATAAATGTAAGCTTAATTATAAGGTAATGTTACACTAATGTGTTATCTTAGAATTTGTTTTGTTTTCTTTAGTAGATAAAAAACCTAAGGATTTGTAAGTGGCAAGACCTGATAAATAACATTAAAATTTAGAACATGCTGAGAGATTGCTACCTAGAAATGTCGCACATCCTTCTCCGCATGAAATGACCAAATCTGTAAGGTACAAGGTTGTTGTAGATACACTGATGACAAAGTGCCGTCACCTTGTAGTCGATTCTCGCTTCCACGGGAAGCCAATGGAACGTGCGTAAGAGCGTAGAAGCAGAATCTCGTTTTGTTTTTTCTAAGGACTACTCGTGCGGCGTTGTTCTGTATACGTTGCCGCGTGTTTTTTTATATCATCGGGTATACCTGCTAGCACGACGTTGCAGTAGTCAAGGCGGGAAAGTATGAATGCCACAGCTAGCGTTTTTGTTGATTCTGTTGTTAAATATGGTCGGATCTGGCCTAATCTACGCAGCTGCAGATAAAGACCCTTGCAGAGCTGACTTATGTGTGGGTCGAAAGATAGTGCTGAGTCGAAGAAAACTCCAAGATTCCGCACTACGTGGACACAAGGAAGCTGTCAGTTCGTGATAAAAAGAGAATCTATGCTTTCAACTTTTGAGACGTTGTTCCGAGTGCCAATCTTAATTATTTCTGTCTTGTCTTCGTTCATCTTGAGCTTATTTTCAACCATCCAATCGCTCACCCTTACAACGGTACCACTGGAAAGGCAGGATTGGCATTTTCCATATTTAATGACACCCCAAAATTACAATTTTGTCTTTTTTTCAGAGCATGTTTTGAGTTTTCAGGATATTTTAATAATTTCCGAGATTTTCCTAACCTTTTTTTTTACTTTGCAATTTAGAAGAAAATTTCCATTAGCTCCAGGAAAATCAGGAGGCCGCGGAAACCCTGTTAAAATGGTTTAATTTAAAAACTTACAACTAGCGATAACGCGGGGCCTATGAAAGTGCGGGGCCCACTGTGACCGCATAGGTTCCAGTGCCTTAAGGCTGGCCCTGTCAGAGTGTATGTATATGACAGAGGCGTTACATACCAGTAGAAAATAAGCGCAAGCATCGATTGACGACGAAAGTAATTTGCGTTCTGTCTGAACGTTCAAACATATAAATGTTATATGATAAAAACCATGATTTTTGTACACTTACCATGCAATACACGTTACCATTTTAAAGATTCATTAAGGAGAACATTTAAAGAAAAAAAAATTATCTGTAAGCGCAAACGTGCGGTCCCATCCGGATCAAAAATCATCGGTGACATTCTGGTCAAATCCTCAGATTGTTATTGATATATATGACACTTCAAATCCCTAGTATTAAAGGAGCGACCCATGTTGTAAAGCAGGGGTGGGCAACCTTTTTTTCTCCAGGGCCGCATTAAAATTTTTTTAGGAATGGGGGGGGGGGGGGCGGCACATGTATACAATATGCATTTACAACTTAGAAAATATGACACCTGTCTTCCAATTTACATGTATAATGTATTGAACATTAACATCTTTTTTATACTACCAATTAAGGAATTACAGCAAGATTTAGTGATTTCTGAAACTAACTTTAGGAAAACAAATGTTTATTTTATTATTGTCTGTTTACATCACAACAATTCATCACAACCATTCGGCTGTACTATTGTACTAAATGTAAAATATTAAATTTTACACTCGTGCATAATGTTTCTGAACTGTGCTGGAACTAGCTTAGTAGTTCTTATCCTCGTGACTGATGTCAAAATTTCAACTAGTCAGTATCAACCTATTCTTACACAATGTAAAAAGTTTAGCAACAAGTTTTTTAAAGTAAGGAAATACAGCTTCTGGTACACATACAACTCCCGTGGAAGAACTGACTGGAACTTCTCTTTCATGTCATAATTTGTTTGGAGGTATTTCTTCTGGAGCTGAATCCGCTGCTGTACAAAATGGTGAAGTAAGGATATTGAAAACTGGTTTCAAGATCTTGACGTCTTAAAAATTGCATTTCATATTCCACAAGTCTTGTACTTTTCAACCATTTTGCTAGACATAGTTTCACCTTTCAACAAAGGAAAGTTATTTAACCTGTTTTCACTTGCTTGCATGAAGAAATGAAAAAGTGCAAGCAACCCATTGCAATACTTGCGAGGAAAAACATAAAGTCTGTCTTCACTCTACATTAGAAATGTTAGTAAAACAAAGGCACAGTCAATGTCCCTCAAGGAACATGACAATTTTTTCAGTGAGATCCCATATTCTTCTCAATACCTTGCACATGCTAAGCCAGCGAACACTACTGTGGTACCGAACATCGGAATATTTTGTTTCCACATCTTCAAGCACTTCTCGGAACTGCCTGTGGTTAAGACCTCTAGCTCTAATAAGTTTGATCGCTGAGATAATTTGGTCAATAACATGTTTGATAATAAATGCAGCGTCAACGTTCCCGTGTAGAGTTTATAGTTGGGACATTGTTCTTTAATTTATAAAAAGAAAACCTGCTCAGTCAAAGCAAGTTGTTACACTTGCCATCTTGTTCCAAGCCAACTCAACACTTTTAACACAGTTCTACATGGCATTTAATACTGGCTTGAGTTTGTGTGAATGATTGTTTCGAAATATTGCCAATAAAAATAATCTTCGTTTACTTTAAACTTTTTAGAATGACTTGCAGAGACAGTGTTTCTTCAGCTTCTTCGTCATAAGTGATAAGAAGATATTGAAAATCATTTAATTATATTTTTTTCAATTTTTTATAATTTAATTTGTGGGCACAACTGAATTCTGAGGGTGTCCGCGGGCCGTATAAAACACTCTGGAGGGCCGCATGTGCCCCGCAGGACGTATTTTTCCCACCCCCGTTGTAAACAGTAACATTCATTAAGATATGAATAACTTGGTAAGGTTCGAAGACTCCATTCATGCATTCATTCACCTGTTGTATTATGCAAAACGACTGAGTAAATCTATCATTGAAAAGGTTCAGTAGCAATATGAAGTATTGTGGCGTACAAGCTGTCTACATTTTTTAGTCCCACTATGTACAAGGTCATGTAAGTCAGAAAAATAAGATCACACTTGAATGATTCTGTGTGTACTTTTGACCTGGATCAAAGACGGAATAATCCAAATATAGAACTTTTATCTTGGCGCCTCCACGTCAACAAAACTGTGTAAATGAGGTGGCGATCTTTAGGACTAAAAACCGCATTGAAGCAATTTCTCCTTTGTACTGTAATAAATTTCCTAATGGTCCCATACGTATAACTCGTTTTCTTTTCAAAAGCATTTTTGGCTACAAGACAATTTATGTACTATTTTGTTATTTTCATATTTAAATAACTTGCATTAGGGCCTTTCCTTAGTTTCGATGCACTTAATTATCTCCATCATTATTTTTTTTTTTATTATTTATTATTTATTAATTATTAAATAAATAACAATTATTAATAATCAATATTATAAACTATGAATGAGATAGATTTTTTCGCTGTCAAAACGTATTGAGGGCTTATTGTAAAATATATAGGAAATGGAACCCTTTTTTTTCACTTTTTTAATGTCATGTTTTCTCTTGCTAATATTTTTTTTTTTTTTTTTTTTTTTTTTTTTTTAATATTGTATATTTTTAATAATAGTGTATTTTTGTGATAAAAATGCTGTTTGCATATTTACTTTTAAATGATTTAATAATTCGCTTTTAAAAAAGAAAAAAAGTAAACGTTTTATCGGTACTATGAAAGGTCTAAAATATTATGATGTCCGGTAGTTCATATCTTTTCTAGTGTCGGTGATGTATGTGCAATTGACAGCCGGACGAAAACATTGACCCCTCTATTTATAGTCTCTGGTTCGATTCCCTTGCTCGTGGTTACGTTTTGAAACTTTCCAGGATATTAACAACAATTTGTTCGCTTGGTTTTACTCACAGTCACACCAGAAATACGTACTGTGACATAAATGGGGTGTTACGTTTTTTGGAGCAATTATAAAGACAGGAGTGATTCCCTCTGAGTCATCGACAATGGCATCACCTTTTTTGGAGCAATTGTAAAGACAGGAGTGATTCCCCCTGAGTCCTCGACAATGGCATCAATGAATGGATGGTTGACTGGTCGTGCGGTTTGCACGCTGGACTGTCGTTTGGATTTAGCGATGGTCGAGGGTTCAAATCCTGCCCGCTCCCATCCCCCGTCGTCCTGCGGGAGGCTTGGACTAGGACGTAAACTATCTTCAACTCGGAAGGAACATCCGAAACATGTGAAACATTTTAGCAACATAATAGTAATTGTAAACATTTTTTATTCTAAGAGTCGCATGAGAATGAAACTGTTTCGCTTGAGCTTAGTTATAAATGTTTATAAATAAATAAATAAACTCTGTATGAGTGCAGACTGAGTAGTCAAGATGAAGGTCATGTGTATAATTTTTTATCCTTGACAGTCAAAACGTCTCAACAGTATGCAGTGACGGTTTAATTTAAAAAAAAAAAAAGATCAATGTGTTTTTTTAAAATCATTTTTAATTCTAACTAAAGAGTGTACATAAATATGCTAGAAAAATTACGTTACATTATAGTCATATAAGTTATTTTTGTATATATAGTGTAACTTACAGTGAAATTGTGGAAATTACAAAAAAAAAGGCAGAAAAAGGATTGAATATAAATTAAAATCAAATAAATAAAGTTACGTCTAGATTCTAAAGTTGTATAGCTGACTTGAGTATATTTTCTATAAGTGTGTTTTTCACTTTTAAGGTATATAGAATTTTAAAAAAAATGTAAGCTCCTTTGTGTAAAGCGCAAATTAATTTTTATAATTTAATGAGTAACAACTCTATATCAACAAGGCGTCTATGACATTGGTTTTTTTGCCTAGAGTAGTTTTACAATTCATAAGCACTTCGCTTGCATAGTGGTAAATTGCTTCCATTTTTACCCTTTTAATTGTCTTACGTTTTACTTCCGGTATTTGTTGACATTTTTTTTTGGCTTTCCCCCTCCCCTTAATTATTAATACAAACTGTGATAAAAAAAAAAAAGCTGATTGGAACTGGGCAATTAGCAGCAGCCATCTTTTTTGCTGTTGTTTTTTTTTATCGCCACAGATTTTGGACATTTATAGTGTGCATACTCATTACGAACGTATGTTTTATTATGTCAATAAAAATAATATTACAAATCTAGGGTTTTAATGTGTATGTCTGGTGTTCTTATTTTTTTACATGTGAAAAATTTATATTTGTATGTAATACATTTGGAAAATGGTTATCTAATTCTTAATATTCCACCTAATAGCGTAATGTTAGGTGTTTTTGTTTACATTGTTAAAAAACTATAGTAAAACAATGATAGATACTAACTGAATTTCGCAGACCTTGACTATACTTGACGTAGGACTCTGAACTGTCATATATAGCTATGTCTAGTTATATTCATGACATTTTCAAACAAATTTATTTCCAGGGAAAGACTGACAGAAATTTTTTATCAGCTTATTAGTGTAGTATAGCAAAAAGTGTTATTGTATAAAGTTTAGTAATAAAGACCAAAATATTTATTTTTAGACATTTTTTGGTTGTGATTTCAAATGCCATAATAACAAATAATATTTGTCAACCAGCAAAATAAGCACCTAATACATAATATGTTGCCAAGAAACTGTATTAACATTGAAAGATTATTTTTATATAGTTATTTTTTAAGCGACAATTTAAAGGCATAATAATAGAAAAAAAAATGCTCTTTAAAGCAGTTGACTGGTTTGTAAAGATACAAATTAACAAGGGTGTCTTGTGGCAAGCGAAACCACCAACCACCTTCACTACGTTTACTACTCTAGGTACCTATTATTGTTGCATTTAGGGGCGCCATAAGAATCCCCAAAATTAAAAATCCGAATCTTTATCGAAATTCAAACCATATTCCTTATTTTAGAAAGCAAACCTCTAAACCAATCTTCAACAAAAACACTAATCAAGAAGTAGATGAATCAAAATGTAAAAAAAAAGGAATTCTACAAAAATAAAGTTGATATTTAAATTAAACAAATAAAAAGGTTTAATGATAAAAGAATCAACAAAGCTTTAAACTTCATACCGCTACTTTGTGTAGTGGTTTCTGGTGTATTCATAATTCGAGTATTCGTGTAGGTGATATTACTCATAGTACTAGCTGCAGTAGTGGCTGATATCTCGCTTGTCGTTTGTTTAGAAGGGGTGGTTTCTTTTGTAGAAGTTGAAGTTGTGGTTGGTGCCTCAGTTGTTGAAGTGGTAGTTATGGTTGGTGCCTCAGTTGTAGAAGTGGTAGTTGTGGTTGGTGACTCAGTTGTTGAAGTGGTAGTTGTGGTGCGTCAGCTGTATTCCAATTATGATGCGCCCAAATAAAAAAGTTAAAAAATAATTTTTTAAGCTCAACTTATAAAGAATGAATCATCCATATTTAATAACACAATTTTGGATACATAATTATATATGTATATTTTTAAAGATTTATGTATGTATGATTTATGATTATGAAAGTGTGTATAAATATATTAATGTATGCATTTATCTATATTTTTTTGTTATAGAAAAGATCTAGAAGTCTTTTTTATTGTCCATATGTTGTTTTGTTAGTTTGCAAGTGATAAAACAAAGATCCTATGGGGGCTGCTTCTAAGTTTTCTTGAATAACACAAAGTCTCTTTGTATTTTTTTTAATACATTATTTATAATTTATTGAGAGCAATGTATCGCTCATACAAATAGCCTACAGCTTCATCAAGGAGGATTGTATAGGACTTGTATTATTGGATCAGGGGTACTTCAAATATATATGTGTTAATAATTGTTAATAGTTGACTATATGTAGAATCTAAGTCTAAAATTTAAAAAAAAGGCGGGAAAAGATTGTTGGTATAAAAAGTAAAGATTAAACGAAATTTTCTTAGTGAAGCTCCGTAAGTCAAACATTTTTATGTCAAGTGATTGATAATAGAATCTTATCAAGGAAAAAAGGTTGTGTGGGAGCGTTGATGGAATTTTACGCCCCTTTCAGTTACTCACATATTATTGTCTATTACTCCCCTATTGTTTATAATAGGAAGGATTATGTCCATACATAGGGTACACTATTCTATGAGCCAAGATGACTGAAGCTACTTATTTAATTACATTATGAAAGTGATGTCATTTCATGTATGTATCTTAACATAAAGTATGTTGTATTGCTAGAGTATATGTACCCTGTATGTTAATATGAATCACATGTTCAAAACAAGAACGATTCTGAAATATTCTAAAATGTGGTCGTTAAATGCTTGAATATTAAAAGCCCGGTCTGAACAAAAAAAAAAAAGATTTCGAAGCTTGTGTCAATGTGATTGTCACGATCTTCAATGGTGCTTGATAGATGTCACGTTGAAGATTATCTTGATCTATATTGCACAATCAATGATCGTGGTTGCCGAGGATTTAGAAATCTTCAGTTGATAAGATGATCATTTAGAAGTTGCTAGTTGATAGGAGGATTATCTAGAAGTTGCCAGTTGTTAAGACGATCTAAGTATGTTATTATTAAATTCAATGAAGAAACTTCTCTTCGACAAATACAAATACTTTAATTCAGAACTTGAAAAAGCTATTCACAAAAAATTACAATGGTTAAATGTACTCGAATAAAACATGAAAATGTATATTTCTATTTGAATAAATGATCTACACAATAATATGATTCATGTCATCTTACTTTGAGTTCCAACACGACACTGGCGCTAATATCTAGAATTTTACAGAGCTTTGGGCGTTTTGCCATTTGACTACTATCTCTTTGCCGCTTGGTTAATCAATCTGACCAATAAATGCAGCTCAATGTACAATAATTAATATTTCTAACCAATCACATTCACCCCAAAACATAAATTTGTTTCATGATGGTAATTCCCGAGGTAACTGAAATTCTGGCTGGCAGACCTTGGGCTAAATATAGATAGTGTACGTGACAGTGATCTATTTGTTAAGACTAATACTTTCAAAAAAGAACTTCTGTCTCTTCAAAACTATAAGAATTCCCTTTGTTTTAGCGCATTCTTGGCTTACTAAAGTTAAGAATAACCAATTGCAAGTAAACAACTGGACATTACTTTGAAAAGATAGAGAAACATAATAAGGGATAGTATTACATAATTTGATGGGGTAGACTTCTTATCAATGTTGCATAATATTAGCACTAAATATTGGGGAAAATAGATAAGCATAATGTTCACATTTGTGAATGATCCTTGAAGAAAAAAAAACAACAACAAATAAACATAGTTTACCAACACAACATAAATTATAATGTTTGATGGCATTGCGACAGAGGCAAACATCTAGCTTATTAAAAGGAAACTCCGTTTTTTTTTTAAATTTAAGGTATTGACATTTAAATACCGGAAATGGTGCTTGGCGGTGGGGCTCCGTCCAGAACCCAGATGGAAGAGCTCACAACTCTACACAAGACCCCTAAGCTGGCAAGGGGCAAAGTGTCTACAGTCTTTTCACTTAATCCAGTAAGAACATATTCTAGGTAACAATAAACGTCTTCCAAAAGAATGAAGGGTCAGAACGAAATAAGATTAGTTACGTACACACACATACACAAAAATCCCCCGGAAAAAATCCTAGCTACGCCTATGGCACTGTGTCACTTATTTCTCTTGAAGTATTTGAACAATAATTAGGGAACCTCCAAATCCGCATGTCGCAAATATCATTAAGAACAAATAAAATAAATTCATGACAAGTAAATAAAAATGTTCATTGGTATTTTCATTTCTTCAGTAGAAGCATTCAATATTTGTTCGTGGTGTAAATGGATCGAAATTGCTATATTATTAATATACGTTTACTTATGAATTATTGTAATCTAGTATAATTGAGCGAATGAAGCCATTTTTCAATTGAGCAGTAGATATTCCCGTTACAATATATTTAATTATATTAAGTCTTGTCTTGGAGTCCGATGATTAGTGAGGAATGCAGTATTTCCCATGGCTGCGAAGCCCCAGCTGTGACCTACAAATTGTGCCACTTAAAGGGCAAGCATAACCATTGTCCGCAGGTGGTCGATTTAGATTTTCTTTTTTTGTCTGTGTCTGAGCGAATTTTCTTTTGGTCTCAAATGTGTATCCCGCGAGTGATTAAATTATACACATTTTTTTATGGAGTAACAAGTTTAATCAGTGCACTTCGACTTCTCCGTTACCTTCATTTACTAAATACAATTTGACGTAAAGTTTAAACTAACCAGACAACCGAAATGCTAGTTAAAAATGCCTGTATAATATGCTATTGTCTATATGATAGACAGAGCTGAAAAACATACATGCATTAAGAGCATATATCAAATATTTCACAACTTCAGCATCCTGTGTCGCATAATTTTCATCTCCTGGAGAGATTGTGTCTCTAAGAAAGTTAAAAAATCGTCAATACACACATCACCTATGCTCATTAGACACACAGGCTCGGACACGTCAACCTCATACCAGATTAGATAATTCCTAATAACATTCTCTATGCCAAATTTGCGGACCCTTACCCAGTTACGCCCATGCATGGATGAATTGATGTGGAAGAAGATCGGACACCATGCAAACATTCTTTAACTACTTCTAAAAAAAACTCGCTGAGAGCAAAAAAAATAAGACGTTAGACAAACCAAAGAATAGATGCCCTATAACTTAGACCTAAAACAGGCACGAATTGTGATAAACTTTGCCGCTATTGAATTTGCTTGGTTAGTCTTACCAGAAGTTGCCTCGACTTAAGAAGAAACCGAAACTACCAGTGATTCACCAGTGATTCACCAGTGATTCACCAGTGATTCACCAGTGATTCACCTGGACTTATTTGTTGTCTTTCAAGACTGAAGGAGCAATATATGTATGTAAAGATTAATGCATACTTCATTTTGAAAAATATTATTAACTCACATCTGTACTATAGTAAGAACGTGTATGATTCAGTTAGATACTTTTTTATTATTCTAATGATATGTCCTACACAAATGTAATCTGCGTAACGAGACAGTTGTTGAAAGTTTTGAAAAATCCTTTCATTGATTATTTATTTGGGACCAAATTAACACACACATTTATATATATAATATGTATTTATGTATTTAAGTGTATTTAAGATATGTAATGAAATGTAAAGTATTTGGGTGCCAATTGGACAGTACAACAACCTAGCATTTGTACTTTCCCAACCTAATTCTTGTCATCTATATATTTGGGTGGACTCAAGGGCGTCCTAAAATACATAAAATTCTTTTCGACACACTTCGAGATGTTTCGTCCTGAAATCAAAGGGCCTGCAACAAAACCACATTACCCACATTTAACAGCAATCGTAATTAAATGATTTAATGAGCTTATGTTTCTTTAAACTTAAAAGTAAATTACAATTAATACTTACCCATACATAAATAGTTGAATGTTGATGTACATGACACTGGATTGAGTGAGACTAGTTGTGAATTCATACTATTTGAAATCGTTAAACATTCAGTCGTATGTGATTGAATACGTGACCAGTAAACACTGTCCACTGTTTTGTTGCTACTTATTCAAACATATGTTGTGGCATCCAATTCTTGGACACCAATATATAAATAACCTATAAAGAGATAAAGATAGTTTCAACGGCCCAGGAACGGACTTCAATATGTAATTAAAATGCAATTAATGAACAATTATGTAGGTTAGATACACACTCCCCTTTGATATCAGACGGACAACATGCTACACTACTTTCAAGAAGAACATTAAGACCTACCTGTTTAAAATTGTTTTTAGATTAGTTTGTCATTTTAGCTCTCATGTTTATGTTTGTAATGTTATCACAGCGCCTTGAGCTTACATTATGTTTGATAACAGCGCTCTATAAATTAAATTATAATTATTATTGTTTGTAGATTGTACACAATTTGATCCCATGTTTACGGTGCTGTATATGGAAAATTACCCCTAATGCACCAAAATAAATGTTAACTCTTTCTATAGAAAACAAGCAAACTAAATAAAATCTTTAATAGAAAACAAAAACAAAGCTTACCTAAAGGGGGAAAACTCCGCCTTAAAACTATTTCTACAAATAATGTACAAGTTATTTTCTTTATAAATTGACCATTTGAGCATGTGTTGTTTTTTTTTCTGATTCATGTTTTCTTAAACAGTTGTTTAAATTAGCAGCTTGAGAGAATGCGTGAGGAAAAAATAGCTTTAAAATTATTTAAGGGGACTAAACCCGTGAATACTGAAGTATTAGTTTCCCTTGTTGCTAGTAAACAAAATAATGGGTGTGGGAGAAATAATTCACTTTTTACCAGAAAGACAGAAAGCTTTGTGTAAAAGGAGTACACACATTTTTCCACTTACACAAAAACAACTAATAATATAAATAAATGTTTTTAAAAAATGTCTGTCACGTAGTTACATTATTTTTATATTTTTAAATAATCCATCTCTATTAAAAAGTAAGAGTATTGTAACATACATGTTTTAGAATCCCTGTAATATTTGGTGACTAGTAATCACTGAACCATTCCGTGCAGTCCGCACGAGATTTTTCCTGGTCGGGGACTGACCACGAGGTGGACGCCTCAGTTGATCTTGGACTCTCGTAGAGAGAGGTATATTATGGATATCTTGTCCAGTGTAGTAATGTATAGATATTGAGGTTGATTTTTGGAGCATGTGTGATATCTAAAGTATTTCATTGGATTCTAATGTACTATGTTTTTGTGAATATTTCTTGATGGCTGGACTTGCCAATATCTTTTATGATTCATTATTTTATGTAATAAAAACCATGTCTGCTACCAATGAGTCTATTAATTATTCTAAATATTGTGGTCAGAGAGTTCAGCATGTTAGTGTTCTCACGCACTAGCAAATCTAGTGCGCGAGTGAAAGTATTTAATTAATTAATAAGACAAAGAATATTATATTATCTACAAGAGGTATCTACTACACACGACATTCGCGTTATCACGCCTACAACAAGGACTAGGCTGTGACAAGTATAAACATACCTAGATTTTGTTTTAAAACAGCGGTTGCCTGATCTAATGATTCAAACTCAGTAAGAGCACTGTTGATTGATTCACAAGAAATCTAAACAGTTCAATTAAAAGGTATTAACATTAATTTAATTATCACAGAATTAATTTACTTGTATGTAAAAAGGGATCATAAAAATACACAGTCAAATAAAAGCAGTAGCCAATATAAAACCCAAACGAAAAATCTAACTCTGAAACAAATGCAACCTAACACTACATCAAGCTACCTTAAACTTTCAACAAAAATTCTTATCAGAAAGAGATATTAACCAGTCGATGAACTCCGGAATTACATCTTAAAAACATAAAAAATATAACATTTATATAAACATTAAGCAAAATAAATAAATGCTAGTTTAATAATAAATTAAAGAAGCTTTGTAAAAAGAAGGAAACCTATATAGAAAATTTAAAGAAACTAAGGCAGAAAGAGTTTATAAAAAGTACATATAAATTTAAGTACTAACCCAAAAAGTAAGCAGACAGCTGCAGAGTGAATACATAAACAATGTAATATCTAAAGATAACAACAAAATCCGATGGTCATACATTAAGTTAAAAAAAATGAAACAACAGGCATAGCGCCATTAAAAGGAAAAGACAACTTAACACACAATGATAATGAAACTAAAGCTAACATCCTAAACAAATACTTTGCATCAGCATTCTCAGCCCCAGGAGACAAAGACATATTACTGAATTTGTACCAAGTAGACAACATAGAAGATATAGTAGTACAAGAAAATGGAATTAAAGAACTATTAGGCAACACCAAACCAAATAAAGCATGTGGACCTGATGGTATTCCAGCTAAATTACTCAAAGAACTAAGCAATGAGTTAGCACAAGTGTTCAAAATACTTTTTCAGGCCTCTAACGGGCACACACTTTTTACCAGAAAGACAGAGTGAGTTGACATATAATTTGTATAAACAGAATAAACAGAATGTTGAAAAAACGGGAATTACCCAAAAGTATTACTTAAATTCGGGGAAAATATAACTGATAGCTTTTATATAGCGCTACTTTCATGCTTATAGTTCCAGATGGAGAGGGGCAGTGACAATGAAAGCTATGGACAGTGAAAGAACATGGGTCTTAACTCGGGAAGAAAAACGTACAAACCCCAGCTCGTTTACCACCGAAGCAAGAGTCACATTAACCTGAGCTATTTGTGTACGGGAGTGTCTCTCCAAAAAAGGGCTCCACAGCCACACGAGGAAGAGTGCTCTGAGATGTACTATAGTCGTCCTACGACTGAAGAAGGCCAACCAACTTTCATGCTTTTGCATGCTCAGAACGCTCGGGTCCAATCTCATTTGCAGGCCAGGTGGAGGAGGGGGTATCTTGGAGAAGGTTTATCCGTGCTCTGCACGAGTCAGGTGTCAACTCTCAAGCCACCTTCACAGGAAGCCAAGCAAAGACAAGCTCAAAAATGAGATCAGTACAGTACACTGGCTTTTACAGTTGTGACCTATATAATGCATGATACAAAAAAAATAATAATAGCATAACAAATATTTATTTGTCTGTTTTACATTTTTCGGATGTTCCTTCAGAGCAGAAGATAATTACTTCCTAGTCCTAACCTCCCGCAGGACTACAGGAGATGAGAGCAGGTAGTGTATCTAATATATAAAGTAGAAAGTAAGGCGCATATATGTATGTATGTAGGTATGAATGTATATATGCATGTATGTATCTCCCGCATAGAAATCAAAACCGTTTGACCAATCTTGATAAAACCTGGCATAAATGTTTTTTGGATCATAGCATAGACCGTAGAGTATGTTTGCTGTCTCTCACAATCGGGGTGGGGGGGGGGGGGGGAATTTCAATAGCTAAATTTATCTCTATTAAAGAAATACATTTTTTAACAAATCGATTTAACCCTTTTTCACAGTATTTATATGAATAAATTGGCTCAACGATAAACCCGATTTCGCAATCTAGTTCTATTTTCGTTACGAAACAAAAAAACAACAAAAAAACAACAAAATTGAAAGGAACATTAGCTTAGTTGGACATAGAACTAAATCCAATCCACTAAAATGGTAATACACTAACTAAGGCCCGCATGCCGCTGGTAATATCCGGCTAGTCGTTTACAAAAATAAAAGACTCTTACTTTTGCTTCATGTATTAGAAGTAGAGGAACGCGTAAAACATTTTCCTTGTGAAAAAGTAGAGCCTGTCGAGCAGTTATCTGAAAACAAGTCACATAAAAAAAAAACAAGGTTACAAAGACAGTATTTGTAAATGCACTAAATCAAAATCGGCCCGAAAAGTAGTGCGCTATAGCAGATAAAATTGGGCAGGTTATTTAAAAAAAAAGCGGAATATTTTCAGAAATGTGAACTACAAACTATCAACAGTCACACACAACCCTATCGCCGTCGATACAAAAAGAAAAGACGTTGCTGTTGTGTTGTGTTGTGTTGTGTTGTGTTAAGCCATCTTCTTTCCCCTTTGTTGATGAAAACTTACAAAAAAGATTTCAAAAATAGAATTTGTACATATTGTCCTGGCTTGGATGTTGTGTGTTGTCCAACTCTAACCCTACTTCACTAATTCTAAGGCGAGGTCGGAAATATCAAAGGGACGCAGCAATTAACTAGGATATTCATAGTAAAACGAATGAATTCAAAAGATGATTATTGTTTATTTACAGAGGGGATGATCGTCTTGCCTCACTATCCATCGTTTACTTAGCTGCCTCTATCAATACCCCCCAGGGTAATGCGGGGCCCTATGCGAAAGGGATTGAGCGGGGCCTAGTCTGGGTAAACATAAGTATAAAAAGTGAAAATTGAGATTTGATATTAGAAAATAGATTCATCTTTGCATTTATTCACACTTTACTAGGTACAAAATTACTGTCAAATTAAGTTTACGAGCCATCTCCAGGAGATAGTAGTTTTCTAACAAAAAGCCGATAAACATTCAGATCTGCCTTTTAGATTTACTATCAACTAGCAAAATGTCGCTTTTGATTTTTTTAACAGGTCGAGATAGACTAAGATCTATACTTCTGTGCCATTGACTATTAAAGTAAATTAGGTATTTACACTTCTTGTAATGGTTAAAATTCGCCTAATTGACAATGCCGTTTTTTTTTAAATCGCGAGTAGGATTGGCATTTTCCATATTGAAGGACACCCCAAAATGCCAATTTTGTCTGTTTTTAAGGAAATTTGCTTGAGTTCTCAATAGATTTTAATTATTTCAAATTTTAATGACTTTTTAGTATATTTTGCAATTTCAGGAGAATTAATAAGTTAAAATAGTTTTATTTAATAATTTACACCTAGAATCGCGCGGGGCCTATGAAAGTGCGGGGCCCACTGCTGCCGCATAGGTTGCAGTGGCCTAAGACCGGCCCTGAATACCCCCATCATGAGCCCTAGCCGTATTAAAACTATTAGCGAACATTAAACCAAATCAAAGCATCTGAACCTGATGGTATTCGAGCTATATTAATAAACAATGAGCTAGCACCAGTGTTTAAAATACTTTTTCAGGCATCTCTTAACCAGGGCAGCATACCAAGGGTCTGGAAAGAAGCTAACTTCCCTCCGTTATTTAAACAACAAAAGGGAGAAAAATCTGACAAAAGGAATTTACAGAGCAGTATCACTAACCATGTAACATTCTAGAACACATAATAAGTATAATCGCCTGTAATTTCTGTAATTTATATGATAAGGTCAAAAGACTTACCTTGACCTAATACTTGAAGTCATTGGACATCAATAGTAAAAAAAACAGCACACTATGAAGTGATAATGACATTGTTGTAATCATTGCTTCCATCTATGGATGTTTCAAAACAATAATATAATCGTACATGTGCAGAAATATAGAATCGATTGTTATGTATACTGTATGTCTTTGGTTTGTGTGGTGCTTTAGCCAAATGGATTTTTAATCATTGGGACACTTTCAACTTTGACTAATTTATTGCTTTAAAAAAAAACATGCTATATTACATTTTATTTCTAAGACATCTGTTACAGCATTACTTACACTCAATTCTTTCCCCTTTAGACAATGTGACAACATGTGCAAGCAAATTGGCGAACGAGCTTATAAAGCCAGATTCAAGGAGTAACTACTAGCTTGCCTCCCTTCGACGGCATAAGCTCTTTAGAAAAGTATTTAACAGCTACTACCCGCTAATCTTAATTAATAATAATAATCGTTATTACCTGTCAGGAAATTGTTTTACAAATGTGCATAAAAAATTATATATATATATATATATATATATATATATATATATATATATATATATATATATATATATATATAATTATCTTCGTGGCCCAAGCATGCGGGAGACCACAATGAAAAAGTCATGGAAAGATACCTTTTTTTTTCTGCAAGTAACTAGAGTTAACCCCGTAACTTTCGGTTGACAGAGTGAGAGGCTCAGAAAAAAAAAAGAGAAGTGGGTGTATGCTACGCCGCGGGTCGGTTCTTACTTTCTAAAAGCAAAAAAATTTAAACGATGGCTCATAAAATATACGTATACCCCAGTTTTTCTTTAACATTGCATGTGAAATTGACATCAGAAAGTTATATTTTGTTCAACGATTGAATTGCCCAAGGAGCAACGGTTTTTTTTTTGCAATCCGTGCCTTATTTCTCCTTGGTGATGGTGAAACGTTAAAATCATGAAACAGAATGTGCATTTTTATACTCAAAATGTGTATATCTACAATGTATTGTTGTAACCCTGTCTAGCACCAGTGCTTGTGGTGCGCACGAGAGCACTATTAAACAAAATAGGAAGATGCTGGGACAGAGGAAAGGACAATATATTAATTGATTAGGGATAGATATAGATAGATAGATAGATAGATAGATAGATAGATAGACAATATTTTCTAGTACCATAACTTTTGTCCTTGATTTAATGCAACTATGCGGACATTTATGTAATTTAGTCACAGAGTAACAGTATGTAAGTACCCCTGTCAGACCTTGTGGTCTATAGGGCAGATGATGTAAAGGTCATCTAGTTCTATGTCCCCACTGTTAGCGAGGGTGTCATGTGGCCAGCACAACGACCAACCGCCTTTACTTTTCCCCAAATAATGTCACGTACCACATAGAGCAGTATGAACCCAGAGGTGTCCAAAGATCATGAGATGAAAAATCCTAGCCTTCACCAGGTTTCAAGCCCAGGACCCTCAGTGCCAAGTGCTTTAACGCTCAGACACCGCGCCTCCAACTTAAACACAGAAGATGGTATAAAACTGTTCCTTCGGAGAGACATTAGTTCACTATTATTGATTTGATAAGGTTGATAAGGAGTCTTGTATTATTACACATTGCTCTTTACCAAATAGCAAGAAAGAATTCTGAATCAGTTACGGTAGCTTAATCACTGGCGGATCAAGGATCTACTGCCCTTCCCACCTAAATCCTTTGAATAAAGTGGAGTAAAGTTTCTTTTTCAAACCGTGTTGTCTATACGACAGATAATTTAAAGGTCATCCGTTTCTGTGGCCTACGGTTAACGAGAAGTGTCATGTGGCAAGCACAACGACCAATCGCCTTAACTTTAAAATCCGTCTCTGCCATTTTTGTTAAGCCACATCCAGTCTTTTTTTTTTCAATTTCGCACATTATTAACGAAGCCTAGCGACTAGTAGAAATTTGTAACCACTCTTGACTATGCTCTTGGAAATTTACATAATTCAAAATAGTGTGTTTATTGTAGTGTGGCCACCAATGACTTTCAAAAGAAAAATCTATAGATCTCTCGTCGAATTGGATAAAATATGTATTTGACATCATTGAGAAACATCTAGAGATCTCTCATTGAATTGGATAAAATATGTATTTGACACCATTTAGAAACATCTAAAGATCTCTCGTCGAATTGGATAAAATATGTATTTGACATCATTGAGAAACATCTAGAGATCTCTCGTCGAATTGGATAAAATATGTATTTGACATCATTGAGAAACATCTAGAGATCTCTCGTCCAATTGGATAACATATGTATTTGAAACATTGAGAAACAACTAGAAATCTCTCGTCGAAATGGATAAAATATGTATTTGACATCATTGAGAAACATCTAGAGATCTCTCGTCGAATTGGATAAAATATGTATTTAACACCATTGAGAAACATGTAGAGATCTCTCGTCGAAATGGATAAAATATGTATTTGACACCATTGAGAAACATCTAGAGATCTCTCGTTGAACTGGATAAAATATGTATTTTACACCATTAAGAAATACATTACCGAATACAGAAGTAATGACTTCATTGCATTCATTACTTCCCAATAGATCGCTATTGTCACAGTTAAAATCTCCTATCAAATATTTCTTGTCGCGAACGCGCTTAGATAGTTTACCATTGAAATTATTTTGTCTTTATCCAAAGTATCATGTCACGCATTACCTCTTTTACCATTCTAAAAATTTTTACTGAATATAATCATAGTATTGTGAATATATTTAGTCAGCTGAAAAGATTGTAAGGTACAAAAAAATAATCGTTAAAAAGTATATTTACAATTATTTATTTATTGTGCATTAAAAATACAGGAATGCATTTATGAATGGAGCAATTCATTCTTATGTCATTCATGTCTTGTTGATCGAAAAGTTATGCTACATAAGACGTCTCTTCTAACTCGACCAAATCAAAGTGCATTATGGTTTGAAAAGGTTCGGAGGATCTGACAATTTGTAAAGATCGCCTACGCATCGCTGCCTAATGTATCGTGATTACATCTAGGTACCTGGTCGTTGCTAGGCTAAATTACGCCATATACTCTTCACCTTCTTCTTTATAATCGTGGATCTTAGTGCTGAAATTATTATAAGCCATTCTTGGCAGGCTGATTTTTATATAGAAGATTGTTTGATATCTTAATATTTAATTCATTTCTACTACATAGAAGATCTGTGAACAATGCAAAATTCGCCATATCGTATCTACATATATTTTACATTGCACTGATCAATTTCTTTCTAGCAGGAATTCATAGAACTGTCTAAAAACAGTATGTAAGCTCACGAGCTATGGAGGAAGAAGAAACACTAACTTGCGTTTCACAGATGACATTGATGGCCTAGCAGGGACAGAAAAAGAACTAGCTGACCTGGTGATGCATATCGACAAGACTTCCGCAGCATATGGCATGCAAAAAAATGTCGAAAAAAACAAACAAATTATGATCAATAGCAAACAGGGATTTAAAAGATACCTCAGTATTGGAGGTGAAAAACTGACTAGTGTTAGCAGCTTCAAATACCTTGGAGCTATTGTCTCAAATGAGGGACTTAAACTTAGACTAAGGTCCTCCCGCGCCGTTCGGCGCATTGGGCGGCAAGCTGTCTCCATAAAGATCTGTCACTGGCAATGTCTGAAGCCTCCTCCCACCTGGTGTCCACTGTTCTGAGGTCCTCCATGAAGGTGTGTCGCCAAGTAATACGAGGGCGTCCCTGTTTGCGCTTTCCTTGTTTTGGCTTCCATGTTATCGCAACTCTTGGTGTGCGTAATTCATTTTGACGTCCCGCAAACCTCATGCGACGCTCAGTCACAACCTCACCAAGTGTTCGACTCCCAGTTCGGCATAAGATTTCCTTGTTTGAGACCCGATCTGTGTAACTGACTCCCAAAATCCGTCTCAGCCATCTCTGTTGAGCCACATATAGTCTTTTCTCAATTTTGACAGATGACTTCCACGTCTCACATGCATAAGTAGCAGTTGGAATGACGATTGTGTTGAGAAGGTGTATTTTTGTCTCGAGTCCAATGACTTAGCTAGTCCGAATAGCCTGCAGCCTTTGGAAAATCTTCCCTGCCTTTCCTATTCGGCACTCTACATCATGGTAAGCATTTCCATCATTTATTATGATGCTGCCAAGGTACGTGAACTTGTCCAGCTCTTCATGCTTTGACTCGCCAAGTCTGACGGTGACACCCTTTGCCTTATATCCCACTCGCATAATTTTAGTCTTATCCAAGTTTATGCGGAGGCCAATTTTGGGTGCCTCTCTGTCTAGGCTCTCCGTCATTTCTTGAATGCATTTATTTGTAACCCCGAGTAGTGCAATATCATCAACAAAGTCCAAGTCCGTCAATCGGAGCTGTTCATGCCATGGAACACCAAAGGCAGTCTGGTTCATTGCTCTCCTCATTATGTAGTCGATGGCTAGGAGGAAAAGGAAGGGAGATAAGATGCACCCCTGTCTCACACCTGTCTCGATTGTTAAAAACTCTGTTGTTCCCTCTTCTGTTTTAATGCAGCAACTAGATTGACTGTAAAGGTGTCGTAGGATTTGGCCGAATTTTTCTGGGATACCGTATTCTCTAACTATTTTCCATAGTGATTCTCGGTGGACACTATCAAACGCTTTTTTGAAGTCCACGAAACTGATCGTTAGCGTTGTTGGTACTCAAGACTTTGTTCTATGATATTTCGTAGAACGAAAATTTGCTCTGTACATGATCTGCCTCTTCGAAAACCTGCTTGTTCTTCTCTGAGCCTTTCATCTACAGACTGTTTAAGCCGTCTCAACAAAACAGTGCTGAAAACTTTGCTCGGGACAGAGAGGAGAGTAATGCCCCTCCAGTTGTTGCAGTCTGCCAAGTTGCCCTTTTTTGGAAGCTTTTCAATCACTCCCTTTTGCCAGTCCTCTAGAACTTTTGAAGTTCGCCAACAGAGATTTAAGAGTCCAGTCATTCTGTTTACAATGCACTGTCCCCCATATTTTAGCATTTCTGCTGATATCATGTCTAGCCCTGGTGCTTTGTTATTCTTTAACACTGCAATGGCCATGGTAACCTCGTCAGCAGTTATTGGGTCTGTCTTGACCTTGAGATCATTGTCTGGAGAGGGGTCCTTGAATATGTAAGTTTGGTCTGGTGACAGTTGGTTAAGGGTCTCTTTAAAGTGCTCTACTCATCTTGCATCCAGTTCTTCTTTCGTTAACAAAGTTTTGCCTTGCTTGTCTTTTATCGGTGCCCCATGTCCACTCTTTGCTCCCGTGAGATCTCGGACAATACGATGGAGGGAACAAAACCCGAACTACTAGCCCGAATAGCACAGTTCACAGCAGCCTTTACAAATTGAAAATAATTGTGAAAGACAAGTGCTTGGCCCTAGGCACCAAAATCAGACTGATGCGCTCCCTGGTCATGGCCACATTTTTATATGCTTGAGAGTCTTGGACGCTCACTGCAGAGCTAGAGAGGAGGATCCTAGCAATAAAATTGAGATGCTACAGAAGGATCTTAGGCATCACTTTCAAATACCGCATCACAAACCAAGAGATTAGAGACAGAGTTATCGACAGCTATCGGACCCCATGATGACCTGTTAACTATTGTAAAGAAACGCAGCTTAAAATGTATGGTCATATTACAAGATCCACGGGGCTCTTAAAGACCTTCCTTCAGGAAACAGTAACAAGAAAAAGAAGAAGAGGCAAACAGAGAAAGCGATGGGAGGACAACATAAAAGAATGGACGGGTCTACCATTGATAGAAGGTCTTAAACAAGGCAAAAGACAGGGAGGAATGGAGAAAGACGGTCGACAAATCTTCCTTGGTGCCCTGGCGGTCCAACAACTAAGGGTTAGGTAAAGGTAAAGCTCACGAGAGCTAATAGCGTTTACTAGAATTTACTAATACATCAAGTATCTCAAGTTTATTAATGTTTATGTTTTTTATGTGATTTTTTTATGTTTTTACATTTTTATGTATAGTAGAGCTGCTTCTTTTCTCCATCAGATTTAGGAATTAAAGATTTGTCTGACTTAAGCTGGTTTACACCCAGCTCTAATGGGCACCTGACATTAGTTGGTGGAAAGTTAAGGCCGTTGGTCGTTGTGCTGGCCACGTCACACCCTCGTTAACCGTAGGCCACAGAAGCAGATGAACTTTACATCATCTGCAAATCACAAAGTCTTAGAGGGGAACTTTATTTTTTTTTCGAACAGTTTTTTATTTTTGTTTTATTCTGACAAACAGTATAAAATGTATGTAGTACAGAAAACGAACAAATGTGGGATCAAACCTACGCAAAAATATTAATAAATTATGCAGTTCTACTACCGAAAGCGCTATGTTACCTGGCGATAATAACCTTGTGACCTTCGGGATAGACATCGTGATTCCACATGCGTAACATTCTTCAAGGGGGTCTTCGATATAAAAAGACACCGGATAACTGGAATTACTAGATTTATCACGAACTATTAAATTATACTTCCGATAGTGCAACCACAGACATAGCAAAGTACCTGTGGGCCAGGGTTCAAGAATTAGTTAATGGGCCCCCCTCCCCAAATTTAGAGTATGATAAAAGTAATCATGCAATTACGCTTGACTAGGTTTAGGACTCCATACGAAGCACAATAGTTGTTTTTTTTTTAAACTCAATGTTTAGAAACGTTTTTAATAGTGTTAAAAGAACGTGTTACATAATTTTTCATTAATTGCAAACTTCGAGAAGTCCGTGTCAGCAGACAAATATAAAGTTTATTTGACTACAATAAGAATAATACTCCTTGTTAGTGCTACAAGTCAAGAAATAATAAACAATCCTATCCGCATAACAGCGGTATCAAATTTATCCAATATATGTTAGTTACAAATCACGTCCGCATCTCAGCAGGTAACACTGTGCAGAAATATAGATTAACTAATACATGTCTCAAAAAGACCACTGGCAACAACTGCCCACAAGTTACTTTCTAACTGAAATTATTACAGACATTTCTAAGTCGCCACTGTCCATCCTGGACCGAAAACATTCTAGACTGCCTCCTACAGAGGATAACACTTTACTTGACCACACGTCCAAAGTATCTCACTTGACTTCACTGACTTGACTTAACTTCACTGACTTGACTGGGCTGAACTCCAAGTCAACTTTATTCATTCTACTTCCTGTTTTCTACATCAGGAATTCCACGTGTCTTTTAACTCTAAACATGACGTGAGCTTTAAATCATGCAATGTCAATTGAGACTGTGACACCCTATCACTTGCGAAATGGATTGCGCGAGGCCCAGTCTGGGTTAGGATAAGAATAATAAGAGCTAAATCTGTCTAAAGTTAGATCTATGTAAAAATAAATCTAGAATTGTCATTCTTATTATAGATTTAGATCTTTAGATCTAAATATGTAAATTTAAGAAAAAAATATCGCTTTTGATTTTTTTAAGAGATCGAGATAGGTTTAGATTTAGATTTATATATTTCAGTGAATATTTAAGTAAATAAAGTAATGGTACTTCCGGTTTTGGTTAAAATTGGCCGTATTATTACATAACTATTAAATGAAAACTGGCAATGCTATTTTTTTTAGTCCGCATATGATTGTCGTTTTCCATTTGAATGACACCACAAAAAAAAAACAATTTTGTCAATTTAAAGGAGATTTTATTAATTCTGGGAGATTTCCAGGACCTCTTGTATATTTTCTAATTTACAGAGATTTCGATGAGTTCCTGACTCATGGGAAAACAGGAGGCTATGGAAAACTTGTTAAAAGTTAAAATGGTTTAGTTTGATAATATACACCTAGAAATAGGAAAAACTCGAGGTCAACCATAACATTGGTTTGAAAATGTTTAATTATCGAAAAATTAATTTTTGGCTAGAATGTTTTGAATGAAAATTTTCCATGACGTCAAATGGAAAAAAACTTGACACCACTTACGTCACTAGCTTATTGACGTACACTAAGACATTTCCTTGCAAACAATGACAAGTTTTAATGAATCAATAGACCTAATTAAACATGTGCGCACCAACTTATTGTACGCTCTATTAGTCTTGTCAACAAAGTAAAAGTCACCCACACGGATCTCTGTAATTATAGTGTAAGCATTAAATAAAACTAGCAAAACACAATAACCAAACATACCTTTGCAAATTTAATTTAATTTTCTTTTCTTCCATATTTCCATATTAAATTAATGTAATAAGTCTTTGAAAGAGTCTGTTTTGTGTTGGAGAGTCAATGTAAAATATGTTAGTATATATTTAACTAGTTACTAATGTAAATCTCTCATCTGGCTTGTATGGTGGTTGGATGTATGTGTTCAATAATTTCTGACCAACAACTGGTCATCAGACTTGTAATTTTAAGTCCAAAGACTGCTTCTGGTTCTGGCTTCAAGGGCTTAATACTGATAGCTGTTAGTTAATAGTTGGAATCTAAAGCGTAGTAGGTCATATATTTATTAATCCATTTGCGGCAAACGATATTTTATTAACAGCAGGAACATCTATTATACCTACTCATAGCCTGAGCTTTAAATGTTGCGAAGCATAGATTTAATTGTAGTCTGTAGGCCAATTATTGTTATCAATGTTTAGATCTACTGTTATATAGATCTAAGAGAATTAGGAAAACCAACTATAAAAGAAACAAAATCACCCACACCCTCCCAACCAAAAAAAAAACAACATAAATAGACTTTGTGTTCGACTGATTGTAACAGCCTGGTCAGATAGACGTAGTGAGCTTACACATGTATTCCTAGTGTAGTGTGTATAGTTGATGGTGTTGACCTTCACGCGTTTTTTTTTCCTTGGGCATACGCAATAGTGTTTAGTGTGCAGGCAAAAAAAGATAACACATTGGCATGATCAGTCAAGCATATAGATAAATTATCTCTGTACCTTAGTTACAGAGGTCAAGTGTTTCTTAACATTCCAGCATATTTTTCTTTGTTTGCTAGATCTAATTGTGGTGCTTTAGATCAATTTATTTTCTGCGATGTTAAATTTAACTGTAAGGTTTTCCTTTATATATTAAGTCAATAGAATTAAACAATGAAATTAGTTTTCTTTCTAAAGGTTATCATACAAGGGGAAAAATACATACACGCACACATGCATGTATTTGTTTTATTTTATTGTGCAACGAACGTGTGTTCAGCGCCCTAAATTACATTTCTCTCCAAGTAAATAAACTTAGCGTCACCATCTAGTGACCATTAGAGACAGTCTCAATATGTCTTAACAATATGCGTTAATCCATTCTGGCTTAAGAATGGTCAATGTCTATATTCTCTATCAATACATTGTCATGGATTAAACAAATAAGAAGTTGGGGGTGTTGAGTCTCTTGAGCCCTCCCTTTAAAGATACCCTTGGTCAGTGTCTGTTTGGCTTGTAGTCCTGACTCATACGTGAGACTTAACTCAAAGTAAACAAACTTATTACCCGTCCAATAGTATAAAAGGTGTGGTTTGTGGTCCAGACCCTTGATTGACAATAAACTAACTCATACCAAATTAACCTTATAGAGATTTGGCTTGTAGACCCGCCTCTAATAAAAATTCTAATCCAAGTAAACAAACTCAGTTCCGTCATAAGATGTGACCTCTAGACAGTGTCGACACGTTGACATCTGGCTTAATGTGGTCAGCTGCCTATTTGTGAACTCAATGTTATGGACTAAACAAACAAAAGGAGGTGGGGGTAGCTCATCTCTACCTCTGGAGAAAAACCCGCACATCTAGACAGATTATCAGCATGACGTAGTTAAGGAATATGACATGTTTACTAGACCACTCAAAGGTCAAGACAAGCTAGTGTGCCAGACATCGCTGCTACGTATGTAATACGAATTTATAATGTAAAATCTTAACCCCCCCCCCCCCCCCAATAACAAACCTAGTTCCCTCGTGTGACCTCTAGAGAGTGCTTACGTCCATCGTATCTGACTTGGGGTCACCTGTCAATCAATGAACTCAATGTGATGGACTAAACAAATAAAAGGGGGAGGGAGTTGTTCAACTAGAAATATACCTGGTTACCTTAGAGGTGTGGCTCTTGTAGTCCAGCCCCCCCCCCCCCCCAAATAAAGATTAACTACTAAGTAAACAAACTCAGTTCCCTCGAAAGGTGTGACCACTAGAGAGTGTCTATACGCTGACATTAAACCTACGTCCATCGTATTTAACTTGTGGTTACCTGCCTATAAAAAACTCAATGTGATGGACTAAACAAATAAAAGGGGGTGGGAGTTGTTCATCTCTACCTCTGGAGATATACCCGCACAGCTAGACAGACGTCTGGTCAACATGACGTAGTCAAGGAATGTAACATTTTAACATGTTAACTAACTTACTCAAAGGTCAAGACAAATTGCAAAAAAAGTGCCAGCCATTGCATCTCTGTATGTAAAGCGCATTTATGATGTAAAGTTTCATCTCTATTTATATTAAGTTATTAACATGCCTTGTCTTTATAATAAACGATGTTTGGTGCATATTTATAATGGCTCTATTTATAAGCACATTATTTTGTTTTCATATAATCATTAATACATTCTATAACAGACAGTAATGGAACGAGGTCCACTTTATGCATATTAAATAGGTGTATTTTTACTATCCGGTTTACTATCCGGTAGTAATATCCGACCGGAGCCGGATAGCACCGGATAGTAAAAAATGCCGGATATTCGCCAGAAGCCGGAGCCGGAGGGACTATCCGGTGCACCCCTAGTTTTGTATAAATGTTTTACATGTTTGGGATGTTCCTTCAGAGTTGAAGATAGTTTACTTCCTAGTCCAAACCTCCCGCAGGAGGCGACGAAGGATGGAAGCGGGCAGGATTTGAACCCTCGACCATCAGTAAATCCGAACGACAGTCCAGCGCGTAAACCGCACGGCCAGGCAGCCATTCAATTAAGATACAAAAGTTATGAATATTTATTAATTGTTTTGTAATAATTGAATAACTTTTTTTATAGTGCAACTTTCATGCTTATAGCATTCACATAGCGCTACGGTCCAATCTCTACATTATACTGTTATGACTCTGCCATGCGCACCGCCATCCAGGCTAGTGCAGAGATGCGCACTTCTAGTAACCAGACTAGAACAGGATGTTGACATTAGGAGACAATCGATTTCCGCCCAAGGAGAGAGCCAATATGGAGATGCTGTGCTCAAGGCAGATGCCCCTTTGTGTTTGTCATGTCTCCGTGTAAATAAACGTCTATGCCTCGTTGGGTTGCCTCCTTAAAGTTATTACAATACTGAAAGGGAGTGAGCGTGTTTGGAACCAGGTTTCCTTGATGCCTTTATATAAGCCTTGTCGTAAAGTCCGAATATTAAAAGAGTATTTTACGTGGCTACGCAGCCCAAACTGCGACCCACATAGTTTGCCACATCTCACGCAAACATAACCATTATATGCCGTTGGTGGATTTAGATTCTATTTTAGCTGTCTTTGTCCTCGGCAGTGGATTTTCTTTGGTGTATCCTGTGGTCTTCCTAACACATCTCCAACTATCTCGTTTTAAAGACACCTGCAGTTAGCTGCACTCTTCTATGTCAGTTAAAGCAAGTTGGTGCCTAAGCTGGTCTTTAAAGCGTTTCTGTGGGACATCTCTGTTACGTTTACCACCTATCAGCTCACATAAAAAGATTGCCTTTTTCAATCGTTCGTCCCCCCATACGGGATAGTGCTTCGTTCAGCGTAACTGTCCGACCATAAGAAGTCCCTCTTTACTGTCCCTACTGGTGTTCGCTAGGACATCGCTGTTGGTAGTGCAGTCTTGCTACCGTAATTTATATTGTTACACTCTTCTCCTAATCAGGCGCTGTGATTTTTTTGCAATTGAGCCGGAGACCCCTACGAGGTGAGGTTATCAAATACTGCTGAACACGCAACACATCTAACACATCAAGAACTTGACAACAACGAGTTACCAGTAACAATGTGGCGGTTTAATGACAAATGCATCAACAGCCAATAAATAACTATTGGCTTCACTAACTTCAAATGCTTACTTGCACTTAACAACTGCCTACTAAACACTGCAAGTCTACTACTTCTAGACTTGTACAGCTAAATTTTCAAGGACTCACTTTGTACCGCACCGTGCTTACGGCCTTGCTGTCCTGGACTCAACTGTCCTTTCTTGTTGATCATCTAAGAGCTGAGCCGAAGGCTCTTCGAGCTCTAAGTTTAAAAAAAAACTGCTTGAGCGTCAAACAGTAAAAAAAAAACCTGCTTGAGCGTCAAACAGTAAAAAAAAAACAACCTGTGTGAACACACAGTTCTGTTTGGAAGAGACCCAAGTCAATGTCTATGTAAAGAATTGCTGTTTCCGATGCATTTGGCCATCAACGCATGGGCTTGACACGGCCGAAGGCCGAGCGCACAGGGAATCTCCGCCATTTTCCTTTGTTGTACCAAAATAACCGTGGGGGACTCTCCATTTATGCAACGGTCCCTTAAGGAACGGCGCATGGATTTGTGACAGGTTAGTGGCGAATTTTTTACTACTCCGCGTCGTGCAATAGGTGGAGCTCGTCTACCCGTGGGCATCCCCACGGGAGTCTTATGTCGCTACCCATTTAGCCTAACCACTTCCTCCAATGGTCGTTTCCACACGAGCGCCACGATGAGCAGAGTAGCTTTGCTCGCGACTGTCCTTTCTTACACAGTCCCTCGTCCGTGAAGGATTTCGATCACATGACCATTACATGGGTCATATTTGCGTGTAATAGCAATACTGTCCCTTGTCCATCGACAGCCGTTGACCTGAGTGATTTGCCTGAGTTCACGTGTCAGCTGAAACTACAGTTAACTTTATCGCTCTGCCAATTATGTTATAACAATATGATGGAGCGGAAGCGAACTTATCTTTTGTGAAAGCGTTCAACAAATATTTGTTATTATTATTTTATATTTGTTATAACAATAGTTTATTAACTATGAAGCTATTTTTGAAATTATTTATTTTGTGTTGTCAGGTAAAAGAAATAATTGTGCACAATTTAGGCTGGATCCGTGATTGGGTGTCGGAGAAATAACGTTTACAATATTTTGAACAGACAGACACACAGATTAACTGAGTGAGTTGATATGACATTATTAAAAAATTGGTAGAATTCCAATAAGGGAGATAAATGAAGAGATCTTATTAAAAAAAATAAGTATTAAAAATGCACTTCGTTGGTATATGTTATCGTAATTTTATAATTGAAAAAATCATTTAAGTGCACTTTGTCACTATAATATCAATTTTATTCAACAATAATAATAATACAAACTCACTTCACCTAGAACCTCCAAATACCTAAGGCCGGCCCAGCTCTGTTTTTCTTGTTTGTCTGTCTGGTAAATGTCTATTAAAATGTTTGTACATGTTATTTCTGCTAAACCCATTGTCGGATCAAGATAAAACTTTGCACAATTATTCATTGGCTTAAACAAGACGTGAATCAATAAAACTTAACTAGTAAGTTCTATTAATGACTGGTAATTAATTATATTGTTTAATACCAACAAGGAAAATTAATCCTTCAGCATTTAAAGATACTTGGGTGATGCGGTGGCTGAGTGGTAAAGAGTAGGTCCTGAGCTCGAGTCCTGGTGAAGACTGGGTTTTTTAATTTTGGGATTCAGCTCTAATAGGTACCTGACATTCGTTGGGGAAAATTGAAGGCGGTCGTTGTGCTGGCCACATGATACCCTCGTTAAACGTGGGCTACTGAAACAGATGACCTTTACATCATCAGCCCATAGATCGCACGATCTGAAATGGAATAGTTTATTCACAGATACCCCTAAATATGTAGGGTTTTGTCTACTGGATAATAGAGCTCATTCTTTCTCCCACATCCATAATTGTATCAAGTTGATTAGAACTTTAAGCAATTATATATTGTACATATCAAAACAGGAATCAATAAAAAAGTTACCAATTATTTAAGTAGTTTTTGGTAATTAATTAATTTTTTTATATCAAATAAGGAACATAACTTCTACATTATTGTTAGATATAGATATGCGGAGTTCTTTCCCTTAGACAATATTTTTTTAATATTCTTAATATTCTGCAATACACTATATCATATTACCACTATGGTAATCTGGTCATTACTGGCATGCAGACCTCTTTTCATAACTCCGGATCGAATAATCATAATTTATCTTCATTAAAACCATTTCTGTACAAATCTCTTTCAGAATGATCGATCAATGTAACTCCCGTGTTCATTTGTTGTATGCTATCGTACCTACATTATGTTGTTAGCAGTGCTATAGAAATCCACAATATGTGAAAATTATCAGTTGTACAGTGCTTTGATTTCATTATTATTTTTTACTTCTATTCTTGGTATTACTAATTTAAATATATTCAAAATCAGGATTGAATTATATTTCGAATCGAGGTATTTATAATAATAAAATAAAAACGAACAAAATTTACAATTTTTTTGTTTCAGCAGACGACTCTGCTGCTCCAGTGTGATACATTGAGATAGAAGGAGAGATATTGTAGGGCATGTCGGCCATTCAAAAAGACTACAGAATATGGAATTAGTTAAAAACATAAAGCAAAACCAAAATAAAATATTTAAAAAATATCTAAGTATACCAAAATGTCAGAAATAATACACACAGTGGACATACTATGAAAACTTAACGCCACATCTAATAAAATAAAGGGAGAAAACTTCATAAAATACAAAACAATAAGCTTGTAGTGGCTGTTTCCCCTAAACACAAACTTTCTATTTGTAAGTCTGTTATATGTGTTTTAATGGCATTTTTATGCTGGAATTTGACATATAATAAAAAAATACAAACATTATTTTACTTAAAATATATTATCTCACACTGAATAAACATACCACAATCTTTAATTATAAAAAATCAATATTTGTATATAAATGTAAAGCTAATATAATTTTTAGCCATTCACATATGACTAAAAAAAATGTAATTTGATATCTTTGTGAAATACATATATAGTATATAAAGTGTATAAAATCCTATCACCTTGTTGTTTTTTTTTCGTGTTATAAAGATTTTTTGTAAGTTCTTTACAAATAAATATTTAACACAATGCTGAACAAACAATTAATGTAATATATTATTTAATTAAAAGCAAAAGATACAAAAAAATAAAAATTATAATTTTAGATTATGTAAATGTATATATGACATTAATTATTAATGATCCCTTTTCATAACTTTTGATCAAACAAAACAACCAACAGCCTTTACTTTTCCCAACCTACTCATTAGAGCTGGATGGACTCAGAGGCGCCCTAAAGATCCCGAAAGTAAAACACCCAGTCTTCACCAGGAATCGAACCGGGACCTCAGGTTAGGAAGCCAAGCGCTTTACCACTCAGGCATCGCACCTCCCGATTAATAATTAGCACGAGAATAACAATTTTAAAACAATATATAATAATAAGATGACTATTGGACAGTATAAACACATATTACAGCGTGTTTGCTTTACATAATGAGTTTAATTATCGAAACCGTTTAAACAAATAATTCTGGAAGGGCCCAAATTGAAACTGTTCAACATTGGAAAGAGAAGAAGAAAGACCATGTGTCAGGTTACGCCCACACAAGATCTGCACCACTTATGTTGAGACCACTTTTCAAAGCACCACTGTGTACATGGTAATACGACTTCCCGCTGTATCCCAGTACAAACACAGGGGCCCCACTGCTTCCTGGGCAGGTCGGGGCTGTGTACGTAAATTTATAGTCATGCTCTGTCATTGCTATTTTGTCCTTCCATTGCCCGAAACTGATTTTCTTGGGGGTTCCATGGGGGTGGGAAATGACGAAAACGCATTTATCTACATCTGAAAGGCCCTCTGTATTTAATTCACAAATTTTACCCCATAGCGCATTAAAATTTTCTTGCAGCTGTGTCAGCCGGCCAGCTATTTCCGGGTCACACGTGTAACATGTCAATCTAGCAAAGTCCAGGTCGAGGTTGATATACGGAACAGTAATCTCGTCCAGCGTTAAAACCGGGCTGTCTTTTTCGTCATAAAACAATGTGCAAGACGCATGCTCTGCCTCTACTTCATCATAAACGACGTGGGCAGCAGTTCTTACCGTAATCTCCCACCAGGTATTGCTTGGGCTTTTAGATACTCTACATTTCTTACACGGGCAGGCTGTGTATGCCCTGCAGTGCTTTCGTCCATCCCTTTTGATCCCATCCACGTATTTCGTAACCCTCCAAATTCGGCCGCTCCCAACTCTTAGATTCGTTCGCGATCTTATTTTGTATGATGGAAATGGCTTATTACTATTTGGCCAAAACTCTGGCCTATTCGTACTGGTCATCTTGACAACTAGTTTAATTGTTAATTTGGCTGCAGAGTTCACAAAGCTCAAGAAAAGGTCATTACGATGAGCTGCGGGCAGGTCTTCAAGGGTCAACTTGTAGATATCGATGTAGTTTAAATGGCCAGCGTTCTTGGTGCATTGATGTGTCCATAAGTCTACGTGGGCTTCATCGTCAACTGATTCCTGGGTCTCATGGTCACCTAAATATAAACACATATTTTTATTTTATAATCTCCAAAGCGTTAAAAACGTTAGTATCATGATAGTATGTGAAGGTGTATCTGAGATCTTTCACTGTACGATAATCTCAGGATAATGATAATTTATATTTCAATGTTAGATGTGATGATGCGTTGACTAGACATTGCGTTTCTGATGTTATGATTTAGTATAGATTACTACTTTTAAACCATTGCTGAACACTCAAACAACAGCGTTGTGTCGGAGATTTAAATTTAAACTGTTAATTCAAAACCAATAAATAAAAAAAAACTTTAATTCTGGAACTAGGAATCATATTAATAAAATATACGTACTGTACAATACAATTTAATTAAACAAGTTGACTTGTTCTCATTCAATCTTTCAACTACAACTGACTATATTCATTCTTTAAAAATCTTCTCATGTCTACCTCTCTCTGCATTTTTAAAACCGAACAAACTTCTTTCAACTTGCTAAATTTTCTTTATGGTCATGGAATTAAAGTGTACTCTTCTGTTCCAAGAAAGCATGCTTATTGTTGTGTACAGGTCACTGAATCATATAAATGGAAACACAATTTCTACACCAAAATCACGACATTTTGCAATAAAATTTTATGAAAAATCGAGTTTGAATGATTTGGATCTAAAATTAAAGTAAACTAAAGTCCCCTTGTGTTCCATAGGGCAGATGATGTAAAGGTCATATGTTTCTGTGGCCTATGGTTAACGAGGGTGTCATGTAGCAAGCACAACGACCGACTACCAATACTTTTCCCCAACTTATGTTAGGTACTCATTAGAGCTGGATGGACTCAGAGGTGCCTCAAAATCCCGAAATTGAAAATACAATTCCATGAATCAAACCCGGGACTCTGGTTCGGAAGCTAAATGATTTACCTGTTAGCCACCGTGCCTTCATATATATTAGTAAGATACATAATTGGTTTTTACATTTTAAAAAATGTCATTAGATATAAAATATATTAACATCCAACCCTAGCCTTCAACTAAAAAAAACTGCTGGGGAAAACAGCTGGCGAGGTTATAAACTGGGACCACCTTGCTAAATGATCGAAGCGCATTCCAAACGGCGAAAGTGACATTTTATAAAAACAATTTAAGAAGATATTTGAAAGGAAGAATTTCAAATTAGAAATTAGAAATTAGAAATTAGAAATTAGAAATTAGAAATTAGAAATTAGAAATTAGAAATTAGAAATTAGAAATTAGAAATTAGAAATTAGAAATTCATAGGCTTATTTAAGGGATCTGTGCTTTGTTTTTAAGGGATCTTTTTTTAATGATAATAAGTAAAAAAAAATAAAAAATTAGTTAATTAACACATATTTACCGTATACATCAAATGGATTGCTTTCATTGTCCTGCTTGGCCATGTTTGTTATCTTTTGGTTTGTTGTTGTTGTTTTGGTCTACAAAGTAAAAAATGTGTAAATTTCTTTACAAAAGAATATTTTGCTTGTCACACATTATGTATGTATCTATGTTTCTATCTGTGTATCTGTTTATGTGTCTGTCTATGTATCTGTTTATGTACCTATGTATGTATGTATGTATGTATGTATGTATGTATGTATGTATGTATGTATGTAGCTATGTATGTATGTAGCCATGTATCTATGTATCTATATGTTACTCTTTCTCTCTATCTTATCTCTATCTCTCGCATATATTTACACACACACATATACATGGGTGTAGACAGGGGAGTGGGGTTCTACCCCCCTCCCAAATGAATTTAGTGACTGATTTTTTGCTTTAATTTTTTTTATTTTAGGTGAGATTTTCATATTAAACCATCACTGGCCCCAACGCAGCCAAGGGGGGTTTGAGTTTAAAACCCCATACAAGGGGATTTTGCGGTTAAACTGCCCTCTTCTATAGAACAAAAAGAAATGCAAACGACAATTACCAAATTCCAAGAGCATAGCTAACTAAGATTTTGATTTTAAAACCCCCCTCCGAAAATATTTTTTACCATAAAACCCCGTCTTCAATATAAGACTTAAGCATATACCAGACACCATATTCTATGAGCGTAGCCAAGGGGGGTTTTATGTTTAAAACTCCCATTCAGCGGGATTTGAAGTTAAAAACCACCTCTTCAATTAAAAAAGCAAACTAAAAAATCAAAATTCTATGAGCAAAGCAAAGGGGGGTTTGAGTTTAATCCCCCCTCCTCCAGAGGGCTTTAAGTTTAAAACACATTCAGATGGTTTTGAGCTTAAAATCCCATACACAAAAATTTGAGGTTGAAAACCTTTCTCTTCAATATTATTCTAAAGCTAACCAAATTCACAATATTGTATGAGCGTAGCGAAGGGAATTTTTAATTTCTTTAAAATTTCTTTTCTAGTTCAAAACCCCCCAACATATGATTTTGACGATAAAACTTCCCTTTTCGCTATAAAATCTAAAGCAAACTAGCCAAGAGAGATTACAAATTTCTACCAACCGCTGGGCTCCATTAAGTTAATAAAGTGCAGTAGATAATCATCTGACCAAATTTAAAAAAAGACTAAATGTGGCTGAACAAAGATGGCTAAGGCGGATTTTAGGAGTCAATCACATAGATCGGGTCTCAATCAAGAAAATCCAATGTCAAACTGAGATTCTACCCCGTAGTAAGGTTGTGACAGAACATCGCATAAGGTTTGAGGGGCATGTTATCTGACAAAATGAATTACACATAATTCGAGTTGCAATGACATGGAGGCCATTACGAGGAAAGCGAAAAAAGGGACACATTTTCATCGAGGTCCTCAGAGCAGTGTGCACCAGGTGGAAAGAGGCTTCTTACAGTGACAGATTTTTGTGGAGGCAACTTGGCGCCCAATGCGCTGAAAGGCGCGGGAGATTCTAAGTCCTAAGTAAGTAAGAATAGTAGAGGAGAGTTTTTAACTATAACTTTTAAACAGCAGAATAATGCTCTGTAGATACTTTAGAATATGCATTTTTTGGCTTTAAATACCGGAAATAGTGTTTGGAGGCGGAGCTCCATGCTATCAAGGGTGTGTACAATTATTACACTAACTCCAAGAAGAACCTATTCTACAGTACAATAAACTTCTTCAGAAAGAATGAAGGGTTACAATGTAATAAAGATTAATTACGAACACACACACACACATATATAAATATATATGGAGAAGGGAGAAATAAAATTCACCCACCCACCCCCCGAAAAAAAATCCTGGCTACGCCCATGTATGTATGTATATATATATATATATATATATATATATACATTTCTTTGTGCAAATAAATACACGTTCGAAATTCATATTAAGTAATTGTCTCTCGAATAAACATATAGAATTTTAGATTCTGTGCTCCGACTCGGCGTCTCGTCTATGCAGAAGAATGAATTGATTGAAGTACTAAATTCACGGGGTTCTAATAAAACTTTTTTTTCTTTCTTTTTAACCTTTTCGATGATATGGTCCGCGATACGAATGTAGGGAAATTAAAATGGCCGCCGACCAAAACAAGGTTGAGCATCACTGGTATATAGATAGATTGACAAACATCTTAATTTCAATACTATTTATTCTCATCGTGTAAAGTAAAACACTTTTGAAATAAAATATACAGTGGCGTACCTCAGGGGGGGGGAGAATTTTAAGATTCCCCACAGGCCCCCACCTGGGGGGAGGGCCCAAATGGGTGTACAAAATTTATTTGTAAATACATAAATTAATATATTTGATTGACAAATAGTGTTAAAGGGTGTCTTTTTTTTTTCTCAACATTTATGGATTAAATTTATATCAAAGACTAAACCTAGATCTATCAGTACGTTGACTTTGTTGACATTTAAAAAAACTTGTTCCCACAGAGATTAAAGTATTTTTTTAAAGTTAGTTTTACATTTTAAACTTTGTTGCCACGAATAAAACTGCATGATATATTGCGAATTCCAGGTATCTTGTTACCTTTACTAATAATAGATCTAAACGGCGAGTATTTTATGGCTACACTAATCAACCTTGAACAAAATTTACAGAATCGAGTATAACAGATCCAAAAGTTATTCTGAATAATGCTAAAATAGTCCATTATTTGGGTTTGGCTCTATAATTTTAGAATTAAACTTCACACTCGAGTTATTCCCCCTCTATTCAACTTTCTTCAATCCAATGGAAACTCTATTTTTATTTCCATCTAATCCTTTTGCTTTCGCACAAAACATAAACAACAAACAATGACGTAATATAATACAATATTAGCGCATCCTTCCTTTTGAAGTTATTATCACATCCTTCCTTTTAAAGTTCTTAAGACTTATATCTACTAGGAACTTTAACAATTCGTCCACTTCTGGTAGTCTTGACTGGAACAACAAGTTCTCTAGACGTTGGTCTATAACTGTTTCGTTTGTTCCAACAGTTTGCAGTTCATTGTCTTCATCGGTATCATAGTACCCAGAGATGTCTTCATCATCAGCAAAAGAAGGTAGTGAAAACTATGGATTGCCTGTAATCAAAACAACCAGAAGAAAGAAAAGACTTGATGGGAAGTTGAGTTCTAATGCAGGACTGTCATTAGAACTTCAATTCAAACGTGTTGCGAAAAATGTGCTGGACAGATTTCATATGGAGATGAAGGGCAGATTCCAAAGCCTGGAAAGAAAATGGATACCTTTGGGTTTCTAATTGAACCAAGACACCTGTTAAGTGAAGACACGTTATGACAAACTATGCTACTTTTCCTGTTTGTATGATGAAATAAATGGCAAATCGATTTTTTCAATGATGTAATTCATTCACGAGCACTTTTCATCAACAAACCAGTAATACAATCACCAATAGACATATTGAGGAAACAGGCTATATATGGGAATTACGTGTGCTCAAACCTTGCAACCTCCTCCGAATACTGCGAACTCAGGCCACTTCCATTACGTCATGTGAGAGATCATTCTCAAAGCTCAAGTTCATCAAAAACTATCTCAGGAGCACGATGACGCTTGAAAGGCTCATCATGGCTTAAAAAGTCACAAATACTAGAAATTATCGATGTAGTTGATGTTATAGATGTTTTTAATGCACAGAATGCACGACGTGAAGCGATATCAATGGAGATTTGTTACTTGTGCATTATTTAACTAATAAACAACGGCATTATTCATTAGAAGAGTCTTAATGATTATTTTTTTTTACGTTTACTCATATACTGAACCAATTTGATTTTGGGGCTTATATATTTTTTGCGTACATTATCTCATATCATATGTTAAATGTCTAAACGCAAGGGCTCCCAAAGAGGTCAACCCCTCCGGGTCCCAAAATACCTAGTTACGCCCCTGAAAATATACCTCTTTAAATTTTGCTCTAACTATATTCAAAGACATTCCTAAGATGGAATGTTCTCCAGTATTGCCTTGTATAAACCTTTCGGTTGGACGTCTTCCTGATATAAGTATTTTAGATCTTCGAAACATAAAAAAAAATAAAGAACAAAAAAATAACAATGATTCAAAAAAAATATATATATATATTTTGTATTTAAATTTATTCATGGACATTCCCACCATCAAAGATAACTTTAAAAAGATAACAAGTACATTAAAATTGTGGTTCTTACCGGTTACACTCTACACCGAACGCAAATATTACTCTGGTAGCTATCAGTGTTTGTTAGCACGCTCGTAATAATTGTATTAAAACTATTGATCTGTTTGATTGGAATTGACGTAATATGCATCTAAAAAAGAATTTGAACGTTGGCCAAAGCTCCTATAGCAGCGGCCAATACATAAAGATATAAATAGAATTGCTAAGTTGTCATATGTCTTATTCTAAGAAATACTATTGATAGCATGAAAATATTTTAAAAGATAAAAATAACTTTAAGTCTACATTACTGTAATAAAAAAAACAAAATCAATAATAGTTAAGAAAAGAAAACAAGGAACATATATATATTACGTTTCGAGAAGAAAAGAAAAAAGCTAAATGTATATTTAAACTTCGATTACCCTTCTAGACTGATCGATTTTATCTTACTGGCAACAACTAGGTAAACTGTTATGCATAGGTAATCAGATACTCGTACATATATGAAGGTGGAAGTATATTGCTTTAGTTTTATATAGTTTATCTTTTGTTAGCAATGAGTCTACATTATGTATATAAAATTTTCTATTATATAGAACGTATACATAGAGTTGAAGCCAGGTGCTGAAACAAATGTAATACATACATATTAGGGTGGCCCTTATTTTTGAACTTTTTATTTTCTAACCTCTGACCCTCCAGAAAGTGTCCTTATGATAAGAAAACATTGTTTGCAAAATTTTACGCAGATATTTAATCATTTAGGGGTAGCTCAATAACATTGAAGTTTACAATAGGCACTCATTACTCAGCAGCATGACATGTGAAGCAATATTGCATCATCATCATGTAATTAATATGTGTGATGCAACATTGCATCATCTAAGTAACAACTCTAGGTGATGCAACATTGCATCATCTATTTAATATGTCTGATGTAATATTGCGTCAGCCTGCAGTGTTGTGTATTACCTAAGCAAGCATGCGATTACATGACAGACTGTCATTGTTAAGTGGTCTCTTTCACACTGTCAGTGATGTAAAGCATTTTTGTTTAATTAGTTGAACAGTGAACACTTCAGTGAACACTCATCTTTTTAGTGTTATTATGGCTTCTGTAAGTACCACCACCAAAAGCAGAAAACCTGTGTACTTATTGGAGAAGTTTACAGAAGAAATTAGAGGTCAGAAGTTGCCCTCAAACCGGCAGGCTCTTGGACACTTCCTCTTTCTGCACCTACAACAGAAGAAGACTGTCCGCGAATCATCAACGCTTACTGTTGATGAAATTGAACAATTCTGGAACCGTGCACGAATTCCGGTTCGTCATAAGCAGGATTCAATCAAGAAGATTGAAGTATTGTTTGATCAATGGCGATCTCTCAAGAAAAATGCCTCGAGACGAACAGATACACAGCAAAGGAATGAAGAGCAATTCACAGAATTGTTTGATGATCTGTTTGATATAGCCCATGGTGAGGCAATGAGTATGATAAAAATTGATGAGGATAAAGAATTTCTAATTGCACAGAGAGAAAAGGGGCGTAGAGGCGGCATGTCATCAGTGGATACTGTATTAGCGAAGAAAGAAACAAAACAGCATCAGAAGTTAATTAAGGAGCAGGAACGTCGATATAAATCTGCTTCTGAACAGGACAGTTTGCAGGAACAAGTTAGTATTGACTGTAGCAGCAGTAGCAGTAGTGATGACGACACTGATAAAGATGTTTCATATCATTTGGCCAGTGGTGTTACCAGTTCCGAGTTACCACCTGCAGCAAAACGTGGTCGACAAACTATTATGACACCCGACCTGGCAGCCTTCCTAGATCGCAACAAGGTATCCGATCGGGCTGCTGTAATGATTGTTGGTGAGACAGCGAAATCACTCGGGCAGGACATTAGTACACTGACTCTCAACAGGAGTAGTATTCAGCGCCAGAGACAGCACTGCCGAGCAGAATGTGCAGAGAAGATTCAACAAAGCTTTCAACCTGGTGGTGTACTGGTCGTTCACTGGGATGGCAAGCTTCTACCTGATGTCAGTGGTCAGGAAATGGTGGACCGCTTGCCTATACTGGTGTCTTCTACCGATGGGGATGTACAGTTATTGGCCGTTCCAAAAATTCCTGCAGGAACAGGGTCTGCGCAAGCCCATGCAGTCTTTGATGCACTGAATGAGTGGGGAATAACCAGTAATGTCCAAGGATTGTGCTTTGACACCACCAGCTCTAATACTGGCCGAAAAAATGGAGCCTGTGTTTTGCTTCAACAGCTGATTGGTAGGGATCTTCTGTACCTTGCTTGCCGTCATCATATGCTCGAACTTGTGGCCAGTGCAGCATTCACACAAGTTATGGGTTCCTCATCAGCACCAGAAGTTCTTCTCTTCAAGAGATTTAAAGCACACTGGCAGTTCATCGATAAGAGTCAATTTCAAGATTCATCTTCTGATCAGGAAAGTGCCCTTGTCATTGCTAGCATCAAGGAGGCTCTTGGAACGATGCTCATGTCTGCTGTGGCTGAAAACCAACCTCGTGATTATTACCGCGAGTTAGCAGAAGTAACGCTGATCTATCTTGGCATAACTCCACAACGTGGAATACACTTCAGAGCGCCAGGGGCTATGCATCAAGCCAGGTGGATGTCAAAAATTATCTACACCTTCAAGGTGTGGCTGTTCCGTTCACAGTTTCAACTGTCCACACGTGAGGAGACAGGTCTGCGTCAACTGAGCATATTTTTTGCGACAGTCTATGTCAAGGCTTGGTATACAGCTCCTCTTGCAAGTGCTGCAGCAAACAATGATCTTCAGCTTCTGAAATGCCTATTAAAGTACAGTTTTACAAACAGTGCTATTTCAAAGGTAACATCCCACAAGATGATGGATCACTTGTGGTACCTATCAGAGAACTTGGTTGGCTTGGCATTCTTTGATAATGCAATCAGCAACGAGATCAAAGACAGAATGGTTCAAGCAATGAATGAAGTTGATGGAGCAGCTGATCCTCCTAAGCGCATACAATTACATCAAGTTTCCTCTGCCGACCTAGAACGTATGTCAACAGCTGACTTTGTGACGAAAAATACCAGATCTTTGTTCATCACGCTGGATCTTCCACAGGGATTCCTTCATTTACCCGCCGAACAGTGGGCTCAGAGTGAAGACTACCAGGCTGCAGCCAAACGTGTTCACCATCTTACAGTCATTAATGATCATGCTGAAAGGGGAGTCGCTCTAGTGGAACAGTTTTCCGGACGCCTCACCAAGAATGAAGAACAACTACAGTTCCTAATGCAGCTGGTCTCTGACAATCGCAAGCGGTACCCCAACGCACTGAAACGCTCATTAATGGATCACCAGTGACAGTTGGTGATAGACGCTTGACATTGTAAGCTACTTTATCGTTGCAATTTACTTTGTATTACATACTAGAAGTGAAATAAAAAAATCTGTTAATTTCAAGCATCTGCTAGCATTTTGTATGGACTGTATTAGAAACGTGGACAGTGAGGTAAACTTTAGATCGCTTGAGCTACCACTAATTGTTAGAATTTCTTTCTGAAATTTTATGTGTAATGTTTTTGTACCATATGTAAGATAATAAGAGGGTCAGAGCTTAGTTTTTTTTTAATTTTATTTTTTGCCTGTAAGTAAGGGCCACCCTAATACATATATTAAACAATAGCAGCACCAGCGACCAAGTTTTTAAGCGAGAAAATAGTGAATTAAATGCTACGAAAATATGTGACTGCGCCGACCGAGACTCGATTCAGTGACTCTGGAAACGACACCACCGCCTGGCGATAACGCATTAAGCGAACTAAATCTCTAGACCACCGGAATGTTTACAAGAAATTATTCTGATCCAGAGTCATTTCCCCCGAATGCAAATTACCACCCCCAGTGGTCAAAGGTCACTAGCCCCTCCCCCACCCTCGCAGCATCCGTTCACTAACAAATACGATAGAGCCGACACAGACAGCCGTTAGGCACGTATTAGACAAACGATGGCACTATCTACTTGTATATCTCTCACAAAGACAAGTGGACAACATAAACACATGACATATAGAAGCTTCAGTAGGTGTGAGCAATTCAGCTGTGAACGGACACATAGAGTTGAAGCTAGGTGCTGAAACAAATGATACATACAAATATTAGACATACATGAATAACAGCTCCAGGGACCAAGTTTTTAAGAGAGAAAGTAGCGAATTAAAATGCTACGAAAATAAATAAATATTATCTAGAACGTATGCCAAATAATAATGCATCTCTAAATGCATGGCTTAATAAGCCAAGACACATTTAGATGATAATTGCTGTTGAAATGGCACAGCACAACGTTAAACCACTTCTGTCTTAAAGTACAGCAAAGAAAACCTGTTCAGGTGATGTTAAGTCTGTTTCTAATTTTAATTAAATAGCATTGTAAAATTTGCCATAACATTTGAGTAAAAGTCGTAAACAGTGGAATTTTATAATAGGATTGACACTCATTTTACATTTGAGTAACAATCAATAAAAGTAGGTAATCAGCTCGCTGTATTTGTTCAATAAAAAGAACTAACTAGCAATAGTGTTTATTGGAACCTATTTCAAGAAAGTTGATGCTGTTCTTAGGTGATTAGTAAACGCTACTCTACTAATTCCAGAAGAGCTAGAATAGTCTTATCAAAGACGATGTGTTATCTTGTTTGCTTTTATGTGAAAAATAACGCCAAATGATTTCTAAAATTGTATGACTTATAACGATCAAAACAAGACTATGGCTTGAATATTCCTGGTTCATTGGTAAATTCGATGGGCCCGCCTCTGAGTTTGTGTAATAACACAAACTCTCTTTGTAATCTTGTTTATTGTTAGTCTACATCTATTACAAATTTAAATATTTGACTTATCCAAATTAATAGATTAAACTTAATATAATATTTGTATTTTTAAAACAGTATTTAAAACAATATTAAATCAGTATAAAACATCATTTAAAACAGTTTTTTTTTTTGTATTATGCTTGCTCTGCTACTTACATAGATATCTACATAATTATACATATTAATTTACAAAGATTATAAGGTAGTTTTCAGACTAGTCCTAGATCGCTGTCAGAAATATGCGATTAGTTCGACCTATATCCGCTTTCAGTATTTCTGACGGGAGTGACGTCCTCCTGTTTTCTCTTAAGTTTAGAGAATTTGATGTTTTATTTATTAATCTAACTGTTTCTAAGCATTTGAAGGCTTGGTAGTCGAGTGGTCAAAGCTGTTGGTCGTTGTGCTGACCACATGTACGTATAAATAATAAAATCTATATTTAAAAAAAAATACTTGTAAAAAACAAAAGGTTAAAAAAAGGGTGGATACAAGGAACGGTGGATACAAGGAACGGTGGATACAAGACAGAACATGGAAATTGATCGATGAGAGGAAAGAGGCCAAACGTAGACGAGATCAGAAAAATGAAACACAGGATCGCAGCCTAGCTTAAGAAGCCTATAGGGAAGCAGATCTGAAAGTAAAGAGAAGCTGTCGGCGGGATCAACGGGACTGGATTGAACAGATGGGTCAAGAGGCACAAGCAGCTGCATGCAGAAATGACACAAAGACTCGCCATCGTATTGTCTGAGATCTCACTGGAGCAAAGAAAGGACATGGGGCACCGATAAAAGACAAGCAAGGCAAAACTTTGCTAACGAAAGAAGAACAGGATGCAAGATGGGTAGAGCCCTTCAATGAGACGCTCAATCAACCGTTACCAGACCCCTCTACGGACAATGACCACAAGGTGAAGAGTACAGTCCTAAAGAATAACAAAGCAGAAATGCTAAAACACGGGGGATAGTGTATTGTTAACGGAATATCTGATCTCTTCAATCCCTGTTGGCAGGGCCGGCCCTAACAAATGCCCTATGCGAAATGGTTTGCATGGGGCCCAGTCTGGGTAGGGATAAGCATAATATCAAAATTAAGATTTTGTATTAAAAATAATTTTTTTTTGCTTTTATTTTCTTTCGAGAGTAGGATTGGCAGAGTCCAAAATAATGCTGTCTATTTTTCAGGAAATTTTTATGAGTTTTCGGGAGATTTTAATAATTGCAGGAGATTTCCAGGACGTTTTCGTACATTCTGCAAATACAGGAGATTTCCAGGATGCCTAAAAAATCAAAGGCCTCGAGAACCATGTTATTATAAACATATATAAAAGTTTTAATGGTTTACTTTAATAATTTACACCTAGTATTATATTTGTTAAGGTACAAAATAAATTGCTGGACATCTAAAAAGATAAAACGCTTAACAACTTGGTCTTATTACATTTTTATTACTAAACACTTTAATTGTATTTTTAAACTAAAAAAATAACATATACATATTAACGTTTAAAACTGTTAGGTTCGAATATTTTTAAGTAAGCATTTCTAAATTCACTTTGTCTGTGTGTCTGTTATCTTTTAGTAAAATGTTTCTACTCGTTATTTCCCCCACACCCAATCTCGGATCAAGTTGAAATTTCGCACAATTATTTCTTCTACCTGATAACACAAGGATCAATCATGTGAAGTTAACTAATTACTTTGTTTGGTATTGAACAAGGAAACGAAATCGTACTTGACAGATAGTATAGTATAATTGAATTAGTCCCCTTGAGCCATGAATGAACAAGATTGTTTATGCATTTAAAAGAAGATCACGGCAACATTCACACAGATACCCCCTTCTTCTCTCCCCCCCCCCCCCCCCCCTAATCCCTTTCCAACTGGTAAAGACTGAAAAAAGCTAAAGGCTTAAATTACACTAAACAAAAACGGTAAAATTATCTCTTATCGCACAGATTTATTGTTCTTAGTCTAGACGCATTAAAAACTTAAAAATGCTTGACTTATTCAAACTAGTTGATACAATTACACTATATATAATCTTTTCGTGTTAAAAAAATATTATTCTTTTTTTTTGTTGTTTGTTTTTCTTGCTTATTTATCTTTATTTATTTTTTTCTCTCTATCACATCTCTTTTTTTTTTCTCACTGTCAATACGACCTTTGTCGATCGGTTTTTCGTTGTCTTTCACTTTTCTTCTGTTTCTCTCATTCTCTGTTTCTTGCTCTTTTCTGTTACTTAGTCTCTATCAAATTCTCAGTCAAATCATTCTCTCTTTCACTTTTTGCCTCTCTTTCAGTCTTTTCGTGTTAGAAAGAAATTCTCCGTCTATCTGCTCTCAAGCTTTCTGTTTCATTTTTTTTTTCTTTCAGTCGATATTAGGCTCTGTCTCTTTGTACTTCTTTCTGTCAAGGTCTGTCTCTTTGTACTTCTTTCTGTCAAGGTCTGTCTCTTTGTACTTCTTTCTGTCAAGGTCTGTCTCTATTTGTACCCATTTTAGTCGATGCATGTCTCTATTTGTACTTCTTTCTGTCAAGGTCTGTCTCTATTTGTACTCATTTTAGTCGATGCATGTCTCTATTTGTACTTCTTTCTGTCAAGGTCTGTCTCTATTTGTACTCATTTTAGTCGATGCATGTCTCTATTTGTACTTCTTTCTGTCAAGGTCTGTCTCTATTTGTACTCATTTTAGTCGATGCATGTCTCTATTTGTACTTCTTTCTGTCAAGGTCTGTCTGTATTTGTACTCATTTTAGTCGATGCATGTCTCTATTTGTACTTCTTTCTGTCAAGGTCTGTCTCTATTTGTATTCATTTTAGTCGATGCATGTCTCTATTTGTACTTCTTTCTGTCAAGGTCTGTCTCTATTTGTACTCATTTTAGTCGATGCATGTCTCTATTTGTACTTCTTTCTGTCAAGGTCTGTCTCTATCTGTACTCATTTTAGTCGATGCATGTCTCTATTTGTACTTCTTTCTGTCAAGGTCTGTCTCTATTTGTACTCATTTTAGTCGATGCATGTCTCTATTTGTACTTCTTTCTGTCAAGGTCTGTCTCTATTTGTACTCATTTTAGTCGATGCATGTCTCTATTTGTACTTCTTTCTGTCAAGGTCTGTCTCTATTTGTACTCATTTTAGTCGATGCATGTCTCTATTTGTACTTCTTTCTGTCAAGGTCTGTCTCTATTTGTACCCATTTTAGTTGATGCATGTCTCTATTTGTACTTCTTTCTGTCAAGGTCTGTCTCTATTTGTACTCATTTTAGTCGATGCATGTCTCTATTTGTACTTCTTTCTGTCAAGGTCTGTCTCTATTTGTACTCATTTTAGTCGATGCATGTCTCTATTTGTACTTCTTTCTGTCAAGGTCTGTCTCTATTTGTACTCATTTTAGTCGATGCATGTCTCTATTTGTACTTCTTTCTGTCAAGGTCTGTCTCTATTTGTACTCATTTTAGTCGATGCATGTCTCTATTTGTACTTCTTTCTGTCAAGGTCTGTCTCTATCTGTACTCATTTTAGTCGATGCATGTCTCTATTTGTACTTCTTTCTGTCAAGGTCTGTCTCTATTTGTACTCATTTTAGTCGATGCATGTCTCTATTTGTACTTCTTTCTGTCAAGGTCTGTCTCTATTTGTACTCATTTTAGTCGATGCATGTCTCTATTTGTACTTCTTTCTGTCAAGGTCTGTCTCTATTTGTACTCATTTTAGTCGATGCATGTCTCTATTTGTACTTCTTTCTGTCAAGGTCTGTCTCTATTTGTACCCATTTTAGTCGATGCATGTCTCTATTTGTACTTCTTTCTGTCAAGGTCTGTCTCTATTTGTACTCATTTTAGTCGATGCATGTCTCTATTTGTACTTCTTTCTGTCAAGGTCTGTCTCTATTTGTACTCATTTTAGTCGATGCATGTCTCTATTTGTACTTCTTTCTGTCAAGGTCTGTCTCTATTTGTACTCATTTTAGTCGATGCATGTCTCTATTTGTACTTCTTTCTGTCAAGGTCTGTCTCTATTTGTACTCATTTTAGTCGATGCATGTCTCTATTTGTACTTCTTTCTGTCAAGGTCTGTCTCTATTTGTACTCATTTTAGTCGATGCATGTCTCTATTTGTACTTCTTTCTGTCAAGGTCTGTCTGTATTTGTACTCATTTTAGTCGATGCATGTCTCTATTTGTACTTCTTTCTGTCAAGGTCTGTCTCTATTTGTACCCATTTTAGTCGATGCATGTCTCTATTTGTACTTCTTTCTGTCAAGGTCTGTCTCTAAGTGCACTTATTTCAGTCAATGTCTGTCACTATTTGTACCTCTTTCAGTCAATGTCTGTCTCTAAGTGCACTTATTTCAGTCAATGTTTATCTTTGTCTCTATTTGTGCTTCTCCAGTCGATGTTTATCTTTGTCTCTATTTGTACTTCTTTCAGTCAATGTCTGTCTATCTCTTTGAAATAAACATAACACAAAATAAATTACAATTAAAAGTGGAAACCTTTAGCTCAGTTTATTATTATTACATTATTGACATAGTTCTTCTGTTTGTTAACGTGTCCCACATAAGGAGCCTCTTCAGCTTCTGTAACAGACTCGTATCCATTTATGCCCAACACTTGCGCACTCAGTCTTCTGTCAGTGCACTGAGTGTTCGACTCGGTATCTGGTGTGTTATAAACGTTCGTTTCTGTTCTGGCGTGCTGCTTTATCATGCTTTTTCCCTTGCGCCTAACTAGACAGTATATGAATGCTAACAGTAGGCCAAGTCCAGCATGAGCCAAAACCAATGCCAAAAAAACGTTTCAGAAGAAATGCTACTAGAATCATTGTCAGAATCTGAAAAAAACAAACAAAAAAAAAAAACAAAAAAAAAACAAATAAGTAAAAGAAAAAAAACAACAAGATTACAAATAGAGTTTGTGTTATCGTAAAAACTCAGAGGCGGCCCCAGTCGGATATCAATCAGATGCGCATGTTAATACAGATTTCTTTTGGTTCCTTATAACTAATGAATGTTGGTTGTTGCTTTTTTAAAGATAATCTTTTACGTGCAAGTTACGTGGATGTATAAACCTGTTGGAGTCTATATAACTCTAATGATAGACATTATAGATCCACGCTAAAATCCTAGTCAATAATTTAGTAAACTCTTTAGTAAATAAAGCTTACATACGGGAATATCTGAAGACGCAGTCTGTTCAAGATAAAAATTGTTTAGTCTCTAGACCATAAGCCACATGTAATTGTATTCCTTTTTTTTTAACTAGAAAAAAATATAACGGTTGAAGTAGTGTTCTGTTAGGGAGGTCAACGAGCTAGTATTTCTTTTCGCACGATATATAGCAAAAGGTAAAATTTTTAGGCAAATTTATTACATTCGTTTTCGAGATCCGTGTCCGGATTTTGCTCACTAAGAAGGTTTTAGGTTCCACGAAGATACAAGTTTAATAGAAGTAGTGTAATAATAGAGTTATTGTAATAATAGAGGTTTTTTAATAATACTTTATATAATTACGAAGAATAATCAAGACATTTATAATCACAACACTGAAATCACGCAAATGGATTATTTCAGACAAACCAGTAAAATAGTTAAACACATGAACTAAATTAGGCTAGAGAACGAGAAAATGTTTGTCTTGATCAGACAATACGTCTCCTGGTGTTTACAGACGTTGGCCCTGTTTATTCAAAACCTTAGTAAATTAATGTTCAGGAACATTTTTTTGGTAATCGTCTTCTGGAATATTATAAAATGTAGAAGATTTATACATTCCCTGAATAAGGACAATTTTTGAGCTGGATAAAATAGTTCAAAAAAATAAACTTTTTATTAAGAACAAAATAATTGCTTTAAAATTTTTAAAAAAGGAGGTAGATTTTTTTTTTTTTTTTTATGTTTTACTTGTCTAGTAGATTTACATATTTGTCTAACCAGGTATTTTTATTTTAGGAAAAGGGGGGGGGGGAAATCTCATCTCATCTTGTCTTTTTGAAGAGGGACTTTTGATAGTTAGTCATGTCTTACAATTTGACTTAACTTGTAAGCTCAGCGTTCGTCTCTCTACTTTTTACTAGCAAGAGTGTTGACTTGTACAAAATTACTTGCCTTTTTATCCTGGTAACTTTTCTAACTATCGTAAAAATAGCTAGCTAGAAATCTATATCCATATTTTAAGGTCTTCGGATTTCATTCAGGGAACAGTACCAGAAAAAAAAAGAAGAAGAGGCAGACAGCGAAAGCGATGGGGAAAACAGCATAAAATAATGGACAGGCCTGTCATTAAAAGAATTTCTAAGGCAAAAGACAGAGAGGAATGGAGAAAGATGTTCGACAAATCTTGCATGGTGCCCCAACGGTCCAACAGACTAAAGGATATGTTAAGGTAAAGGTAAAAAAAAATAGTAATATTTCTTGTTTATTCATACAAGGCAGACATTTATAAAAAAAAAAATAGAAAAGGTTAGAAGATAAGATAAGATGACTTTATTGATCCAAACAAATGGAAATTCATTAATACAAACAATTATTGTTTTTTGTAGACAATGCTGTCGCCACCTCTACACAGCTTCCATTCACAGGGTCACACACCCTGTCCTTACATCATGGATTACAAGACAACATGCAATCTTGCACATACTTCCCTGCATTGCATACTAACAGAATATAAAACACTTTATAAATTATTTAATATTATGTATATATTATGTAATATTTTTTTTATTGACACTTGTTAGTGTCGCCAATTGGTTATACATTGCTTTCAGTACCTCAACGTAAACAATTTAATTTTAGACCATTTTGGTAAAACTAATAGTAACATGTTTTGTGGGAAGCGTGGTTGAGAGGCTAAACGCTTGAACTTGGCGATGGTGCAAGGACAGATGACTGATGTTTATGCATAATTAATCAATTTAAAAATAACCAATTAGCAATTACTTTGTTTAATACAAACAAGGAAAATAATTTCTTATTATTGAGAGATATGGCTAAATATTTAAGGTTTGTCTCCTTAAATAAAAGTTTACGTTTTTTCTCCTGCATTCGTTCTTGGATCAAGTCGAAAATTTAATCATTAATTTAGAAAACATAGCAGAAAATCAAACATTTAGTTACTTTTTTTAAAATTATATATATTTATATAGTTGTAAATGTGAAGTTAATCCGAACTAACACAGTGGCGTAGCTAGGGAGGTGGAAGGAGGGGGGAGAATTTGACAATCCCCCCGGGTCTCAACTTGAGGGGGCCCCCAAACGAATGATTTTTTACATTAAAAATTAAATATTACGCAAAATTCAGAGGCCCCCAAAAAGGTCAAGCCCCCTTTGGTTCCCCAAACGATAGAACATTCCTAGCTACGCCCCTGTACAGAAGAATGACTGTCAATGGTTGTGAACCCCTATCATGTATTTGACATGGACACATAAATGTACGTCTTTCAATCGAGAATGGGTATGGAAAAACAAACATGTTAAAACTTTTATTTTCCAGACAGACAGACGGAGATACAGAGTGAATTAATTTTAATATTAGCTTTTTTTTATATTATACGTAAACATCTGTCATCTGTTATTGCTCCTCCGTCAATAATATTTATCAATCATTTATATGGTATAAAGGACAAAATTAGGCGTATGTATGTATGTATGTGTGTATGTACGTATGTATGTATGTATGTATGTATGTATGTATGTATGTATGTATGTGTGTGTATATATATGTATGTATGTATGTATGTGTGTATGTTTGTTTGTAGGTTTGTATGTATGTATTATGTATGTATGTATCTATGTTTGTATGTTTGTATGTATGTATGTATGTATTATGTATGTATGTATGTTTGTTTGTATAATTGTATGTTTGTATAATTGTATGTTTGTATGTATGTATGTTTGTTTGTATAATTGTATGTTTGTATGTATGTTTGTATGTGTGTGTATGTATGTATGCATGTATGTTTGTTTGTTTGTTGTTTGTTTGTTTGTTTGTTTTGTTTGTTTGTTTGCATGTATGTATGTATGTATGTATGTGTGTACGTATGAATGTACACTGGCGGATCCAGGGGGGGGTAGGGGCGATCTCCCCAACCACCACTAAACCGACCCCCCAAAGGGGAGGAAGGAAGACGTAATTTAGTAAAGAAATCACACAATTTGTATTCGAGTTTATTAGTTATGTTTATAATATATATTAATTGTTAATATTTCAACCTATATTTAGATTATTTCGCCACCCCCTCTTGTATATTGGCCGATTTGGTGGGATGGGAATGTGGCTATGGCATCAATTCAGCCCCGACATAAACTTTGGGGAGGCGGTCCAATTTATTTATGGAAATCACAGCTTGTTATAAATCAATTAAATATCTATATTTAAAATTTGTTATTGTTATTTTAACAAATCTTTATACTATGTCGTTCCCTTGTTAGCCGATTGGGTGGGCTAAACCTTCGAGTGGGGGGGGGCGGTCCTACTTTTCTTTACAAATCATTGTTTGTGAACAAAATTAGTTGAATTACTATATAATTTTTATATAATATCGCTACACTTCTGGTATCTTAGCTGATTCGGTGATGGTGGGGGGGGGGGGGGGGGGCGGGGCGATTGTTTCTACATCCCTCCCCACTCTAGCCCTCTAAGTGGGGAGAAATCAGTTGAATAAAATTAGTTGAAAATATATATATATATTCTATATGGTACATATTGATGATTTAACCCATTTGTATATTATGTCGCACACAGACTCTGATCTAAAATTTTATAATTAGTTAATGTAAAAGAAAAAAGTGTTGTACCAGATGCTAGGGACGATATATGCAAATCCCCTTCCAGCCATCGGACAAACCAATATTTTTTCTTTTTTTTGTATTTTAGTTAAGAAATTATAAAATTTATGAACAATATCACTAATATAATTTATATATGCCCCTATTCTTTAATGTCAAATGCAATCATTAGCAGAAATTTTCAAAAGGATCGAGGAATAACGTTTTCACTCTAGCGCCCCCTCCCCTTTCCAGACGAAAACATGACGTTTTAAAGCAGAAAAGTCAAATATGGCGACAGAGTTTATGTAATTGCATACGAATTTATCTTAGTTATTTTAAGAAAGACTTTGTTTGGGAAAATTTAGAATTCATACGAAATTTTTCATTATAAGAGTAACAATTGAGATGAATTCTGAACCCAAATATAATTTTCTTAGTCACCTTTTTCCAACCTTTACTCAAACTGATATTTTTATATTGTATAAAACATTTTGAGACCATAACTCCCAATATATACTTGAATCCTAAAAATGCACTACTTCCGAAATTTTGTGTTTAGAGCTTTGAATTAAAGTTCTGTAACAAAACAAAGTTACAAACATTCCTGTTGAACAAAATGTATCACTTACAAATATTTTTTTAAATATTATTTTTCGAATATTTTTTTTTTGTGGCGGCGATCCTCGAAGTTTTAATCTAAACACGTTGGGTATCTCATCTTTTTAAGGAACAAATCGGTTGTATTTGCAATGTAGTAAGGGCCTGTAAATTCATATGAAATTTTTTTTCAAATAAAACATTTTCAAAAATGTTTTAAGTGTTAGAGATAAGGTACCTTAATTAATATTGTGGTTAAGCATAAACGAAAGTAGGAAAACAAATGCGATACTAAAGCAAGTACGAAACTAACCGTCACAAAAATCACCTTATCTGTCACTTGGGCACTCGTAACATCTTCCGCTAACTGGGTCACACAAATGATCCCGACAGTTGAAGCTGCAGTTAAAGCTACAGCCAGGTCCATACTTCTTGGGAAAACATTCTGTTGGTTTAAAAAAAAAAATAGAACACATTATTAGATCCTTAACAGACGATTGAATCATATGTTCTTATAACTTAAAAGTACTGTTATGGTAGGTACCTTGATCACATAGCAGATTCTGATATCCAGGTTTACATTGCCCATCGATATTATTGCAATGATTTGAACAGTTTGAGTCACAATGATTTCCGTATGTTCTAGGATAGCAAACTAGACATAAGAAACGTAATCTATATAGAAATGTATTAAGCATATGTACAAGAACATATAAGATGTAAAATATTGCACTGTAGGTTATACTGCTCTGTAGACTTCGCTGGAGACGGGCATAGAAATTTCCTCAATGTTTTCTTTTTTTAGCCCGAGATCGAAATTGTTTTTTTGTTTAAAGAGACACTGACTTGCCAGTTCGATTTAACAAATCACGAAATCCAATAACACAGTCGAAAGTTTGTCGACGCTGATAGTGAATGTCGAATACGTTTTAAAAATAACAAAGGGAACCGTCGAAAAGCGTCAAGCTAAATTTCTACGTTCATAAAAAGCTGCCTCTCTTTAAAGCCGTCAAAAGTCTTGTGTTTACGTTACACTATTTTCCCTCAAAACATGGTCTAGTTTTCACTAATCACGTCATTGTCTCTAAGTAACAACTTTCCCTATCTACGAAACATATAACGAATGGCTAACCGTGCCATAACAATGTATAAGCTCTTACTTGTATTGCAGTCATCTCCGATAAAGCCAGAATTGCAAGCCAAACACTGGCCAAATGTTTTATTACATAAACTGTTCAAGCATCTGTCAGAGCATTTGTCCGAGCAGTTAATGCCATAGTAGCCACCTAAGCACTCTGTTTAGATAAATCCATCATAACATAGAAAGAAAATTAGTTTCACATTACAATATACTTTTAGGAAACAAATATTCATGTGCATTTTTTAACTTATAAACCAAATATACTCATTACGGTAATATTTCGTAAAATTAAGATAGTGTTTTTACTTCTTCATCTTCTTCTAGCCAGCTTTATTGCTGCTGAGCTGTCAGCTCTTTTGCAGACTGTGCCAAAGAAAAATAGTGTTGTTCAGCACTATCACAGTCTCAGTTGACATTGCATGATCTGAAGTTCACGTCATGTCAAGAGTTAAAAGACACGTGGAATTCCTGATGTAGAAAACAGGAAGTAGAATGAATAAAGTTGACTTGGAGTTCAGCCCAGTCAAGTCAGTTAAGTCAAGTTAAGTCAAGTCAGTTAAGTCAAGTGAGATACTTTGGACGTGTGGTCAAGTAAAGTCGTATCCTCTGTCTAGTATATTTCAGTCCGCAACGGACAGTAGCGACTTAGAAATGTCTGTAGTAATTGCAGTTAGAAAGTAACTTGTGGGCAGTTGTTGCCAGTGGTCTTTTTGAGACATGTATTAGTTAATCTGTATTTCTGCACAGTGTTACCCGCTGAGATGCGGACGTGATTTGTAATCTATAGACTTTAACGTATTGGATACATTTGATACCGCTTTTATGCGGATAGGATTGTTTATTATTTTTTTACTCGTAGCACTAACAAGGAGTGCAGTATTAGTATGTTGTCAAATAAACTTTATATTTGTCTGCTGACACGGACTTAAGCAAGCAAGTAGTATATATGTTTGTCACGTGTCAAGAGTACTCCAGGAAGCACGAGCCCAGCATTCCACGACATTCGCATTCTGCAACACTACACCATTTAACGTCATTTACAAGCACTGCCGTACAGGGTGTTGGTTATGTTGGGCTGTAGTGGTAGTAGTGTCTCCCTAAGGTGGATTAGGAAGGGGCATTCAAAAAGAATATGGTTTACGGTTTCATATGGGTGGGCGCAGTGGTAACTTAACAGAGGTGTGTGTCCTGTCCTTATTTGAAAGATTTTAGATCGCTTTTTGCATAGTGTTTTTACAAAAAAAGTGAGATACGGCTAAAATGCAGGTTTCAATATTTCCAGCAAGAATATCAAAAGCTGTAACACTATCAACAATTCATATCCCACCTCTTTGCTCCATAAAATATCGTCGTGTGCGGGGCGAAAGTGCAGACGAGTTGATTTGATTGTAAGGCCAGCTGGAATGAAGTGCTGGATAAGTGTCTGACCCATCGCAGCTTTCAAAAGTAAATAAGTGATTTGATACTGTCCCGTGTCTCAAAATTTAGGCACCGGTAATTTCGGCACCGGTATATTGGGCCCTTTTTGACATGACGTAAAATTAGCAACGAAAAATTTGTCACCCGTTAAGAACTTTTTTTAACATAATTTTATAATTTTAACGAATGACTTATCGTTAGGCTTTGGGCCGATGTTGACGTTATTAAAAATACCAACTATAACAATTTCTTACTGCTTTGTCATAAGACAAAAGAAAAGCTGACAAAACTGGGAAAAATGATATAGTAAAGACATTACAGGATTCAGTGTCTAATATTTCGGGTGCCTATATTGTGGTGCCTAAAATTTCCAGTACCTTAAGTTCCTACATTCATACTGTTCACACCAGCCTAAAGCTAAAAATGGTTATTTGTAAGGTGTATTTTTCCAGCAATGGCCACTAAGAAGAAGAAGATGACACTTAGATGCCTTTTACACAGCAGATAGGTGAGAGTGTTATAAAAAAAAATTGGTGAATCACCGCTTAATAAACATTGATTGAAGTAAGATAATAGATCTATTTTGTCCTACTGTCCATTTGAGGCGACCACAAGACTTGTTGACCTTAGTTAGACGGTTTTCTAATTCTATAGAAAGTGACCTATCGTAAGACATTGTTCTGCTCGGGTACGTAAACTAGTCCAAGCGTAAAGTGCATGGCCATTCACTCTAATTTTTGCCCCTACCATCGATAGACTTACGTGAGCCCATGCGAATCATTATCAGACCCCCAAGGGGTCGCGACGCAAAGGTTGAGAACTGCTGATAAGGCCCATCCTGTTTTAACTTTTCATTTGAAAATCTATAATATAAAGCATAGAGTAAGGCGTATGTATGTATGTATGCCCCGCATATTAATCAAAACCGTTGCACTAATCGTGATAAAACTTGGCATAAACATTCATTGGGTACTAAATGAAACCGTAAGGTATGCATAGTAGCCCTAAAACAAACTTAAGACCCTCAAAAAAAGTTGTCCTACTCTATGAAAGTATAACTATTTTATGGATCAAAGTTATGTTTACACGAGAGAAGATCGATAGGATCTAGATCTAATTTTATTAACTACACTTTGAAAATACAACATATAGTCTATTAATTTGATTTTTAAAAAAACATCTTGAAGTTTGTGTTTTTAAAGGATTTTAAAATAAATTCGTTTTTATCTGCGAATTTAGAAGTCCTGACGTACTTTATAATCCCATTCATCTGTCGAAGCCGACATCTAACTCTAGATCTAATTCAGAGATCAAAGATATATCTACTTTATACTTTAACATTAACATACAACATAAATTCCATTTATTTCATATTTTAATTAACCCTCAAATTTTGTGTTTCTAAAGCATTTTTACATGCATTCTTTCGCTATAGCTTTCATATTGACATACATTTTAATAGTCCCATTTGTGCACACCGCTATGTAAACACACTTTGATTGGACAAGCTTGTTGAGCCCTTGTATTCATATTTATAATAGTAGGTCTACATCTATTATAATAGTATCTAGACTCTAGATCTAAATGTACATATATGTAGACATAGAAGCAGTGGCGTCACTAGTGGCTGTGGCCGCACCGGGTGACTACCACAAGGGGGTGACACCCAAGTCAGAAAAATTGCACTTTTCCAAAATGCAACTTTTTGTAGCGTAGGTGGCCGTTAGGACAATGATTATATTAAGTAGATGGATTTTAATCTCCTGGCTAATTGATTAGTTTGTTCAGATAGACCGTACTTTTTGAAAGATGGCTCCTACTTTCCAATCAGACATTAAACGCCATGATATGCACCTCCATCGGTTGAGATAACACTGCCTAAATAGGTGAAGTTTTCTATTTGTTCAAAATCTGTATGACAAATGTTGATGAAGGTACTGGGTAATCTGCACCCAATATGCATAACTTTGAGGGCGTCTTTATCTGTCATCTCGAGCATACATTTAATTGTATTTAATAGTAATACTATGTCGTCTGTAAAATCAAACTCGGTTTGGTTTACTCCATGGGAATCCGAAAGCAGCCTGCTTTATGTATTTCTATGACATTGTCGATGGCTACAAGAAAGAGAAATGGGGATAATATACACCCTAATCTCATATCCATCTCAATGTTGAAGACTTTCAGCGTCTGTTGTGACGCAACAGCTTGTATGCTTTAGACATGTCGCCGAATCTGGACAAATGGTTGCGAAATGCCTTATTCTCTTGCTATTTTCCAGAGTGATTCCGATGGACGCTATTAATTGTTTGTTCTGTTGAGTGCTTTATTTGCCTTTTCAAAAGCAGCTGAGAAACACTGGTATAATTTAAAACTTTTTCAGTAAAGAGCTCTTAAAGAATCACTAAAAAATGTTTTATTCGATATGTCTCTAGTCAATAATTTACATTTTAATCTATATAACAACTTTAAAGTTAAACGTTAAATAGTCAAAGCAAACGACATTTTAAAATAGAACCGAAAACCATTTACGTGTGTAACCAAATAAAGTTTTTAAAAAAGGATTTTGTTTTGTCTTTAAGGAGAGATTGTTTTTTTCTTTTGAGGGTTGACACCCAAGCTTACCGCACCGGGTGACACCGACCCTAGTGACGGCACTGCCAGTAAGCAAGTGTTTATATTTAAAAAAATGGATTTAGGTCGATTACCTATTTTGATTGCTCGATTTATATTATTTTTACATTCACCCACTCGCTTTCTTATAACATTACTATTTATTTTGTTTCCAAATTATCACGGTGACAAAATCGACATAGATACGCAAATTAAAACCCTCGGGCCACGGGTAATATATGGCTAGTCTAATATATAAAGAGGAAGTGTAAGGAGTATGTATGTTTGTATGCCCCGAATAGGAATCAAAACCGTTTGAACCATCTGGACACAACTTGGCGAAAATGTTCCTTAGATCATGTCGGAAACCGTAGTGTATGTTTAATGTCCCTCCCACAACCGAAGGGCCCTAACTTTTTTTTTAATGCTTAAATTGATCTCTATTAATTAAAGAAACTTTTCTAACTAATCAGGTAAACCCGTTTTCACAGTATTTTATATTATATATGTATATGTTGGCTAAACAAGAAAACCCATTTTCACACTCTACTTTAATTTTTATGGCAAAGTATAAAAAAAAAAAATCTAGAACAGTAATACCCAGACTAGGGCCGCAAGCCGCGGTATTATCCGTCAAGTAGTAAATGACTTCAGAATATGGATATCCAAAGTAGCCATTACAACTTAGGTTTTGAAAGTGTATGAATATGAATAATGATTTTTTTCAAAATCTCACTACATGACAAAGTAATTGACGGACGTATATAGGTCTATGTAAGTTTAATATTAATTATGTAAGTTATATAAGTAAAACAAAAATGTTTTTCTTACCCTGTGTGCACACTGGTGGGTTGCTGAAACCTAAACATCCTGAAAGACAATTTCCATTTGAAGAACCACATACTGAAGCTAGACAGGAAGTACTGCAATCATTGATACAATTAGTACCCCATTTCGTAGCCATACAAGCTGAAGGAAAATATGAATACACAGGCATTATCTATTTGTCTATCTATCTATGTATCTAACCTAAAAGATTCGTAACATAACGAACGCTATTCCTGAAAAACCACAAGCTATATTAAACCCTTTCTATTTAATTTTCTATATTTCCAAAAATAAAACTAAACATACCCCACACTAATTGTTATTGTCGGGACACCCTCTTCTTTTTCCTTTAGTTTAATAAACTTGCCACATGTTAACGACCAACCTTTAATACTTTTTAGCCCGTAAATTAGTTTAGTTGTTACAATGAAATTTCACAGCTCGCTTTCTCTATATCTTTCTTTTTCTACCTAGAACCCCCATTTTTTGTAACCTGCGCATCGTAATTTTTCCCACAAAACTTTTAAACTGATTTTGAAAGAAGGTCCCCTTCTCATATTTAAGGCCCGTTAATTTTAGTAGCTCTTTTACTTAATACCCTACCCCCCAACAACAACAAGTTAGTCCTTCATCCACATTCCCGTTCCCATTTTTACAATTCTCTTGGTACTTTATTCTCTAAAGTAATATCAATTTGGTTTTACTATTTTTAATTGTTTATTTGACCCCATTTGAATGTAGCGAAATGACAATAGATCTAGATTTATCTTTAGAATTAGATCTTATTGTTTTGATTTTGTTGTTTTGACAGTGTCTTACTCATTATCTCTCTCTGCCTCTCAAAAAAATAATTAGATTTATGTTATCAATGCTAATATGATTGTTGCTTTTTTTTATTTTATTTAGACCGCGTCAAAAAGAAACCGGAAATGACGTAAGGCATATTAAACATAAGTAAAGTAAAGTTCCCATTTTCAAACCTTGTGGTCTATAGGGCAGATGATGTAAAGGTCATCTGTTTCTGTGGCCTACGGTTAACAAGGGTGTCATGTGGCCAGCACAACGACCAACCGCCTTTACTTTTCCCCCAACTAATGTCAGGTACCCATTAGAGCTGGGTGGACTCAGAGGCGCCCGAAGATCCCGAAATTAAAAATCCCAGTCTTCACCAGGATTCAAACCCCGGTCCCCGGTTCGGAAGTCAAGCGCTTTACCGCTTAGCCACCGCGCCTCCAAACATAAGTAGACTGCAATATTAAATCTATAAGCTTATTAATTTTGCGAGTTCTAAAGTGGTACTTAACTTTCCCAAGTTCCTTAAAATTGTGTTTTTTACCTTCTGTACAATTTGGAGGGTTAGAATACCCGATACATATAAAACTGCAAGAACCATTTTCCGAGCTGCAAGAGTTCTGACAATGTGCGGGGCAAAGTTGGTTACAATCCAAGCCCCATCTACCTGGAACACACTCTGTTGACAGATGGAATAGGCCTACATTAAGATAAGATAAGATAAGATAAGTACTTCACAACATTTTTTTCCCTTGAACTATAATTCCATTGTCACAACATCAAGAAGAAGGTAATGTAAAGACAGTTTATATACTTTACTGCAAGTTTAGTTAGCTATTTATTTTGTAATCACCATATGTACACTTCAAGTTTCACACTTTTAAGTTTTACACTTTCATGTTTCATATAATCATTTTTTAGATTTACGAGTTTCATATTTTTATATTAAAGATTTTTAAGTTTCATATTTTCAAATTTCAGACGTTCCTTTAGAAATAAGTGTTTCGTTCTAGTTGATATCTTCAGAGGTTGGAAACGGCAGGGTTTTAACTTGGGAAGATCTTGCGGGCAGTTTCAAGTGCATACCAAACGCCAATGCAGACATTATGTCTTAGTCAAAGCCGACTCCGTTATGACAAGCATATAATTATTTGGCATCTGGAGATCCAGGCCTTCTTAAGAACGCTTGAAATCTGTACTAGATGGCAACGAGATATTTTTATGAACTGCTTAGAGACTGTGACGCTGCAGGTCAGTTATCATGCCCTCTATAACGAATGGTCACGGTTCCACGGTCACTTGACAACGTGTTCCTAGAGATGACCCATAGTCGTTCTATGGCCGAAGAAGGCCAACGAACTGCAAGTATCTAATAGCCGCGGGGAAGAAGAGGAAACCGTGCCTCATATTCTGTTTGACTGCCCCAGACTTGCTGATCTCCGTCTCGACAGGTCTGGGAAACCCAAAATTCTCGACCTGTATGGCGACATTTATGCACTGCGCAAGACAGCAGGGATTCTGTCCCGGGCTTTTGCAAGAGACGATTTGAGCCTCTCAATCCTTCACTCAAATGGAGTTTGATGATGTTGATGCATAGTTGTGGTGATGATAAAGTCAAATTAAAACATAGATTAATCAGAAAAAAAATGTGATAACATGAAAGGGAAATAATCCATATGTTATTTTTTTAAAGAACGGTTGAGCACACATATTTGCCCATACACACATACAACAGTCAAACGCGATTTGAGCGTTATATTTTAACAATGTTGAGTTGAAGCAAACAGCGGCACTGTCTCGCAATATATCTCATAAATTTATAGGCGCCATAGCATATCATTCATTATTTTGGAGAAGTGTCTCTTAAAGTATTAAATATTATGGCACTGGATTATAGATATTTTTAAGTTTAAACATGACAGACGGACTTACAAGAAAGACTACAGCGGCTTTTTAACGTGAAAAATCATTAAAACATCTATACATATGTTATATTAGGAACAATAATTTAAAAATGAAGGTAAACATTACCTCCATATGCTTCAAATTCGTTTAAAGAGACATAAGGCACAGCATCTAGTATATCATTCATGTGTGTCTCGACTACTTTCACTATAGCTGCAGGTTTGTTGTCTGGGTATAGTACAGACTGGTTGTTACTATGGTTTGTATCTGTGTAGTTAAATATCACACTGTTTTTCTCATCAAGAACTTGAAGTCCAAAATACTTTAAGCGAAAAGTGGAACTGTCGACTGACGTTAAAAAAAAGAAAGGATAAACACTTATAGGATTAAAATCATTTTTAAAAAATAAAAATTTCAAAATATTAATTTCACTAAATCTATAAAAAAAAAAAGTGATAACTGCAATTGTAATAACAATAGCAATCATTTTCTATGAAAAGGCACTTCCCTAAGTTTACAAATATTTAGTTAGTTTTAAAAGAAAATTGTTTTTAAAGTAGCATATTAACATAATGTAAACATCATTAATGAGACTGTGTGAGAAATTCTGTATATATAGTGTCCACCACAGTTTTATAATTACATATTTAAGTTTAATTCCAAAACATGTTTGACATCTTTGATAATGCCCATTCGAAAATTAAAGAAAAGTCCGAAATAATTACGAAAGCCCTGGTTTTTGTCAAGTAGAAAGGAAAAAAAATAGGTAGTAGCAAACTAAAGTAAAAATTTTTTCTTAAAAAAAAAAAAATCGTACACAAGGGAATCACCGCGCAATCAGTGCTATTTCTATCAATACTGCGCTAAATACGTTTTATCTCCCCTTTTCAAATTAGCAAAATATCACTAAAAAATTCAAATGATGGCTTAATAATTTTCTTTTTACTATGAATAATTGTTTCACATTTCAATGGGATCCGTGAATGGGAAGCGGAAACAGAAAACAGAAAGACTGAGTGAATTAATAGAAGTTTTTTTTTTTTCAATAATATCCATTAGAAAATGTGAATAGCATGAAAACTTACGCCTGTTATAGAGAACAAATCTATTAAGAGAATACGCTTGATTGAACGTTACGGACCATCTCGGCGTGGTATCGTACACAGCAGTGTGTGAACAGCCTGAGAACCTGCATGATGGGGCGACAATCCCATCAACAGCGAACTGAGATTCATAGTTTAAGTGTATGGATGTTTGAGAAGTCTGTTGTTTTAAAGCCAGATTTCTGCCTGAACAAAAAAAACAAAAAAAACATTGTTAATAAGCATCAGGATTAAATATATAAAACTATAAATCATGCAAAGTATAAAAAAAACAAAAAAACTTTTTAAAAATGTTATCTAAAGGGGAAAACTCCACCCTTAGCACTTTGTCTAAAATAATGTACAAGTTGTTTTCATTATTCGATATTAAACAGAATAATTAATTACCAAAAATTCTTACTATTTTGTTATTGTATATGTTCCAAAGAAGTCCCAGGATAGTGTCTTTAAAAATAACAAGAATTATTTCTTTTGAAGTTTTCATTTTTCTATATGTCTTTTGAAATGTACCAGAATATCTAAATATGTTTTCAACAAATGCTTTTTTTTTTAAATTTTTATTTCTGTTTTAAACTTGTTTTAAATATTTATTTTAGATTTAGAGTCTATAGTCTTTATGCAGGGCCCATTTAACTATGTGGAGGCCCCGGAACAAGATTTTTGTGGAGTCCGAATTTTTTTTTTCAAAAGCTTTAATAAAGATCCACTTAGGAGTGAAAATACTTAAATCTAAAAGCATGCTATATTTTGGTAGAAAGAACTAGAGTTCTTGTAAATTTAATCTCAATTTCCTTTAAAAAAAATATTTAATATGCACATTTAAAAAAAAAAAAAATTTATATATTTTTTTTTAGTTTATGGAGGCTGTATTTACTTATTCCGAGCATGCTACAAGCAACACTTCTTGATCACAATCTCACACGCGATAATAATGCGATAAAACGTTACAATTTGGACATATTTATATCTCTTTTGTGGAGGCCCTTGAGCTGTAGCGACGCCTGCCTCTCTTAAATCCGGCCCTGGTTTTAACTCAAAAAAAGTTAAGACGATATATCTAGCATATTTTTAAGCGTCTAAAAAAATAAATTATAATAACTCTCATCTGAGAGAAATTCCACGATTTAAGATAACAGTTAAAACAATGGCAAAGATGGCTGACATATCCATTACTTATTAATGAATTGACAAATTTAGTTTATTTATTCATGCTCTGTTATGTAAAATAAATAATTGTTTAAAGTATCAAGTTGATCGGAGAATATATGAGGGAGAATTAGCGCTAACGATTATTTAAGGGGACTAAACCCAACAAATTTAAGAATATCATTGAAGTATTTTTTTATGTATATTGATTCATGTCTTGTCTATGCCGATGAATAATTATCCAATGTTTCAGCTTGATCCGAGAATGTGCGAGACAGATAGACAGTCAGACAGAATGAGTTAAAATGAGCTTTGAAAATAATTATAAATGCTTGAACTATTAAGTAGGCTTATGTCAACATGGAAAGCAAAGATAACAAAACAAAAAGGGTAGAACTAACCATTGGTACCATATCTAGAACTCAAACATATAAAAGTGCTTGATGAGAGGTTGTCAATTAAATTGTTAAAAAGGGCCCAAAGTGTGTAAACGGGTGTAGAACATATTAATACTTAGATATGGAATTTTAGGCGCGGTGGCTGAGTAATAAAGCGTATGGCTTCCATACCGGGGGTCCCGGGATTGAATTCTGGCGAAGACTGAGATATTTAATTTCAGGATCTTTAGGGCGCCTCTGAGTCCATCCAGCTGAAATCGGTACCTGACAATAGTTTTGGGAAATGTAAAGGCGGTTGGTATTTTGTGCTGGTCACATGACAACCTCGTTATTCGTGGGCCTCAATCCGCTTATAGACTGCATGTTCTGAAAGGAAACTGTACTTTGGATATTGAATTAGGAAGCCTTTTTTTTTTCTTGAGGTTGGGAGGGCGAAAGGGGAGATAATAAGTATAACTTTACTAGAAATCACTAGACAAAAGCATAGGGGTGTCGGGGGAGTTCACAAAAAAAGGAGCGGGATGGTTTAGGCAATAATAAGCTATTAAAGGCCTGGTAATAAATGAACGGGCATAACCGATGTGTCATGCTAGTATGACTAACTTCTTCTTTGTAATTGTCTTAGAAATAAGTATAAGACACTTGGAACACTAGGCCAATGGAGCCTTGTCTCCGCCTGCCTGTCTGAACAAAAATCTGTCAGGGAAAGATCCAAGCAGATGTAGATTATTACATTCCTATTATCGATAACTCCTATACTAAGACGTTTGGATTAGAAGCGAGCCCAAAGACCGAGCGCACTGCGAAAACTTCCCAATTTTCTTCTCTGTACCATTACAGCCGTTCTTATTTTCTCCATTAAAAAGAAACAAAAAAAAACAACGGCGGAACAATGAGTGGGTTGGTGACACTTACTTTTGGGCTTTCTTCCATAGCCACCGGTGCAATGGGCTTGATCTTTAGGCAGCCCAATGGTGTTCAATTTCGCCATATTGTCAACTACAGTGATGCCCAAACTACAGCCCGCGGGCCATATCCGGCCCGCGACGTGGTTTCATCCGGCCCGCCGAACATCGGAACAAAGTGTAGAAAATAAAAATAAAAAGGGTGATAAATGTATTTTTCCTACTATTGAGATGAATGGATTTCATTCTAATCTAATACAGTTCAATATTTATATATTTTTTTCTAAATAACGTTTATTTTTCGGCGACAAAAGTTGACAGTTATTTTTATTCTTGGACACAATGCCGTTGCTGCCAAGCTGGCCGTGTCCTTCACATCTTGGGTGTGTAACACAGGGCATCATTAATACCTTTTGGTTCATGTTCTTTTGGTGTCAATGCGTGTAGACTCTAAATATAGAAGCTTCAAGAAAAAGGTGGATAGATCTTTCCTTTTTTGTTAATAATCCAACATTGATTTAATTTGTACATAAAATGTGGCTGCTTTTAATTTTCTGGATGATTTTTAAGAGCATAACATAGAAATACAAAGGGCAAACGACAGAGCTACTCGCATCAGAGTTTCAGAAATGAAATGTCAAAAAAATCGCTTGCTAGCAGTGATGAAAGAAATTAATTCTAACAAAAATGCAATTAAAGCCGTCAGTCTTTCTCGCATGGCAATTGCAAAACAAGTGGAAGACATGGTACAAATCGCCATTCAAAACTAAATGAGAGAGCGCTTGTTCCGACAGAGAAGCAAATTTCGAAATGCTTTTTTACAGACTCTGAGGAGTGCCCCAACAGATCTGTAACTGAAACTGATTGACTTACAAACCCAGACACTACTGCTTGAGAAATTTCGAGCGATGCAGACAGTTGTTTTCTACGCTGCGTTGCCTACTAGTGCCACGGGCTTTTTAAGCTATTTAAAATAGTTTATTTCATTTTTTGTATCTTTTCATTGGTTTGGCCCCCGACACGAGTGTCAGGAATGAAAATGGCCCGTACAAGGTTGGGCATCACTGGTCTACTATAACGATAGTTCTCACCCGAGCGCCATTATTAGACTGTGAAGCATGGCCCGGGCTAATAGCCTATGACTAGATATTCATTTCCTAACTGAACCACAAATTCACTTTCATATGCCTGTAAACATTAAAAGCACTTTAACTACCTCAATAACAGTGCTTTAATTAAAAACAAGAAAAGCAAACAAAAAAAAATAAAAGTTTGAATCAGTAGGGTGATTATGTACATAGCGGACCAGGAGATAGTAAACCTGTGCGAAAAAAAAAAATACCTATTTGTTTGTGTTTATCTTTTAGCTTTCTCAATGCGCTATGATCCCTTGTCTGGGGCAAGTTTGAAAGAGGGAGGGAAGAAAGGGGGTATCTTTGTGGATGTTTTACATGATCGTTTTTCTAAATGCATAAGGAAATATTCCCTTAGGTCTAAAGGGGAATAATTCAACTTATAACATCCCAGCTTTTAAGTAGAAATTCTTTCCCTTGTAAAAACAAAAAAAAAATTAAGTTTCAATTAAATAATTAGTTATTTTTAGCGGCACCGAAAGGGGAAATAACGCTTTTAGTTTTGCGCGGCCTGACTGTCCGTCCCGTTTATAGTTCAGAAACTAGAAGAGAATATGAAAATCGGAGATCATGATAAATTCAGATCATTCAAAATTCTGTTGCAGCGTCTAATTTTTTGCCCGAAAATGAACCATCTAATTTTTTAAATTATCCAAGCAAGCAGATTTTTAAAAAAAAATACAGGGGAGGTAACTATGTCTAAAAGGGCCATGGACTTCTTCATGAAAAACGCTAGTTTTATTCATAGATTTACGCATTGGTACCAAAAATATGCATCTAAGGTCACAATGGTAAAAGTGTCAATGGTTCATCATAAAATATATTTTCCATTTATTAATTAATCATTGAATAAAATACTGATTCAAATGTCGTTTAAAAAAAAACAACAAGAATTTTGATACAAACTTCATTTTATTTATAAGTTTAAAAAATAACAAAACTACTTTTACAGCGCGCAGTTTTGACATATCCTCATTTAAGGAGCCTACACTTGACAGTCTAAATAAGACAAATGGAGCCCAGATCTAGATATGTTTATAGTACGTGTATTAATAATTTAATCAAAAAAATTAATTATTAAGGTGAAAATTTGTCTTCTGACAGCTTAGGGTGAAGATTTATTTATAATGTAAACAATAGTAGACCTATCACATTAAGAAATTAATCTGATACGAACAGCATAGTACACCATTAGTAATGGCATTACCCGGTAACAAAAGACCTACTATTCATGGTCATAACATTGGCCTAGGTCTAGCAATTTTAAGATTAAACGTGAAAATTAATACTAGTTTTAGTCTAGATCTAGTAGATTCTATATCAAGATTCTTTATTTAGTTCTTGATCTAGAATTAGATCTACACTTAGATCTAGATCTAGACTAGACTTAGATCTATTTTAAGATCTAGATTCAGATCTAATTCAAGACCTAGTCCCTAGACTTAGATCTTGAAACTAGATTTAGATCTAAAACTAGGTCTAGATCTAGCTAGATCTATGTCCAGTTTGTATGACAAAAAGGCATAGGAGATATAGATGTTGCGAGGGAAATATCAGGTCTATGTAGACCTACAAGTCTTTCAAGTCATTTCTAGATAGCTAATTACATCACAAAAATAGCTCAAGAATTTTTTTTCTTGTTGCCAATTTGGCTAATTTTGTAGGAAGAAAAAACTGTGTTTTAGTTTCTCTTTATTACATGTAACATGTTATTGATTTTGAATGTATGGCTAAGGTTAATAATTATTTAAAAAAAAAAATAAGTGTACGCTAAATAAATATGTGGAGATGCTGTGGCTAAGTGGTAAAGCACATGGAACCAGAAGTCCCGAGTTCGAATCATGGTGAAGACTCTAGGTAGACCAATTCGGGGACCGATTTTGAGTTTGTGTTTCCACACTGTCTTTGTAACCTTGTCTTATTTTATTTTGTAAATTTTTTAGCAATACCTTTGTTGTCAGGTAAAAAATAAATAAGTGTACAATATTTTTTGTAATCCGAGATTGGTTTTGAGAGAAAAAAAAGTGTACAAATTTTTATCATACTGTTATAAACTTGGTGGTGGCACAGAGAGGGGTAGTGGTGTGTGTGTAGTCAGCCGACGCAAATTGCCCCAGGCCAGCGCTTGACGAGCGGTCAACCGTAATGAGCTACGACGGTCAGCCGAGTAGAGTGTCAACATGATGGTTCGGGAAGGATCGACGTCGTGAACAGAGCTCAGGAGCGTCACGAGGGTTGTAGTCCTCTGACACCCAGAATGGTCGAGCGACGTTCTGTCCGGTTCTAGAAGGCCAGTTGGGACCCTATATAAAGAGCGGAGTGTCGCAGTCAAGACGGTTCAGAAAGGAGGTTGACGACAGGGGTTCAGAACACGGTTGACTACAGCACAGTTCAACGGTGTGGTTCTGTACAGAGCATTACGACGGTTCAGTGCGGAGTACTGTCAAGTACAGTTGAGACGGCTGGCGTCTTGATCTTGGTCTGCGAACAAGTCCGACACAACGAGCCTAGTGTGTGAAGTCAGTCCCGAACTGTTGAACCCAGTGCAAGCCCGGAACTAGACGGAGAGGCTAGTGCAAGAGTTTGTACGTCGGCTATTAACGGAAAGATATTTGTTATCGGAGAGCTATTTGTACTGTTCTACGTGCTGCCAATTGTACAGTATTGTCTGTTATTTATGGGCATTAAACCTTTACGTTATTTTCGAGCGCTGAGTTGTCAAGCTCTTTAAGTTGGTGGTGTAAGGTGCAGTTTGCAGAGAGCCTGGAAAGTGAGATTCGTAACAATACAGAGTGGGTCGATATAAGCTTTGTAATAAAATCTACCTCCACTGACATGAACAGAGCAAATAGATTTCACAGCTTCGCCAGATAGAGTTATCTGCGTAATGGCCACTTTCATCTGACAGTAGATGTTGTATTTCTTTTTATCTATTTGACGGATTTTTTTGTTCAGCGCAATCTAATGTCCTTCCACCAGAGAGAAAAGTTACTGTGAAATTTTTAAAAATGTCTGAAACAAAATAACGATCTTTTGTTAAATATAAATGAAAGGAGAACAAAAAGTTAACATAAAAGTGACAATAAGTTTGAAAATACGTTTATTTAGTTAGATATAGTTACAATACGACATTGAAGAATTGTATATGATACCTGGGACTTTTTTTTGTAGAACCTCAAGAAGCAGGCCACTAGTGCTATGTACTTTAACGACACCATTGATGACTGGTTTTAATTGACTAATAATAATTTATTTTAGTAAAACTGAATTTCCAATTGATTGGATCAATAAAGTTATCTTATCTTATCTTATCTTATCTTATCTTATCTTATAAAACAAATTATGAAACGATCGTCAATCATCAATAAAATAAAAGTGGGTATAGCAATTAAGCTGCATCTAAGAACACGGACATATTCTGCTGGATACGAATGAAATTTATTAAATAATTTTTACATTTTTTGATTGATTTATGCGTCAACGTGAACAATGAACAATTATGGAAAGTTTGAACTGGATACGAGGATAGCAACAGGAAAAAATAACGCGTATAAGATTGTAACAGACAAAGAGAATTGATATAGACTTTGTTCAAATTGAGTCGATTTTTAACGTATCAAACCTGTACCTAAGATCTGTATTCTCATCCACCCAAATACTTGACTAGTACTCCAGCTTAATGTCAACGTTTTGATGTTACCAATATTGACACACTGTTCTTGCAACTTAGTCGAACTCAAAGCATTATTAGGGAGTAGCTCTGCATTGACCGCAATATCCTCTGTTTTATGTCATAGAAATAATAGAAGCAATTTTAGTATAGCGCTTTTCAAATTATGAATAGGATATGTCTAATTATGACATATAAGATAGTTAATGCAAAAAAATAACAATTTTAGACAAAACTGAGTAGGTGAATAATGAGAAGTGCTTTATGTTGCGATGAAGTCATAGCCTTGATGCATCTAAAACAGATATAAAATTGTCTGCTGGTGATTTGTTCTCAAATCAGTAACTTCACGTTTATAATTGTTAAATAGTCCCGTGTAAAATTTATCAGGGCATACGTAACTGAAAAAAAGATAGAAAAATAACAATAATAAATACAAAAAAAAAATAATACTTTTCATATCTCTTCTAGTTTTCGAGATCTGAGTGTGACAGACGGACATTTTGCACAAACCTAATAGCGGCTTTTTCCCCTTACGGGGGCCGCTAAAAATACCAAAAAATTGTTGACACAATAAAAAACTAACAAAGAGAGATAATCATACATTTCATATTCCATCTGCTAAGGACTATTTCGTACGAGTGCTACTTCTTTCCTAACTGGCATAGTGTCATTAGAGCATAATATGGTTTGTCAGGAACACTAATGACTCAGCAGAGTATAAATCTTTAATCAACATACACGACTAGATGAATACATACACAGGTTACGGGCATAATTATTTTTTTAAATTTATTTTTAAGGTAACGCTAGCCAGGGCATGTGACCATTGACTACTGGGGTGGTAATTTGCATACGGGCGAAATGACTCTGGACCAGAAGAGTTTGCTAGGCGGTGTTATGGTTTCCAGAGTCACTGGTTCGAGCCTTGGTCGGCGCATTCCCTTATTTTCGTAGCATTTAATTCACTACTTTCTCTCTTAAAAACGTGGTCTATGGTGCTGCTATTCATGTATGTTTAATGTCGACAGAGACTGTGACATAAACATAGAGACATTTCAGGACAGAATAATAAAAAGTAAAGTTGCTATAAAGTAAACAAGAAGATCCTAGATACTTTTTACTGTGCGACTATACAAAATCATACGAAAACATACGGAATAACTTGTTGGCAAGGCAACGCTTCATCTAAACTATTGCGACGTCTGGAAAACATAAAAAGGGCATCAAAAATTACACTCACAACTTTACCATATTTAAAAAAAACTTTTTGAACAAAAGTGTCTAAGAAAACTCGAAAAATTCTTGGAAGACAACGGCCACCCGCTCCATCAGAACTACGTCAGGTCGTCTCTACGTGTGCACCGACACTCCTTGATCAGGAAACATAAAAAGGACCAAGATACCTGTGTGTAGTCGCTGAATGAACTCTTTTAATGTTGTGTCTGTTCTATTTATGTGTATTTTTCTGTTGTGTTGTCTTTATATGAGAAAAGAGTCCTTGTAATCACAAAAAATTTCAGTAATGATAAAAAAAAGCTGTCTTAGTCTTAGTCTTAGTCTATAATGAATAAAACTATTAAAACACTTAACCATAACATACAAATAGAAAAACAAAACCAAATGAAACACTCAAAAAGAATTAAAGTTAAAGGCTTTTTTCTTCATTCAAACGCTAGAACAAATTCGTACAAGTGCTCCTTCTTCCCAAGTAACATTCGAGAAATGGCTGAGTCGCCTATATCAGCCGGGAAAACCACCGACTTAGCAGAGTTTAAGTCATTGACTAACATGCATGACTAGATTGACACATGAGATGCCGAGAACGTAATTATCTTTTTTGAAGTAAGGTCTGTGAAAATAATAATACGAAGAAGATAAGAATTTCGCGATTTTAGGGTTACTCTAAGTCCACACAGTTCTAATGAATACGCGTGATTAGTTGCGAAAAAGTAAAAGCAATGGCCGTTGTGCAGACCACATGACACCATAGTTAACCGTTGAGCAAAATAAAACATATCACATTTACATCTGCCATAAAGATCACAATGTGTGGACACATTATATGTTACATATTATATGTCTTTACCATTAAACAATTCAGTAAAGTATATTTAATCAGGACTACTGACCTTACTGACATCCTCGTCCGAACCATCTCTTTGCACAAGACGGTTGCTGACCCATGCATGCACCTTTGTCATCACAATTTTCTGCACAATGACATTTGTATTGACACCAAGAGCCAAAGAATCCATCAGGGCACGTCGCTTAAAAAAGTTTTTGATATAGCGGGTTAAAGAAATATAGATCATAATTAGTTGATATGCTTATTAAAGACATCAGTAATACATATTCACATCAGGCATAAACAAGCTGGACTTTATTTATAAATTTAACCATGATATTTAAATTAAGTGTTGGCATAGTGTATCTACAACAGCTAAAAGTCCGGGCATGGAGACATAAAGCAAAGGATAGATAAGAATGGAGAGATGTGCAGAGCAGGCCAGGACCCTCCATGGGATAGATGTTGGCATAATGACCATTTCAATTAATGATATTAGGATCATGTGATAAATACCCTGAGTCATCGCCAATAAAACAACATGTAGATTATAAGCCTAAGTTGCTTGGATTAGACCAGATTCTTAACTTAAGTACATATATTTGTAAATACAAATTCACGTGCTTGTATTAACTCTTTCTCTCCTAAACTGACGATGCCATCGTTGAATTGGCCCCATTAAATTAGGCTACTTTTTGGTTTAATAAGCCTTAATTTGTATTTGATAAAAAGAACATGCATTACCCTATTATCCTATAAGAAATATAACATTTCCTTATAACAAACAACAACAACAAAATGAAGTTTATTCATCAGAGTAATGAACTACAAATGGGTAAAATAAATAATTCCTTTTCAATGCGTAAAAATAATTACGGAGATAAGGAGTTCGGATATTTCCTTACTTTCCTTCCTTATTGTGTCTACAATAGTTATTACTGATTGGCCTTGCTGATTTGAAAAAGTAAACAATAATGTATAAATAATTTAAACCAAAGCTCTCACCAGAGAGTTATGTCATCACCTTTATTAGATAAACCTTTGGATTGAGCTCATTTTTAAACAAGCTCTTTATAAAACAGGGTTACAAAGACAGTTTGTGTGGAAACACAGACTCAAAATCAGCCTCCCCCTCCCCCAAGTGGTCCACCCAGGCAGGTAAAAAAGTGAGGTTTCTATATTTTCAGAAAGAACATGAGAATTTAATTCGATCTAAGACAAATGACAAAGAAGAATGGAGAAAGAAGGTTGAATTATCTTGTGTGGTGCCCAGCTATACAGCAGACCAAAAGATAGGTGAAAGTGAATTTTAAGTTAGATGTGAACGTGGCCTAACTGACGTGTTATAATGAATATCTAACTGATTAAATTGTTTTGTAAAGGGTCAATCTCAAATTCAAATCCTCCAAAAAAGAAAAAAACATTTCCTAAAAAAAAATTCCTTTAGTTAAGTGTACTAAGAGTGTGTGGGGGCTTTGCAGTTCACGCAATAATATTAAAAACTACTTATTATTTGTTGTTTTAAATTATGTCTAACATATATGCATACTAAATTGATTTATTTTTGGATAAATGTAGTAGTTAGTAGGACAGAACTTACATTACGTAGCAATAAAATGTAAACAAAAAATCTGACAAAAAATCGAAAACCATGTTTTTAAAATATGGCACATATTTATCATGCCTACAAAAGAGGGTCCGGTGTTTGTTACTATTAATAGTGAATAGTTGTAAATGTGGTGTATTTTTGTGGAAAAAAAACTGCTTGCATAAGTGATTTTAAAAATTAGATTTTTCGCTTTTAGAAAAGAAAAAAAATAGCCGTTGCATTAGAACTTAGAATGGACTCAAATATTATGATGTCGGATTTTCAATATCTTTTTTAGCTTACGAGATCTAAACGGGACGGACGGACGGAGCGACGGACATACATTTCACACAAAACTATTAGCGTCTTTTTTCCTTTCGGGGGCCGCTAATAAACCATCCAAGTTTCACAACTCTTAAATTTGTGTTTATTTATTTATTTATTTTTGTGGTTCCGCAAGATTGTCATTAGCCGAAGTGGTAAAATACTTCCGATTGGCACGCATCTTAAATAGCCTCTGACGACAAGTGATTTATATGTTATTCAGATATTGAATCCGCCAAAAACTGTTTTCACTAACAGGAGAAATGGAGAAGGTAAGTAACTGGCGCCTAAACCAAAGGCTTCGGGAAGGAGGGGCTCGGAACCATGGCTGGCTATTTATTTATTTAGTAGAAAACTGAAATCAAACCTCTGCTGATTGCAGCTCTACTCAATTATGTGAAAGGAGTTGGAAGTCAATCTTGAGGAAAAATCATAAGCCGCTGAACTTTAAGCAGTTTGCACCAAATGCTACAAACTAAACGAACCTGCGACGCCGCTGACCCAAAACTGTATCGGCACTTGCCTTTCCTTTGGATACACCAATGCGTGGAGAGGAAGGAACTTGATGTGTGGGCGACATCGTTCCGACCACTGCTAATGCCAAGGCATTCATCTCATCGTCCATGAGATGATCCATAATCACTTTGCGACTGAAGTAGGCCATATATTTTCTTATATTTTGTTCTGGGTTTTAGCCCTCGAATGGTGTCAATGAGGTTTTCCATGTGTTACATGTTCCCTTTCATACATGTATATTTAAAAAAAAAAGGTTATTTTTGATTTAGCTGTTCGAGACATATTATAACTATCGGACATCTCTTACACTTCTTTATAAACTAGACGTTTGGTAAGCTATATTATACTTATCACGTAGTTCTGCAACTCTTACATTAAGGGTAACTCGTTATAACTTGTAACGATGGCGACCTCTCTTCCTTCCCTTCAGTGATATTCTGAATCTGTAGGCTTTTAGAGTGATATTAGTTAGTGTGACAAAGAATTTAAAGTTTAAAAAAAAATTACCTTGACAGTCTGAATAAATAAATATCTAAATATTTTCCCATATTTACGCCTAATGTATTGCCTTCATTGGCGTAATACGCACTACGGAGATAGCTGAAAGCCCAGTGTATATGATTAGACAGCAGATTATAGAATCGAACAGGAAGTAAATATTTAGGTGGCTATGTTTACACTGTAAGTGTTCACTCTATTTGATAAGATTGTCTATCACTGGCTGATATGGTTACATTTGTATAGAAACATGTGTATAGAAACAAAGAAACTAAATGGGTTGCCTAAGCCACCCATGAAAACCAGTGACTTGGCAGAATTTAAGTCATTGGTTAATATGCATGACTAAATGCATGACGCATAGGACGTAATCATCTTCTTTTTTGAAGTAACGTCTGTATTATATAAGATAAGATAAGATAACAGAAACAAATCAAATATGCTTGTTCTATAAGTAAACTATGTAAGTGGAAAAGTTAATGCAATGGGAAAAGGGTAATTAATATGTGATAAAACAAAAGTGGGTGAGTGGTAAAGCGCTAAGCTTCCAAACCAAGTGTCTCGGGTATGAATCTTAGTGACGATTGGGATTTTGAATTTAGGGAAATTTAGGGCGCCCATGAGTCCACCAAATTCCAATGGGTACCTGACAGTTGGGGGAAAAAGTCGATTTGACTTTCTGCTAACCACATGACACCCTCAAACACAATGGACCACAAAATAACAGATGACTTTTACATCATGTCTCCCATAGATCGCAAGATTTACATTTTTATTTATTGCATTGTATTAATAAATGCAAATTGCTTAGGAGTAGCCACTAGAGGACCCAGAAGGTTTAGGGGTGGGGGCGATTTTTTCGAAACCTTGACCCTAATGCATAGGGGCGGACTGGGTATCAAAATCGGCCCGGCATTATACATAAACCGCTCCAAAATGAATGGCAGGTCATATCATGGGCATAGAGTAGATTATTTTACCCCCCCCTCCTGAAATGTACCCCTTTATGTATGTAATTAACCTTCATTACATTCTGACCTTTTCATTCCTACTGGCATTTTTTTTAGCCTTGATTAGGTTCTTCTTTTAATTAGTGGAAAGACAGTACACACCACCAGGGACAGCTAGGGAGTCTGGGGGAGCGTTGTTAGCTCCTCCAGTTGGGTCCAAGCATTATTTGCGTTATTTTAAGTTTTAAAAAATGCAAATTCTGAGGTATCTACAGTGCAGAGATCTAGACATTGGTAGAGGATAGAACATATTAGTCTGTAGAAAAATATACTTAAAAAAATCATCAAAAATGCATATTTAGGCCATATTTTACAGGATGTGACTCACAAAAAAAATGTAGAAACATTTATTAACAAAAAAAAAAACACAATGATTCCGCTGGGTTTCGAACTCAGGACCTTCGGCCAGTTAGGCAGATGTGATAAACACTACACTATGGAAACAAAATATTCGCATGATTTGCAATCTTTCCTTATACTTTCAGTTTGATACCAAAAGTATGTTACCATTGTCATTTGCCATACAAACTAGACATTGACTAGGCTAGATCTAGACCTAGTTTTACATCTAAATCTATATTCCATATCTAAGTCTAAACCTAGATCTAGAAATAGATCTAAGTCACTAAGTCTTGATCTACAAATTAGATTTTTGTCTCTAAGTCTAGATCTAGACTGTCTAAAGACTCTAGTAAAGCTAGATCTAAGACTCAAAGTCTATATCTAGATATAGAAACTTGATATAGAATCTACTATATCTAGACGAGAACTCGTATATAGATCTATGTAGATCTATTTATTGTAATTTAGATACAGATTGTTGTCAAGTGTATACCCTAATGAGGATGTGTGAAAACTGCGCGGTAAAAAGTAGTGTTTTGAAATCTTTAAATTGAAATGAAGTTCGTATCAAAATTCTTTTAAAAAACAACATTCGAATCAGTATTCTATTCCATGAGTAAGTTAATAAATGGAGAATCTTTTTATAATGATCCATTGATGCTTTTCCAATCGTGACCTGAGTTGATTTTTTTTTTGTACCAGTGCGCGAATCTATGAATGAAGATTCATTTATTAATGAACAAGCTTGTGAACTTTTTAATAAGACTTACTTCCCCTGAAGTTTTTCATTGAAAAGTGGTGTATTTTTTTTAAAAATATGCATATATAATTTTAAAAATTAGATGATTCATTTTCGGAAAAGAAAAAAAGTTGCCGTTGCATCAGAACTTTGAATGATCTAAAATATCATGATGTCCTATTTTCATTTTCTCTTCTAGTTACTGAGATTTAAAAGGGACGAACGGACAGACAGGCCACACAAAACTAATAGGGTCTTTTCCCCTTTCGCTAAAAATTGTTCGCTTGCTTGTACTCACAGTTGCACCAGAAAAGCGTACACATATTCCAGAGCACAAATAAATAGCGTTCAATCATGAAACAATATAATAATGTAAATGAGGTATTTACAAACAATTTAAGAATTAGTTGAAATATATTATACACATTTACATATTCCCCTGGCAATTAAATCATTAAATATAAACAATCTGGTATAAACTTTCGACCTGACAAAATAGCGTTAACAAAGTAGCGCCGATAAAATATAGTTTGAATATTTATATTTTAAGATATCTAAAGTGTTTCCTGAAAAATGACCAAAAAATAATGATAACCTTAAAAAAAAAAAATGACTTTATAAATATTTTAAGGCATTTGAATTATTTCTAGCAAAAGGACGAGAAAATATTTTTTCTGCACTATTTTGTTTGCGCTATTTTGTCGGGGAAAAAGGATTTCTGCTTACGCATTGGACCTCCCTCTTCACTCAAAGGACAACCAATGACTTAAATTCTGTCAAATCACTGGTTTTCCTTGCTGGCTCAAGCAACCCATTTCATGCTCTAATAGCATGGGAAGAATGAGCATTTGTACAAATTTGTCCTAGCATATGAGACGAGGAATGTGCCTTCATCTTTGTGTCTTTCTTAGTATTTAATTAGATTTTGTTTTTCTATTTGAAGATTATGGTTCAGTTTTTTAAGTATAATTGTTACTTTACTTTTGATTCTTCTTTCCTGAAGGCTTTCTAAATTGTGTGATTAAGTCTGTCTGTGTCTGGTAAAAAAATGTAAGCATGCATTTTTCTTCCATTTCTCTTTCTGAAATCAAGTTAAAACTTTGCACAATCATTCATTGAACCTGAGAAGGCATAGTGAAATTGTAGAAATTACAAAGAGAACTTGTGCTATAATACAATCATACAGGTGGCCCTATAGAATTCACCAATGGACCAGAAATATTTGATCTTGTTTTGATGTTGAAAGTAATAACATTTTTAAAATTATCGGTTACTGAATAATAATAGTTATAGTAAAAATGAAATTAATTTTTCTCTTTAAAAGTTTAAATCTTTCAAAATGAATTTTTATTAAACCCTATACCATTTCAATTACAAGTAGTTTATATATATATATATATATATATATATATATTCATTAAGTAAAGCTACCCCTTCAGAAGGATAAAGTATAGGTTATTTGTTTCGGTTAACGAGGGTGTTGTGTGACCAGTACAAAGACCAACCACCTTTACTTTTCCTCTGCTAATGGCAGGTACCCATTAGAGCTGGGTGGACTCGGAGGCGCCCTGAAGATCTCAAATAAAAATCCCAGTTTTTACCAGGATTCGATCCCGAGACCCCCAGTTCGATAACCAAGCGTTTTACAACTCACCCAGCGCGTTCACTTATATATTGTTTTTAAAATAATAAATCTTAACGACATCTATAAATTCAAAATTAATAAAATGTTAATCTAAAAAATGCAGGGGAAAAACATCAACAGCGTAACTAGGCATTCTGATCGCATGACCAGTGACGCGTCTACACCGCCTTTCACCCACTTGTGAAGCGCGACTTCGTGATTGAAGATGGCCCTGGCTTAAGCAAGCATTTCACCTGAGGTTGTTTCATTTCATTATTAGTCTGAAAACGCGCTAGATCTAGTCTGTAGTGACTTTTGTCTATAATTAGAGCAATTACCAGCCTAATGTGTAGGCTACACCCCTCCGTGCCCTCAACTTAAATTTTCTTGTTGTACTAAGTAGTAACAGTAAAAATGACTTCGCGTGGAAAGTCCGTAAATCATCTAGCTAGAAATAGTATCTAGATTTAGATCTACGTTAGATCTAGTGAAGATAATTCGCACCTAACCTAAAAACTCAGTGAATTTTAGTCAATTTAATGATCTCGATAATCTAACGTCTAGATTACTCTAGAAATACGCTAGATTCTAGATTTACGCGAAATGACTAGAATCCAGTGAAGACAATTCGCACACGGCCGCGAAATGTCTGCGAATTTAGTGACTTAAATCTAGATCTAGATCTACAGTATAGATTTACGATAGATTCAGTGAAGATTATCGCACACAACCTTGAAAAGTCCGCAAATTTAGTACTTTATTTCTAGACTCTAGATTTACGCTAAAATCGCTAGAAGCTATAAATATAGTAATGATTAGTCTCTCACAGCCATGAAAAGTCCGCGAATTTTATTGACTTAGATCTATACTTGAGATCTACTGTAAATTTACTGAAGATTATTCTCACACAACCATAAAAAGTCCGCAAATTGTATTGACATATCACGATTCTACATCAATGTAGATACAATGAAAATATTTCGCACAGCTGTGAAAAGTCCGTAAGTTATTTCGGTCATAAAAGCCAGGGAGAAAACATAGTTGAAAAAGAAATTGTGGTTAAAAAAGACGCTAATAGGTCTAATACTCCCCCCCCCCCAATGCTCCCAATCCAAAAGCTATTATTTAGTAAGCAAATGTCAACTAAACCTAAAGATAGTCCTGTATAATACATGCTCTGTTTATGCGGAGGATTTCAGCACAGTTAATAAAAGAATAAAACACTACCTCAAATGCACACTATGATTCTAGTATCTATAAGATATAAATAGGAACTAAAAATGTACATTTCCACCACAGAGAAAATATAAATTCTGAAGACATCTTTAAGAATGTTTCTTATTTTTAAAAAAAATTAATAGCAACCATTTGTAATGTTCTTTGGAATCTTTGGAAAAAAAAGGTTGAGGTTCTGTCTGGGATGGCAGTCAATATGTTTCTTGATTAAAAGATAACTTTCATTACATTTTATGTGGACATACCACAGCCGATAACGTTGTTTCTGTTCTATTTGGGATGTTGGCAAGATATTTATTATTTCCAAAATCAAGTAACAATAATTGATTTTGGTAAATGCATACCAATGCATTGTTTTGTTAATATTATACAAGAGTACCACACAAACGGACGGGACACACACACACATATATATATATATGTATGTATATATTACATATGCCCAACCTGCGATCGCAGCTGTGTATCAAGGATTGGCCTCTTTAGTCACACAAGAAGTAGCAAAAAGAGAGCATCATCTCACGAGACGAAAAATGCCACAACATATACATATACATCATACATTTCATCCTTAAAAAACCTACTCAAATCTACTAAAAATTTGTCATGGAAAAGTGCTACTAACCCTGTAATTATAACTACATTAAAGAGAAGGAAAAAAAACAAAGTCGTTTATTATTAATACAACTGAAACTTTTATTGGTTCATACTTTCATATCAACTAGTTCATTTTTCCGTAGTTTATATATACTTTTTAGAATTGTCAGTGCTAGGTAAATAATTTGTAATACTAGGGGCATAGCTAGAAATTTCCCATCGTTTGGAGGCCTGGGATGCATTTGGAGGCCCCCTTATGTTGGTGCCCTGGTGGATTTTCAAATTCTCCACCTCTCCTCCCCCACCCTAGCTACGCCACTGTGTAATTTTTAATAAACAATGTAAAAAATTATTAAATAAAACTATACAGTATACATAGATAATATAAATTTAACTACATATATATCAGCACAGCTAGTTTATTACCACACCAAAAATTGACCTTTAATTACCAGTCATATCAATATATTAATTAGTTCTAGCATTTAGATTTTAAGTCTAATTAGATGATACCGGTATATCTAGATCTAGCATATTTTTTTAACAGCTAAAAAAAAAATAAAAATAAAAACCCAAATCTGAAAGAAAACTCAAGATTTAAGATTACAGCCAAAACAATAGCAAAAAATGGCTGACCCTGAAATCATTCATAATTACCAAAAATAAATTTAGCTTTTTTTTTGGGGGGGGGGCAAAGGTAGGTGGCACATTTAACTTACACTAGTGTCTCCCCCATGATCAAAGGAACATTTATCCCAAGTTTATCAAGTTTGGTGAAACGCTTTTGATTTCTATTAGGAACATAAATACATAAATACATACGCCTATCTTTCTACTTTATATATTAGATTTGTTAGAGCGCTATCTCTACAAGGCGTCCATGACATTGCTTTCTTTTGCCTAGTAGTTTGAACATCTTTACCACTTTTTTTTATTTTCTTACCAATACTTTGTGTAATTTGTTTTATTTAATTTTGGCGCAGCCGTTTTTACAAAAGTTTAGTTTAGGATAAGTAAGTTTCGCACTGGACCATTTGGCGCCAAATGCCTTAGACACATTATGGATGTATATTTTATTATATCAATGTTTTTATGGTGTGTTTATGTTTAGACTTATTTTTATGTGAAAAAAAAAGATATTTATAGCATAACATTTGGTAATAAAAAATTGAAATCGTAATTTTTGTTATGTAGCTTAACAGCATAAATAATAAAGCGCTGGTTGTGATTGTGTATATGTGTTTCGTGTGTGAAGGTTGTTTGATTTTGCATCTATACTGTTATAGTACAGTAGTTACGCTGAGCTTGTCAATTGTAGTCAAACTGAATTTTTATTTGATTGGATCAATTAAAATCATCTTATCTTATAATATTACATGTTTGTTTTTTTTTTTTACATGTGAAAGTATGTGAAATAAAAATGGATTAATACTATCTTGTGAATTTCGCATTGTCTATACTAGAGGTAGGAATCTGACCTATATCATTTTCATATATATATATGAAAGAATTTTAAAAAAAATGTTTATGGGGAGGTCGGGCAGAAAGTTTAATATTTAATCTATAGTGTAGTATGTTTTATTACAATAAGTTAAAATAAACAAAAAAATATTCTTTATACTTTTTTCTTTTAAACGTCTAGAATTTGTTTAGCTCTCATCGCATCGGTGGATCAACAAATCGTGTAGCGAAGCTAGTCACTGTAATACGTTCGTGTGCGAGAATCCATAATAAACAATTTTATTTTAAAACTATGTTATTAAACTACAAAAAGAGTGAGAGGTCTAGAATTTTTTTAATTAGCACTCAGTGGACACGAATAATTTATATAAGCAATGGGCGCATTTAGAAAAAAAAATAAAAAAAATATATGTAGACATTTTTGTCTAAAAGGTTATAATATAAAATAGTGATTTTTCTACCAGATTAATAAACAACTTCATAAAATAATGCAAGAATAAATTTAGGATAAATACTATTAATATTTCTGACGACATAAAAAAACACCATCTTGTCGTAAATAATTAATATTTAGACAAAAACCAACCACACTGTATTGTCATGAATAGATTTTTCATTTTTTTTTTCTAAACTGAGAATGTATAATAGAATAAAGTATTTGTATCTAAAGCAATTGACTGATTGACTGGGCATTTTAAAAGCAAGTTGGAAAAATCAAGAAAAGATTTAAAAATAAATGTTAAGTATCTGATTGAGTCTTATCGATCTATAAGGAAAAAAATGTAAGTCATCTGATTCTATGACCGACGGTGAACAACCGAGTCATGTCGCAAGCGTATCCATTAACCGCCTTTACTACCGCAGCTTATGTCAGATAGCGGTACTCATTATTGTTAAATTCATGGACGCCATAAAAATCCCCAAATTCAAAATCCAAATCTTAAACGAGATTCAAACCCGTGCCCCTATGTTCGAAAGCCAGGCTCCGCTTGTCTGCACCCTCAACATTGAATTAAAATAAAAAGTTTAAACAATAAAATTAAAATGTAATGAAAAGCTCTAAAGTTAAATTCACGAATTTAAAATTAAAAAAAAAAAAATTACAAGATTTAATGATAAAAGAATTGGCAAAGCTTTTACCATCACACCTCTACATTTTGTAGTGGTTCCAAGTGTATTCTCCATTTGAGAATTTATGTTGGTGATAGTACTCATAGTTAGAGAAGTTGTTGGTATCTGACTTGAGGAGTAGGTTGACATTAGTAAACCTAGTGATGTCGTTTCTTTAGAAGAAGTGATAGTAGTGGCTGGTGCAACAGTTGTAGAGGTGGTAGTTGTGTCTGGTGCCTCAGTTGGAGAGGTGGTAGTTGTGTCTGGTGCCTCAGTTGGAGAGGTGGTAGTTGTGTCTGGTGCCTCAGTTGGAGAGGTGGTAGTTGTGTCTGGTGCCTCAGTTGGAGAATTTGTAGTTATGGCTGGTGCCTCAGTTGTAGAAGTGGTAGTTGTGGCTGGTGCAACAGTTGTAGAAGTGGTAGTTGTGTCTGGTGCCTCAGTTGGAGAATTTGTAGTTATGGCTGGTGCCTCAGTTGTAGAAGTGGTAGTTGTGGCTGGTGCAACAGTTGTAGAAGTGGTAGTTGTGTCTGGTGCCTCAGTTGGAGAATTTGTAGTTATGGCTGGTGCCTCAGTTGTAGAAGTGCTAGTTGTAGCTAGTGTCTCAGTTGTAGAATTTGTAATTGTGGCTGGTGCGATAGCTGCAATCCCAATATGATGTGAAAAAAAAAATAAAAATAAAACATTTTTTTTAATAATAAATAAATAAAGCAAGAATAAACCATAGCCTAATAAATAAATTACTTTCTTATCTTATCTTATATAATACAGACGTTACTTCAAAAAAGAAGATGATTACGTCCTACGCGTCATGCATTTAGTCATGCATATTAACCAATGACTTAAATTCTGCCAAGTCACTGGTTTTTCTGGCTAGCTCAGGCAACCCATTCCATGCTCTAATAGCACTAGGGAAGAAGGAGTATTTGTACAAATTTGTCCTAGCATATGGGACGAGGAATGTGCCTTTTTTTGTGTCTTTCAGAGTATTTTATTAGATTTAGTTTTTGTATTTGAAGATTATGGTTCAGTGTTTTATGTATAATTGCTACTTTACTTTTGAGTCTTCTGTCCTGAAGGCTTTCTAAATTTAGTGATTTTACTATAGGTGTTACTCTAGTCAAATGTGAAAATTCGTTTGTTATGAATCTCACTGCTCTTTTTTGTGTTTGTTCCAGTTTCCTAATGTTTTCTTGAGTTAAGGGGTCACAAACGGTGGATGCATATTCTATTATTGGCCTAACCAAGGTTAAATAACATTTTAGTTTTATGTTCTTATTTGATTTATATAAATTTCTTTTAATAAACCCTAATGTTTTCTTGGATTTTTTTTTATAGTTTCATCAATATGTGGATTCCATGACAGTTTTTCATTTATTATAACACCTAGATATTTTGCGTTTTTAGTCTGTTTTACTGGTTTGCCATCAATAAGATAAGTGGAATTAATTTGTTTTAGTTTTTTTGTTACTCTTAACAACTGACATTTTTCTGGATGGAAAGACATGCTCCAATTTGATTCCCATTTCTGTAATTCATCTAATTCTCTTTGTAAAATATCTGTGTCTTGTATTGTTTTTATTGTTCTATATATTATGCAATCATCTGCAAATAATCTGACTTTTGTTCCTGAACTAATGCAATTTGGTAAATCATTTATGTAAATTAAAAATAGTAGTGGACCCAAGACTGTTCCTTGAGGTACACCTGAGTTTACTGTTATTGGTGTTGATTTAGAGCCATTTATTATTACAGTTTGTTCTCTCCCTATCAGAAAATCTTTAATCCACTGATGGAGTGGACCATTAATGCCGAAATATTTTAATTTTTTAAGCAAACTATGGTGGTGAACTTTGTCAAAAGCCTTGGAAAAATCTAGTAAGATAGCATCTATTTGTTCACTATTATCTAAACCTTTTGAAAAATCATCAATTAGTCCTATTAGTTGTGTTTCACATGATCTATATTTCCTAAAGCCATGTTGGTATGGGGTGAGGACATTATGTTTGTCTAAGTGGTTTATGATGTTGCTACATATTATGTGTTCTAGGATTTTACATGTGATGCTGGTAAGTGATACTGGTCTGTAGTTTCCTGGATCAGATTTTTCTCCTTTTTTAAATAGGGGGGTGACATTAGCTTCTTTCCAGTCCTTTGGTACTCTGCCCTGGTTAAGCGATGCCTGAAAGAGTATTTTGAACACTGAGGCTAGCTCATTGCTTAGTTCTTTAAGTAATCTAGCTGGAATACCATCAGGTTCAGACGCTTTATTTGGTTTCGTGTTGTATAATAGTTTTTAAATTTCATTTTCTTGTACTACTAAATCTTCTATGTTGTCTACTTGGTTCAAATTAAGAATTATGTCTTTGTCTCCTGGGGGTGAGAATGCTGATGCAAAGTATTTGTTTAGGATGTTTGCTTTAGTTTCATTATCATTATGTATTATGTTATGTTCATCTTTTAATGGCGCTATGCCTGTTGATACCATTTTCTTAGACTTAATGTATGACCATAGGATTTCGTTGTTATCTCTAGATATTACATTGTTTATGTATTCACTCAGCAGCTGTCTGCTTACGTTTTGGGTTAGGTGTTTAATTTTTATATACTTTTTGTAAACTCTTTCTGCCTTGGTTTCTTTAAATTTTCTATATAGGTTTTCCTTCTGTTTACAAAGCTTCTTTAGTCTATTATTAAACCAGCATTTATTTATTTATTTCGTTTGTTGTGTATTTAGTTGGTATATGATTTTCTATAACGCTTTTAAGATGGTTTTTAATGAAATTCCAGAGGTCATCGACTGGTTGGTTAATGTCTTTTTCTAATAAGAATGTTTGTTGAAAGTTTAATGCAGCTTGGTGTAGTTGTGTTAGGTTACATTTATTCCAGAGTAAGATTTTTGGGGGGTTTTGTATTGGCTACTGCTTTTATCTGACTGTGTATTTTTAAGATCTTATGGTCTGATAGACCAGGGATAATATCATAATCAACTACTAATCCAGGTCTGTTGGTTAAGAAGAGATCTAATGTGTTGTTTAATCTAGTTGGCTTTTTAATGATTTGATCTAAACTTAGGTTGTGTAAAGTTTCTATGAAAAGCTCATTTAATGTTTTGGTGTTTATCTATGGTTAGTCTTTTCCAATTTATATCAGGTAGGTTGAAGTCACCCATAATCCAAAAAACTGCATTTTTATTTGTCTCTTTAAGTGTAGTAATCTGATTACATAGTTCCTGCATGTATTCTAAACTAGAATTTGGTGGTCTGTAAATGCTGCCTATTATTAGGGATGTTGAGGTTGTATTAATTTTACAAAATGTAGATTCTATATTTTTTGAGTTAGGTAAGGTAATTTCTTCTGCTATAAGAGTGTTTTTTATTGCTAGAAGAACTCCTCCATGATTATCATCCCTATCTTTTCTAAAAATTTCATAATCACTATTGAAAATTTCTGCATTATAAATTTTAGGATGTAGCCAAGTTTCTGTTCCTGCAATTATGTCTGGTTTCTCACATTCTAATAAAATTTCTAAGTCTGCTGTTTTGTTCCTAATGCTTTGAAAATTTATTACTAAGGTTTTAAGGTATTTTGGTATTACTTCTTTAGCAGGTCTGTCTAGTGAGGCTGCTGTATTAATTTTAGTAGATTTAGGTTTAACAGGAGTGGATCTGGCTAGTGGTTGGTGAGTTTGTTTTGTGATGGTGTTTAGGATGTTGTATGGGTTGGAAGTGTCTGCATCAAAAGAATCAAACAGTCCTGATGTAAACTGAGGTAACCCACATGGTACACAGTGCCTTGATGCATCTTTGTTGCCTAAGGCAAAATACACAGGTGTATTCATATGGAGACATAATGCTTGGTACCATTCATCACAGGTGTCACATTAAATAGCTTTCTGTTTCATGGTGCATACTTTTTTGCAGATGTTGCATCTATCTTTAGATCTAGGCCCTGGATTTGACTCTACATCTCCTGCTATTAATATTAAAAGTGATAGGTATTTATTTCTACTGTGTCTGATTGAGAACTTCCATTTGTGATGGGTAATCTTCTTTAATGTTATGGATGTGTATATTAGGTTATTTTTGAAGTTGCATTGATCTAAAGTGTGATGATTGATTATGACTGTTTTTTCCTTTTTAAGTTTAGTGTTGACTGAGGTAGATCTAGTTCTGTGTTCAGCTAGTGTGTATTTAGTAATTATAGGATAAATAGCCAGAGCAATTTCATGATGACTTGTTGATTTTAGTTTTTAAAGGTCTAGTCTAATTCTACTTTAAGGTTAAAAATGCCTAAGATGGCCTAAGTTAAGTCTAAGTCTAAAGTGAAAGCTAATTTACAATGACAATCAAATGGTTTATTCAAAATATAGACCTAGACTAGATCTAATTCTAGATCTAGATCTAATTCCAGATCTAGATCTAATTCTAGATCAATATATTTATGTGTTTAACTAACTATATAGAATATTACTATTAGTTATTATTAGTAGTATTAGTAGATGATTAGTAGATCTAAGTAGATCTAAGGCCTTAATTAAAGTCTAAGTCTGACTAGATCTAAAATCTAAGGATATAATAATAAATATAGACTAAATAATATAAAATATAATTATAAGGATTAGTGAGACAAAATAGTCCTAAACTAAGAGTTGTTAATTTGAATTAATTAGTGGAAATAATGCTGAATTAAGTTAAATCTATAATTTAAAGATATTAGTTCATTAGTTGAATAGCTTTTTATGGAATTTTGTTTGGTTTTAATACGACAAAACGAAAATTTAACTCATCTATGATAACTGTAAACAGGGAGCAGCCATCTTGTCTCTTTGTAATGCATATATGTATGAATGCATTATTGATGTATGTATGTATGTAATTGTGACGATCACACTTGCCTGGGATTATATGATCAAACTTGATAACTTAATGAAGTAAAGAAACATCTTTCTCTTTTCCTTCAAACGTCCTTAATAATACTTCAACTTTCACATAAAATTAAATTCTCAATTTAACAACAACTTGACTTGATACTTCATAAATTAAACTTAAAGATTCATGAAACCTCACTTAGTATAACATTCAACTTTAAGTAATATAACTTCAGATAATATTACTTCAACTATAAAATTTTAATTAAATGAAACCGCTAATATCACAAAACTTAACTAAGAGAGGACTTTAGCGATAACTAAGACCCCGTCTAACTGACTTTCCCTTCATTTATACCTTTCTTAATCGTACATTCCAGAATAGTGTAAACTTTTCCCCTAATTATTTGAGTAACTTTAACCTTCTAGAAGCTGACGTGTGCTATTTTTTTTCCCTTAACCTATTTCTATGATTGGATACCTAAAAATAACTTGTTTACGCTAGACACTTGCACTGGTTTGACCTCGCTTCTAGAAACTGGTTGAAATAGGTCACAGACTCAACTCATGACAGTAATTGTGCATCTCTGTATACATGCATGAATGTATACATTTACCTAGATATTTTTCATAAAAAGTCTTTTATCGTTCATAGCTTTTGTTTTTTGTCAATAAGTTAAATTTTTAACACAAACTCACTTTGTATTTTGTATGTAAAACTTATTATTGATTGAGGGCGAAATAATTGATGTAATTATAATATAGTTTTATCCGTTCATAGAGCAGGAATGGATTTAAGACAAAAATACTTTTTAAGTAACTTATTTAAACCAATTATGGAAAACTGAAAAAAAAATTTTTTTTAAATGCTAAATTAAATACATATTTTTTTTATTAGTGAAATAGATACTGTCAAGATAATTAAACTAAATTAAAGGAAACAAATTCACATTTCTTTTGTGGTATCACGCTAGATCCAAGGTTTAAATCTGTAGAGTTATATAACTTCTTGAAAGTTTAGATCTAAATCTACATAAATTCAAGAGCATACATTTTAAATCGAAGGAAAATATTGCATATGTCAATGACAGATTCCACTAAATTATTTCATGAAATAGTATTTCAAATTTAACAAAAAAAATTTGTGTATGTCTATAGTTAAAGACGTTTTGAAAAAAAAATTAATTTAAAATACTTCAAATAAGCCAATTCCAACAAACAGTTGTTATGAATATTTAAAAACAAAGTAATTAAATTAAATTATTTAGATTTGTATATATTATGGCAACCGATTTTTGTGTAAAATCTAATATTTGTGATCATTTTTTAAAATCAAAATATCCCAAAATAACCTTTTATTGATAATTATACTTATCCAGGTTTCGGCTAAAAAACTGTAATGCCAATAAGTCAAATAAGAGATTTCCTATAATCATTTAACACTTTTGTTTCAATTACAAAATATGTAATAACCTAATGTCAAAAATAAAATTTTCAGACGTCTTGGCAAGAAAAGTAAATTTAAATATGTCAAAATCGCAATTTTCAATAATTATTAGCTCTTAAATAAGAGCTATATAAATTAATTTAATTTAGCAATAAATATACTCACGTAGACTCATACATATATAATATATTGTAAAAGCACAATTTTTTGCAAAGATTTTCGGTCCACCAGAATTGAACATGTATCCACAAGTGTCGTTCTTGACATATTCTGGGCTTTGATTCCAATAAGCCATGTTGACTGTTTTGTTGTCACTGATCCAAACCCATGAACGGTCACGTTTAAAGTCGTATATGCCAATCCAAAAACTAGATTCTAGATGAATTGAAATATACAGAGACATGCTAAGTACTCCCTATGATAAGTCATCAAAGTAAAATCATTTCAATTACACCTAAGTTTTGAAAATGTTATTTCTTCACGACAAAGGCTGGATGGACTCAATATCGTGTAAATTGACAATATATATATATATATATATATATGTGTGTGTGTGTGTGCCGATAGTTGTATGGATGTTAGCACTCCACTACCCAAAACGGCTTGCGTCTCAAATAGCCTCTGCCAATTAGTCCAACTCCAGGCCTTCACGTCTGGCTCAGATATTAAGCCCGGCATAACTGTTCTAGGTAAGAGGAGAAGGGGCAAAGGTGAGTAACTGGAGTCTAAAGCAGTAAGCCTCAGGCATGAGGGGCTTGTTAGCCATGACTGAATACCCACATAGGAGAAAGACAATTATAAATTCAAACCTCTGTGGCCAAATCATGGGGAAGTCTTAATGGAGACAACCTTAAGGAAAAATCAGGAGCTGGAGACCCTAAAGCAGTAAGCAGCACCCAGTGCTACACCTTTTCAGAACCTGAAACGCCGCTGACACCAAACTGTATCGGCACTGCCGTTCTTTTGTATACATCATCTGCGTGGAGAGGGGAGAACTGATTTGTGGGCGTCATCATTCCGACCACATCTAATGCCCAGACATTCATATATTTCCACGAGATGATCCAGAATAAAAATGAATGTATCAATTTTTGGTTCTTTTGTCGTAGTCAAGTTATTCAGGAGTCGCAAAACCTGCTGTCCATCCGCAAGATCCAGGTTAGCAACGATCTTGTCCCACTTCAGCCTCGTACCCTCTGAAATGGCTTTCGTCACTTCCAGCTAAACTGTCAACGTATCCGTCTGACTTGGTCCCACTGGAGCCGTCAAGGGATTTCTCACAAACGTCACTACTACCCGGCACCTCAAGCAGAAACGCTGGAAAGTGGTAAAGCCATAATGAAGGAATGGCCCTTCGTCCTAGCGTTGAGTTTCCTATCATATGAGGGCATCAACCTCGTATCGCTCCACACATGTACAACCTCTATCCGTTTCAGCGCAAACTGTTGATTCAGATTAAGCTAGTTGCTACCGTAATAACAGGGGGGGTGTGCTCCTCTACCCTCTTTTAGCTTTGCATTCTAATGCAGTCAACTTTCGATATTTATTGGGGGCGCGCCCAGGGGATGCTGGCCACTAGTCTCACATCCTGTAGTATTTCCGATAGAAAGAACCGTTCCATCGGTAAAAGATAGCTTATCGGATGGTAGCATACTTTGCCACTATAAACCCATCGTTGCCCTGGTGTGGACAAAGCCCTTTTGTGTACCGCTCAGACCGTGTTATTGATAATAGAACTGGGCATAATAGAGAGATGGGTGCCCCAAGAAGGGACTAACATGTTGCATATTAGATATACTGGACTGTCCCATCGTTGGAGCAATAGCTGGATCCCCTGGACTGGTGTGCAAGCCTGCTGTACCGTTGTTGGCCCTGCCTATTTCTCTTTGAAGAGGAAAAATTGTTGAGATCGTTCCTTACAACTTTCGAAACCAATGCCATCGTCGCGGCGGTTTAGTAAAATGACGGTTGTTCCGAAAATAATGATCGCGAGACCGCTCAACTTTCATGTCACACTATTAACTCTAGCGCAATGACCTCTAGACTGTTCACCTCCATACCTAACCTTGCGAGTCAGATGCAGTGGCTTCTAGGTTCATCATTCTCCCCAACACGCTGGGGTGGAGTAGGGAGGTTATTTTTACATTGGTCACTTGCCTTTAAAGCAGTAACCAAAAACCAGTTACACTCGACCAGAAACCGCGTGAGGTGGGAGCTGGAACTGCCACCTGTTCCATTATTAGGTTATCCGATCTATAGGGTAGATGCTTCGACGGTTTACGTGGATATTGTGTAACCAGCTAAATCATAACCTAACGATTAACCTTTACTTTGCCTTACTAGTGCCCTCGGTGGGCACAGGGGCACTTTCAAATCCCAAAGTTTAAAATAGAAGCCTTTATGGAGATTTACCTTAAGGCCGCTTAAGCGATTTACCACTCAGCCAAGCATTCCCAGTACTACAGAACAATTCATTTATAGTAAAACAAAAGTTTCTACTTATGATAAAATAATATATAAAACTAAACATGCATAGATACACAATTTATAACACTTTTTTTTAATTGTAAATGTTTAGAAATATTTAAAAATAATAAGTAATTAAACATAAATAATACATAATAATAGTAAAAAAAAAATGTTATAATCATTCAATTAAACGCTTACTTTTAAATTTCAATACGGCCCTATGACTGAAATATATATTTAAAAAAAAACAAAAAAACAATGACATACGCTGCTTGTACATAACTTTTAATGCTTGCTCTTGTGATTCAAACTCAGCCAGAGAGCTATTCAATTCGTCACATTCTACCTACAAATAGCATTTAAAATGATGAACATAACAAGATTACCTAGAGAATGTTTGTCCCCGAATGGTTGAATAGTTAATCCTTTTCATGAGCAAAATAGGCTAAATGTTGCATTATTACATTGTTCCTATTCACATGTATTTAATGATGGAATTGTTATAAAGAAATGATTCAGTCCGAGTTTGTCTTAACATATATGATTAATTGATTTTTTACTTTATTGTTGACATATGGATATTGGACTTGATGAATGATTAGTTTCTTATATAATGTATTTTAAACACTACATTTCATCTTGTTACTAGAAGGCCAAAGACTTTGGGGAAGTGAGTTGCACACATAGTTAATAACCAAAAGCAATCATTATGAAGTCTTAGATTTTACACAAATGTGTAAATTATGTACATACAAAATGCATGACTCATTTTGAAAAAAAATAATTGTCGTTTTAAAGTGCATTATTATTATCTCGTATATCACTGGTGGTGACACAGAAGAAGGTCATGATGTGTGGAGAATCAGCTTACACAAATCGCCCTAGGTCAGCGCTAGACGAGAGGTCAACCGTGACTATCCGACTGGCGAAACATCTAATATGAAAATAATTCAGGCCCGTCACGCAGGGTGTAGACACGTGATTAACCAGAATAGTTGATTGAAGTTCCATCAGCCAGCGGGACACTATATAAAAAGCGGAAGTGTTTCAGACGTTTCAATACAGTCCGGTTCACTTAAGACGACTTGGTTCTGTACAGCGCAGCATTAGGATGGTTCACTACAAACGACTTGGTTCAGTTTGGTTCTGTACAGCGCAGCATTAGGATGTTCCGGTGCGGAGTACTGTCAAGTACTGTCAAGACGAACGAAGATCTTGATATGCAATCATGTCAAACGAGCACATTATATGAGGTCAGTCCTGAACAGTTGAACCCAGCGCGATTCCGGGACGAGGCGGAGAGGCTAGTAAAAGAGTTAATACGGCGGTACGGTAGTTAACATTAAAATATTTGTACACTCAGTGTTGCGTGCTGCCAATCGTAACGAATCGGCTGTTTGGATTTATTGGACATTAAACTGTTACGTTACTTTCGAGCCCTGAGTTGTCAAGTTCTTTGAGTTGTGGTGTCGTGTGGAACACTTTGCATAATGCCTGAATAGTGAGAATCGTAACATAAGACATATTAATAACAATATCGTTTGCATATTTTTATTCATTCACCTAAAACTCAACTCTTTTTTACGTCATTTTCTATTATTATTTAAATAATTTTACTAATAATGTGGATAAGAAACCCAGGGCTTAACTGGTGCATACATATCTTAAAATGGCCTCTTCCAGTCACGGAAATAAAAAAGTGTTTCAGCAGATATACAATCTTGTTATAAGAGCACTGGATCATGAACACTGTTGCTAATGAGAACTAACGAGCAGACTGAACAAATCCGTTACCCAACACCATTGTAAGAGGGCGTGGTCTAGTGTGATGCACTGTCAACAGATTATAACAGAGAATTTATTTCTCATGTCATTAACAATGCTAGTCAAATAGCTCAGATAAACATGACAACAATATAGTTACAAAAACGTTAACTTACATGTGTTACTCTCTTTATTTAACCTCTACCCGGATTATGAAATAACCCTCATGTACTCTTATTACCTAATGAAATTAGACATCTATGTTTTTTTTAGTGAAACACCAAAAACGCAATTTTATTTTCTGAAAGTCTGTCACCCTTAAGCGTTGTCTCCATTGTTTTACAGAACTGGTATAGATGAAGCTTTTTTGTGTGTGCATTAAACATATTAAAAATGTGCTAAACACTAAGAACAAACAAACTTTTTTTGATATAAAAGATATATAAGACTCTAACTTTAGCTTGGGCCCATGATTTGCTAATTCGATAAATACGATAGCACTTCCCTGTTGACAAAATGTGGTCCACTGTTGGACAGTTCTCTGTAAAAAAAAATTATTGTATTAGACTTCTATAAAATTAAATTTGGTAAAGAAAGCGATAAAATATAAAGCATTATATTTATGGTTTTATTTTTCCAAATATTTTATGAATAAATTTTAAAAAATAGTACATTGTGAATCTACCACATGGGGCTCGGTGGTGATGTGGTTAAGCACTTGGGTTCCGAAATAGGGTTCGAATCTCGGTAAAGACTGTGATTTTAAACTTTGTGATTTTTTATGGCGCTCCTGTGTCTACCCAACTCCAATGGGTACCTGGCTTAAGTAGGGGGAAATAATGCTTGCCACATGACACTCTGCTCGTTAACCGTTAGTCACAGAACAGATGACCTTAACATCATCTGCCCTATAGACCGAATGGTCTTTATATATTTATAGATATAGTCTAGGAATAAATAAGAAAATTTTAAACATTGGTAAATGTATTTATGGTTTAAAAAAGAAAAATGACCAGCTGCGACCAACTAGCGCGATGATAACCATTCTCTGCCGGAGGTCGATTCCGAGTGTTTTCGCCGTCTACGTCTGTCCTCGGCAGCAGATTGGTCTTGAGCGTTCATCCTGCGGCTTTTGTAAGTGACAAACAGTTGCCTTCGTTCTGAAGCTGCCTGCTATCTGATGCTCTCGTCTGTTAGTTAAAGCAAGTTAGCGCCCAATCTGATTTTCAGGCGTTTCCGTTTTGCACCTTTGTTACGTCGATCACCTTTCAGCTCAATCAAAAAGACTGCATTTGGCATACGTTCAACACCCATACTTGATACATGGCCCTGTCCAGCGTTACTGTCGGACAATAAGAAGTCCCATTCTACAGTCCATACCGGCGTTCTCAAGAACATCGCTGTCTGTATTTCGGTCTTGCCTCCGTATGTCCGTGATGAGGCAAAATCCTTTTTGTTGAAAGCGTTCAAGTAGTCTTGGTTGCTTTCTGTCTTGAACCCATGTCTCAGATCCAGTTGGAAGAAGTGGCTAGACATAGCTGGTAAGACATTGATTTTTATCGGCGAAGAAATGTACAGTTATTCCCTATTTCTCTATTGCAAATAACAAAACAAATCAACATATATGTAGCAATGATAAATATGCCCTACTGTAGTAATTATGTCTTACCAGTTTGTCCATATACTTGAAGCAGAAGTGAGATCAACGTGAAAGAAGACAACACACCATGAAGTGTCAAGGTCATTTTCTGCTGAATCTGTTTAATACTTAACACGTTTTTAAATTAATGAGCATAAGTCTAACTTATTAATCAGTGTTTCCCAAACTGTTCCATACAACCCAAGTGTTCCGCAAGGCTTGAATAAAGGTTCCACGAACCACTGGAAAAATTAGCTAATAGGCCGCCAAGTAAGGTAATGACGTAAATTAAACTCTATAAAAATAACCAAGTGTTCCCTTAAGGAAAAGGTTTGGAAAACAATGTTATAAATTTAAAAAAATAAAAATGTAAGTATGCACAAATACAACTGCTATTAAATAAATAGAAATATCAATGCTAAAGTACCTAATGTAAAGGAATAAGCTTTTTCTTCTTCTTTAACTGTCAGGTAGAATTGCGCCTTCGGCTCTTCAATCTCTGGGCCAGCAAAAGTAAACAAGATCTCCTTCTCACCGGCCTGAATGAAAACAGTGTACACTGTTCTGTCTAACGGGAGGGTCAGACTCGAGGCGAAAGACCGCGTACACTAAGACCCCGCCATTTTCCTTTTCTATGCCAGACTAACTGTGCGAGACACGCCATTTATGTAACGGCCCCTTGAGGAACAGCGCCTGGATTGTGACAAGGTTGTGGAAGCTTTTTTACAACTCCACACAGTGCAACGAGGATGCTCTCGCACCCCCTTAGGCACCCCCACGGGAGTCTTGTTTTGCTACCCTTTAGCCTAATCGTTTCCTCTTACGATCGTTTCCACCCGGGCGCCACTATGAGGTAGGGTAGCATGCCCGTGATAGGAATAAACAAGAAAAACTAAAAACAAATTAAAAGACAATAGAAATAACAAACAAAAGAAGCAAAAAACTCTGATCCAACTTACTGATGAATCAGCCCTAACACAACATCTACCCAACAACAGAGACAAAACTTAGCAGTTTTGCATCACATAACTCCTGGGCTGAACTACAAACAGCCAACCATGAAAACACATTAAAAAATACCCTAAGAAATCATATTCGCTGGAGATTAAATTAGGACGGCTTGAAACAATTAAAAAAATATCAAAATAAACATTGAGAAACCATCCTTCAAAGCCACCACTAATGTCTTCCTGCCTCCTAGTCTTCCCCCCAAAAAAACAAAAAACAACACTTGAAATAAGTGTTTTATGTGGTGATTACTGCTAAAAATTTCAGGCCGAAATTAAGTGAATGACCATAGTATTTCAGACACTCGAGAACAAATTTTATGATGTACTATAAAATCCTTCAAATATTGCTGTCTAAACAGACTTCCAATCACCCTGCCAACACCACAGCACCTCATCCATTACAAGAGAGTTGACAACACTAATCGCTAAAATCCATAACATGATGTCAAAATTAAAAGTCACAATCACAGACGGAGTCATCTATGGAACAACCAGATAGAGATATAAACTACCTGACTCTAAGGTCATAATACTTAACAATCAGAAAGAAAAGTAGCTCTGCCAATGGGCCTCAGGAAGCACTGGCAGAGCCATGTGTAAAGAGATTACCATGCCAAACAAACTGGACAGTATTAGTTTCCTACTTCATAAAATTGTATAAATTGATATTCATACAGGACACACACCTTTGTTAAATTACAATCTTCACAAAATAGATTCCTCACAATTATCTCTTTGTAGACACTGCGCCCATATTCATTTACGAACACGAAGTCTGATCGCTACATGCCCCACATGGCCAACTAAGCGAAGGAAAGCGCTCGCATGGTGGTAAAAAAAAGCGCTTCAGGGACACCCTCAAAGCTTCTCTGAAGGCGTATAGCATAGTCCCAGCCACCTGGGAGACAGAAGCACATAACAGAGCATCATGGCGTCGCGCTATGAAAACTGGCGCACAGGTTGCTCAGGAAAAAAGAACAATGCTGGCAGAAGAAAAACGCCAGAGAAGAAAAGCAAGGCGAACGACCTCAGTGGTCATCATCGAACCACGATGGACGAACTATATATATATATATATACATAACCCACCATACCATTGGTCAATATTAAAGTTTGGGAATATATTGATATTTTTAAAAAGCCATCGGGTATTATATTGTTTAGTTGGTATGTTAGAATTCCGGTCAAAATTTGTATCGTGTAAAAGTTAGTGTTTTATTGAATTTCAGTTTTTAATGCATTTGAAATTGTATCTAATGAAATAAAGAAGAACTTTATTTTGGAGATAATATTTTGTGTTACCTTTTTGTCAACAACTGTAACTTCCCTATAACATGACAAAGACGACGCCAGCTTTAATTTCAAATAAGGTTGGAGAAAAGAGAGTTCAACATAATATACTAGCAAAGAGGTGACTCGACATCTAAGCTCGATGAGGTAGCCATGACGACGAGCAAGCAGATCAACAGCAATCGGGCATAAAGCCAATTAAAAATAAAAATAATCCGGTAAGACCTGTATAAAATTTTGTGTGAAAACTTGCCAGGAACTTAATACCACGAGCTATAGTGATATTGAGACATTTTGAGAGGCACAATTTAAATTTGCATACTAGTAACATTATTGACAGTAATAAAAAAAAAAACAGGTTACAAAGACAAATTGTGTGGAAAAACAAGCTCAAAATCGGCCCCCGAAGTGGTCCACCCAGTCAGGTAAAGTTAAAAGGTAGGTTTTAATATTTTTATAAAGAATATCAAAATAAAATTTTATTAAAGGCAAATGACAGAGAAGAATGGAGAAAGAAGGTAGGCAGATCTTATGTGGTGCCCCAAGGGCCCAGCAGACCAAGCGATGGGTGAAAGAGAAAGGAAAGTTCGATGTGAGCCTGGCCTAATTAATGTCACAGTGATTATCTAATTGATCCAATTGTTCTTTAAAGGATCAATCTCTTATTCAAAGCCTAAAGAAAAGTAATCTCTTTTCAGTTTAGTGTTATATGCCTTGCGCACTACGGTGCCGTTCACGCGATAATATGAAAACTTACTTACTTAATCCTGTGTGATTTCCGGGTAGCAAAGTGCCGCAACAATTTGAAAATCTACTTATTAATTTTTGTTTTAAATTACGTTTCCCTTGTATGAATACTAAAAAAATAAAAATAAAAGTAAACCTTTTTTTTTTGTACACGCGGTAGTTAATTTGACACAAATTACTTAACTTAGTAATACAATTGCTAAAAAAAATACCTTTTGCTTAGATGAGTATATGGTAAAACGTTACCTCCCCCAATAGGAAATAATTGTAAAAATGGTTAGTTGTTTTATTTAAAAGCAGTTTGCATAGCTGATTTTAAGAATTTAATTTTTTGTTTTTAGAAATAAAAAAGTAGCGGTAGCATCAGAAATTTAAATGGTCTAAAATTTCATGATGTAGGATATACAATAACTTTTCTAGTTGACGACATCTAAACGGGACGGACGGACGGACGTCGCTTAAAATCAATGAATAGCGTACTATTCAATGACGTGATACAAACCTATTACACTGACTTGGTAATGCTGGCAGTCAGTAACAAATCAAAATAAATGTCTGTCAGTAAGGCGGATTTAAGCCGGGATACCAAAAAAATAAAAACGTAGATAGATCTATGTAAATTTTATTTCATTTCTTAGCACATTTTAATCAAAAGTTTGGGTGACCATTTGGGCCGCTGTAGGGCGTATAAGGGAGTGTACGCGTTTTTTATGTAACAGAGTACAAATGCTTATGTGAAAATATTAATAAATTTGTTACTAATTAATATTAATTTGATACGCATATACTAGTTCTGCCGTATTGGCTGTTCTGAGCTTTAAACTAACGACCGAGAATCAATAGGGTCTGTGTGGGCGAGACCAACAGGTAAACAGGATTAACTAAACTAAAAGCGGCTTTTAGGATTGTGGGGCTGAAAAGGATAATTCTTTACTTCAGTCAAAAGGTTGGCATTTACAGAAATAGCATTGCATCTGTTTTTAGTTTGCCTCAATGTAGGGTAAATTTATATCAACTCACTCTGTCTGTCTTTGTACACATTATTTCTCCCACACCCAATCTCGGACTTAGCTGAAATTTCAAAAATTATTTCTTTTACCTCACAACACAAAAATCAATTAAAAAAAACAAAAAAATGAGTGCTAATTAACTATTGTTAATTAATTACTTTGTTTTGGTATCTTGAATAAGGGAAAGAGATCGTACTTGACAGATGTGTAGATATAAGTTGAATTATTCCTCTTGAGGACTCGAGCCATGAGTAAACATTTTTATACATAAAAAAAAACTATTATGTAAAGTAGTATTCGTAAAATTTCATTAAAATTTATTCTCTTTTTGTGGTGCGGCCCGCTGAATGGTTGTTACTTTCCACTGTGGCCCGCATGCTGAAATGAGTTTGAGACCACTGATGTAAACATTCACTAAAATACCCAGTTCTTCCCTTTCCGGTTCACATCCCTTTAAGCACATTATTTTGTTTTAATATAAACATTACACAATTAAATAGCAGACATTCAAAGAACGAGGTTCACTTTTTATGAATATTAAATAGGTGTACTTTTTTACTATTCGGCAGTGATATTCGACCGGAGGTGAATATAGCCGAATAATGAAAATAGGCCGAATACTCGTCAAAAGCAGGTGCCGGAGAAACTATACCGTTACACGCCTAATATGCATGTATAAGATTAGCGAGGAATGCAGTATTTTCTGTGGCTGCGCAGCCCTAGCTGTGACATACATATTTTGCCACATCCAGGGCAAGCATAACCATTGTACGAAGATGGTCGATTAGGATTTTCTTTTCGCCGTATATATAAATATAACATATATATATATATATATATATATATATATATATACATATATATATATATAAATGTTAAATCTGTAATAAGACAGCAGCAAAACAAACATACATGAATTAAATTTAGCTATGAATATACTTACGTAATTATTTTGACCTGGCCAGAGTGATAGTCAGTATAAGTTGAATTATTCCTTTCGAAGACTTGAGCCCTGAGTGAACAATTTTTTTTTATGAATAAAAAAGACGATCTTGTAAACATTCACAAGGATTCCCCGTTCTTCCCTCTCCATTTAACAAATGGTCCTACCGCATCGAGAAAACTAAAAGCTAAATAAAATCAATTGGTAATTTTTTTTTTCTAAACACACCAATGTATTATGTCTAAGTTGATTATGCATATAAACTGATCCAAACTTATTGGTACAATTACACTCAATGAAACCTTTTTTATTTTTAAATATATTTTTTTTTTATTTCGTGTTAGTTTTTAAGATCTAACAGTTACAGAGAAAAAGACACTTATAAAGAGACATACACACACACAGAGAACGAAAAAAAGACAGAGAAACACACATAGAAGGAGAGAGAGAGACAAAGGGAGACAAAGAGATACAGCGAGAGACAGAGAGAGAGAGACAATGTCAAAGAAAGACATTCAGAGAGGAAGAGATAAGGTATAGAGAGACACAGAGGAAGAGAGAGACGCACTTATAAAGAAAGAGAAAAGAGAGAGACACACAGAGATAGTCACACACCGAGAGTAACCGAGAGAGAGAGAGGCGTACAGTGATAGCCACGGAGAGAGAAAGAGACAAAGATAGAGACTCAGAGACACACAAACACAGACAAAGATAGAGACTCAGAGACACACAAACACAGACAAAGATAGAGACTCAGAGACACACAAACACAGACAAAGATAGAGACTCAGAGACACACAAACACAGACAAAGATAGAGACTCAGAGACACACAAACACAGACAAAGATAGAGACTCAGAGACACACAAACACAGACAAAGATAGAGACTCAGAGACACACAAACACAGACAAAGATAGAGACTCAGAGACACACAAACACAGACAAAGATAGAGACTCAGAGACACACAAACACAGACAAAGATAGAGACTCAGAGACATACAAACACAGACAAAGATAGAGACACAGAGACACACAAACACAGACAAAGATAGAGACTCAGAGACACACAAACACAGACAAAGAAAGAGACAGAGAGAGAAAATAAATGAAAACTAATAGAAATGCATAAAGAGAGACAGAACACAGACGTGAGAGATAATGATTACCATTGTCCTAGTTTCGTAATATTCATGCACATTATTGTCAGAGATAATTTTACAATTTAACACGTATTAAACAAAACTCGGGCTTCTTTACGGACATCCAGTATTACATTACGTTACGTTACCTATCTTTATTTGAACCTCTGAAACCAGTCCTATACGAAACGTCAGGGTTGGCCTGGTGTCTACTAAGGTTAAGTTACTCTAACCGCAAGTCACCGGTAAAAGTATCATTACAATAGAATCTCAGCTTCAAAGTTGTATATTGAGAAAATGACACTACGAATACATTAAAGACATAAATATTCTCACAATGAGATAATGTCAAAAATAAGTTCAATCATAATGTCAAACATGATGTCATACATTTGCATGTTGACTTCGTGGGGTTTTTTTTTGTGTTCCTTTGTAATACATACATATATTGCGCATTATATTAAAAATATTTCCAATATTCTGTACGCCTACTATAATGATTCAGGTTTTAAAAAAAGGGTTAATAAATCAATATTCATTGTAATCAGTTATGAACAGGTGTGGCCAAAACTTAAAGCTTGCATCAATTCTGTTTCTCTTTTATGAATTTAAATTATTCAAACAAGTAAAACTCTAAAAAAAAATCCTAATTTAACAAGCTAAAGGTTGTCCTTAATTTATCATAGGGAGTGTTCACACTATAGGAGTATATATATTATTTTTGTATGATTTTTGTATGATTCTTCTTAAAACATGGAACGAGTTTCTTAAACCAGCCCACAAAATAGATAACGTGGCAGAGTTTAAGTGCCTAATTAAATTACAGTTCTGAAGGACGGATTTAAACGCGTATGACGTAACTATCTTCTGTAAGTAAGAAGGTCTTTAAATTGAAAGTAAATGTATTCTTTCGTTTCTAGCGCCATTGAGAGAGAAAAAGCAACGATTAAGTTTGAGCAAAATGTCCGTCCGTCCGTCACAGTCAGATCTCGAAAACTATAAGAGAAAAGAAAAAAAAGTTTAGGCGAAACGGCTATTTTTTGTTGTCTAAAAACAAAGCGTTTTTTTTTTTAATGAACTATGCAAGCAATTATTCATAAAATAATAACATAATCTCCAGCTCGCAATCAACGAATAGAGTAACATTCCACCTCTAATGGTTTATCTATAAAAATCGTATAAAAGGATGTCCTGTTCCAGAAGTCACTCCATAGAATCTACTCACCCCCTAAGATGATAAATAAACACATCGTTAAGGTGATAGTAATTTCACATATTTGAGAATCATAGTATCAAATTACGAATTTCTTTAAAATGAGGTTGATAAGCGTCTGATCAGCTCCAATTGTTCTTAGGAGTAACGTAACAATTATGATTAATTAAAAAACGAACTATTGAAAGTCGTTGAGTCCAGGGTTAGGGGCCATTCTCCTGACTGTCAGATCATAAAATCATAAAAAGTGCGTTTATCATGGTTTCTCCTCCTGACTGGTTAACATAATCTTAAGTTTTTCTGGAGTAAGAGCAAAATTAACAATGGGATGTTTTGTACGAGAACTGGTTTAATTTGAATGCGTTTTTTAAGGGAATTAAAAAAAACAAAAAACTATTGTTTTTGAACCTATATCTTTCGTAATATTGCATAGGTACTTTCATAATACCTATAGTTTCCTTAATCATGAAAAATATCAGGCCCATTTATTGGTTTGCTCAATACTTCTTATAAATAAACCATTTAAGCATTCCATAGTGAGGGAGCAAAGCTTTTCATTGCTTATCTTAGAAGTTAGCTCTGATAAACAATTTATATTTATTGAGTCGATATTATAGTGTTTTTCTTTAAATTAACTTAATGTCTCCAAATGTCTTAAACGATGGAATCATGTATAAAGTCAAGGTAAATGAATATTTAATAGTCCTTATAGACAACCATGTTAACATTGCCTAACACTTGTTTGTAACCCCCCCCCCCCCCCCCACCTTTTGAAATGAAATCCCCCCTGAAAGTGGGAGTAAATATTTGTGACTGAATTTTTGCTTTGGCTTTGTTTATTTTAGGTGAAATTTTAATGTTAGACTATTACTTGACCAAACGCAGTCCTGATGCAACGGCTACTTTTTTTTTTTTCAAAGCAAAAAAAATTAAATCAACTATTCAAACAGCTTTTTCATACAAAATACATCATTTTTATAACTGTTCATTTTTAATAGCAACAAACACGGGAGGCTATCTAATATGGGAGATAACTATTTACCAGATTCTTAACACATTTATACAAACCTTTTTTTTTTTTTTTTGTCAAAAATTTAGCAATTTTTTTTACTAAGTTAAGTAATCTCTGTCTGCTGGATCGTTGAGGAACCACACAAGATATATCAACCTTTTTTTCTCCACTCTTCTCTGTCATTTTTCTTGGATATAATTTCATTCTGATGTTATTTCTGAAAATATTAAAACCTGCCTTTTTACCTGCCTGTGTGGACCACTTAGGCGGACGATTTTGAATGTGTGCTTCCACAAAATTTGTCTTTGTAACCTTGTTTTTTTTTTTAATTAAGATTTTTTTTCTTAATAGGCCTTTTTTATTTCCGACTATCGCGACGTGCCTGAAGAGTACTAGATGTTGCGATTCTAGACTTATATCGTACGCGAGTGTTTTTTGTCAGTGGTTCTGGGCTTCTGTGGGCGTAGATTTCCGTGGCTTGAAGGCAAGATAAGGCATCCATATATAGCACAACTTGTCCTGATTGTGACTTTTCTTCAACTCTTTCTTCAGAGTACTCTACTGTATTTTGAATATCGACCATTTCACTCAGGTAGTTGCTTTTCTGCACACGGCCCCTTGCACACGGTCCCCTGCACACGCCTTCCCTGCAAACGCCCCCTGCACACCATTTTACAGCACGCAACCCCCTGCACACGGTCCCCTGCAAACCATTTTACTGCATACGGCCCCCGGCAAACCATTTTACTGCATACGGCCCCCTGCAAACCATTTTACTGCACAGGCCTCCTGCACACGGCTCCCTGCATACGGCCCCCTGCTTTCATCGTTTTCTGTTGTGCTAGGGTATTTAACCACGACACAATAACCGGATTTCATCACCTGCTGCGTGTAACTGGATATCACTGTCTGTAGTAAATCTCCGGAGCATAGCTAATGCCTTGGCTTCATGTCTTTTGTAAGGTACTCCATTGTCGCTTTGAGAAGTGTACATAAAGAATAAGTACGCAAAAGTACAATTAAAACTAAATTTCTAGAACATTTTCTTTATTGAACATAGGCAATACAAACTTTCCTTTGCGTATTCAATAATAAACATGTGGGTCTGTTTAGTTCGAGCTGAAACTTGTCTCCCTTTTCTTATATTTTTTTTAATCTACTTGAATAAGAAATAAATTAAAGATTTCTTTTTTTCTTCCTCGTTCTCATTATTATGATTGGGCGTTCAGATTATACTAGATGAACTGCTCAGTGGTTTCAAATTCATGGAGCTCTTTAGACTAGATGAACTGCTCAGTGGTTTCAAATTCATGGAGCTCTTTAGACTAGATGAACTTCTCAGTGGTTACAAATTCATGGAGCTCTTTAGACTAGATGAACTGCTCAGTGGTTTTAAATTCATGGAGCTCTTTAGACTAGATGAACTGCTCAGTGGTTTCAAATTCATGGAGCTCTTTAGACTAGATGAACTGCTCAGTGGTTTCAAATTCATGGAGCTCTTTAGACTAGATGAACTGCTCAGTGGTTTCAAATTCATGGAGCTCTAGAGACTAGATGAACTGCTCAGCGGTTTCAAATTCATGGAGCTCTTTAGACTAGATGAACTGCTCAGTGGTTTCAAATTCATGGAGCTCTATAGACTAGATGAACTGCTCAGTGGTTTCAAATTCATGGAGCTCTTTAGACTAAATGAACTGCTCAGTGGTTTCAAATTCATGGAGCTCTTTAGACTAGATGAACTGCTCAGTGGTTTCAAATTCATGGAGCTCTTTAGACTAGATGAACTGCTCAGTGATTTCAAATTTATGGAGCTCTTTAGACTAGATGAGCTGCTCAGTGGTTTTAAATTCATGGAGCTCTTTAGACTAGATGAACTTCTCAGTGGTTTCAAATTTATGGAGCTCTTTAGACTAGATGAGCTGCTCAGTGGTTTCAAATTCATGGAGCTCTTTAGACTAGATGAACTGCTCAGTGGTTTTAAATTCATGGAGCTCTTTAGACTAGATGAACTGCTCAGTGGTTTCAAATTCATGGAGCTCTTTAGACTAGATGAACTGCTCAGTGGTTTCAAATTTATGGAGCTCTTTAGACTAGATGAACTGCTCAGTGGTTTCAAATTCATGGAGCTCTTTAGACTAGATGAACTGCTCAGTGGTTTCAAATTCATGGAGCTCTTTAGACTAGATGAACTGCTCAGTGGTTTCAAATTCATGGAGCTCTTTAGACTAGATGAACTGCTCATTGGTTTCAAATTCATGGAGCTCTAGAGACTAGATGAAATGGTCAGTGGTTTCAAATTCATGGAGCTCTTTAGACTAGATGAACTGCTCAGTGGTTTCAAATTCATGGAGCTCTATAGACTAGATGAACTGCTCAGTGGTTTCAAATTCATGGAGCTCTTTAGACTAGATGAACTGCTCAGTGGTTTCAAATTCATGGAGCTCTTTAGACTAGATGAACTGCTCAGTGGTTTCAAATTCATGGAGCTCTTTAGACTAGATGAACTGCTCAGTGATTTCAAATTCATGGAGCTCTTTGGACTAGATGAGCTGCTCAGTGGTTTTAAATTCATGGAGCTCTTTAGACTAGATGAACTGCTCAGTGGTTTCAAATTTATGGAGCTCTTTAGACTAGATGAACTGCTCAGTGGTTTCAAATTCATGGAGCTCTTTAGACTAGATGAACTGCTCAGTGGTTTTAAATTCATGGAGCTCTTTAGACTAGATGAACTGCTCAGTGGTTTCAAATTCATGGAGCTCTTTAGACTAAATGAACTGCTCAGTGGTTTAAAATTCATGGAGCTCTTTAGACTAGATGAACTGCTCAGTGGTTTCAAATTCATGGAGCTCTTTAGACTAGATGAACTGCTCAGTGGTTTCAAATTCATGGAGCTCTTTAGACTAGATGAACTGCTCAGTGGTTTCAAATTCATGGAGCTCTATAGACTAGATGAACTGCTCAGTGGTTTCAAATTCATGGAGCTCTTTAGACTAGATGAACTGCTCAGTGGTTTTAAATTCATGGAGCTCTTTAGACTAGATGAACTGCTCAGTGGTTTCAATATCATGGAGCTCTTTAGACTAGATGAACTGCTCAGTGGTTTCAAATTCATGGAGCTCTTTAAACAGTTTTCTTTCTATTGGGATGTTTTGCTGCCATTGTCTTTTTAAGAATGCAGTGTTGAAAAGCATTGTTTGCTTTCTGTGGTGGCATTGCACAAGGGCTGATTTCGTTTGTTCCAATTGTTTTTTTCCGGAACATATGTTGTCTTTTTATTTTGTGTCCGGTTTTGAGGCTAAGGATAGGACGTTGATTTTGTATGGATAAGTTACAATTGTATGTATAATTTACAATTGTATGGATAATTTACAATTGTAGTCAAACTGAATTTCCATTTCATTCTATCTTATATTATCTTAAAAAGTATCGTCTTTCTTGAGAATCAAAGGAGAGCTTTTAAATTTCTTATTCACTATATATTATATATTTATTATTTTCACAATTAGTTTTTTTTTCATTTCTTCTGGATAATAAAGCTTGTCTTTGAGTCCGAAGATTAATGAGGAATACAGTATTTCCCGTGGCTGCGCAGCCCCAGCTGTGACCTGCATATTTTGCCACATCAAGGGCAAGCATAACCATTATCCGCATGTGGTCGATTTAGATTTTCTTTTCGTCGTCTGCGTTTGTCCTCGGAAGCAGATTTTCTTTTGGTATCAAAGTTGTATCCCGCGGCCTTCGTGAGTGACCTCCAGCTGTCTCGTTCCGACGCCGCATGCAGCCAGGTGCTCTCTTCTATGTTAGCCAAGAAACGTTGACGCCTAAGCTGGTCTTTGAAGCGTTTTCGTGGGGCGCCTCTGTTACGTTGACCACCTTGTGATGTGATGATATATGTTTGAGAGCCAGATGTGATGATATATGTATGAGAGCCAGATGAGATGATATATGTTTAAGAGCCAGATGTGATGATATATGTTTGAGAGCCAGATGTGATGATATATGTTTAAGAGCCAGATCGATGATATATGTTTGAGAGCCAGATGTGATGATATATGTTTAAGAGCCATATGTGATGGTATATGTTTGAGAGCCAGATGACAACGAAGACGATGTTACAATGAGACTGTGTTGAGCAGAAAATGAATTTCGGATGTAATAATTCTGAATTTTTTTTTAGAACTGGAACAAGAAATTCCTTTAACTATGTATACACTACATAAATGTGCATACATGTACAATTCAATTTAAACCATTTTACTCAAGGCCTATGTCTCTCTTTCTCTCTCTCTCTCTCTCTCTCTCAAGTGAAGGCATGCGCCCACTAAATACTACCATTTTCCGCTTTTCTAGTAACTTCCAATTTATTTTTAGATCTTATGGAAAAACCGTCATTGCTTTAAATAAACTTGTCATTACTTGTCGACAACATACAACTAAAACCTTGCGCTGCAGAAATACAATTGAAAGATACATTTAATGCAAGAGTTTTTCCTTACGTGACAGAAATCAAGCCGTACATTTTAATGTGAGGCGAAGTGGAGAAACAATAAATGATAAAGACGCTGAACATAAATAAAGGCAGTTCTAGGGACCAAACTTTATTAGGAAAAAATAGTGAATAAAATGGAACGAAAAAAAAAAAGCAGGTACCAACCAGGGCGCGAACAAGCTACACCCGAAACGGCGATTCCACCTAACGGCCTAGTGGGACGATTTCTGTTTCTTTCTTTCTTGGTAATGCTTCTCATATTAATTATGGATCAAAGAGAATCATCACGCCGGAGATTTTATGAATGATTTGATAACACACAAAAGAAACATCTGTCAACTTTTTCTTCAAATTACACCTTGAAGTAACTTCTCACTTTTATAACTTTACTTGAATATCTGCATAAAAAATGAACCTCTCTAATGCTTTGACTGATATAAATAATTACTTCAATAATTGTATGATACAAATTTAACAAAAGTAACTTCAACTACTGGAAACGTTTAAACATAATCCCGTTACGTAACAAGGCGAAGACCCGGACTAACTAACTTTCCCTCTTATTTATACTTTTCTAAATCGTACTTTCGAGAATCATAGAAACTTCTCCACTAATTATTTTTGTATTAACTATGACCTGTGCCCTTCTAGAAGCTGACGTATGCTATCTCATTTAACCTCTTTCTCTGATTGGATGACTATAATTAAATTGTTTAGTCTTATCATCTCTAGCCTGACCTGGGCCTCTAGAAACTGGTCGAATTAGGTCACAGTAGCGACTCGTGACATTATATATATATTATGATATTATATTATTTTTAGACATGGTCTAGTGGCTAGTGGCTAGGTGGGGCATAAGACCGTGGAAAGCTATCGTATTGAGAGATACACATAGACATTGTTTTTCTAATAGATGCCTAACGGATGTCCTCCCTCTTAAATACTAGTTTGTTATTTCTGTAACACAAATATTCTACACCTCATCTGAGACAATAACTTCCATGTATTTGAAGCTGCTCCAATACTGATACCTCTTTTAAAGCAATGTTGGCTATTGGTCAACATTTTTTTTTCGGCATTTATTTGCAAACCATATGCTGCGGAAGTATGGTCAATGCGCATCACCATGTCAGCAAGTTCTTCTTCTGTCCCTGCTAGGCCATCAATGCCATCTGCGAAGCGCAAGTTTGTAATTTTTATTCCTCCACTGCTTACAGTACCTTCATTTCACGAGCATCTTTCATTTTCCTTTTTAAGGAAGATCTGAAAAGTGTTGGTGAAAGTAGGCAGACTTGTCTTACTCCAACTGTGGTTTTAATCCAGTCCCTAATATTATTTTAGAGTACACCGCACTTGTATCATCTTTGTAGAGGTTCTGATTTACTTTAAATACCCTTTTAATTATGTTCTTCTTTTCCAGTGCCTCCAAGAGTAGTTCACGCAAGACTTGATCGAAAGCTTTCTTGAAATCAATAAAGACATGAAAAAAATTCTCTTGGTGTTGGAGGTATTTTTCACAGAGTTTTTTGTGGTTTAGAATTTGTTCTGATGCGCTGCGACAAGAAACAAACGGGTTTAAGACAAAGTCGCAGAACAACATAAGACAAATATACATACATAATGGTTTAAGACATGGTGCGCCAAGTGCCACAACTATGCCAAAAGTTTACTCCAAAATGAAATAAAACAAAATATAAAAAGTATTGTTAAGAAAATTAAAAAAAAAACAAGGTTACAAAGACAGTTTTTGTGGACACACAAACTCTAAATTGGCATCCGACGTGGTCCGTCATGGTAGAAAAAAAAAGGAAAAGTTCAATATTTGGTTAAAGACTATCAGAAACTATGAACCACAAACTATCAACGGCAAGAACACTATTGCCGTCAACACGAAACGATGAGACATGCTTGTATCGAAAGTGTTGTCGATTCTGTTGTGTTGTTAGTTCGCACAAAAACCTGTTATAGTTAAATCCTAAATGCCAATACAAAGAACGCATCACGAATGAAGAGGTTGAAAAAAGGATTAATACAGCAATTGGACTCGAAGGTGACCTGCTAACCATTGTCAAAAAACGTAACCTCAAATTCTATTTTTTTTAAATTTAAAAAAGTAGTTTCCCTTTCAGACATTGTGGTCTATAGGGCAGATGATGTAAAGGTCATCTGATTGTGTGGCCTACGGTTGAGGGTGTCATGTGGCCAGCACAATGACCAACCGCCTTTACTTTCCCAAACTGATGCCAGGTACCCATTAGAGCTGGGTGCACTTTACCGCTAAGCCACCGCGCCTACAACCTCAAATTCTATGGCTACAAAAAAAACTTCTCAGGGCTTGCAAAGACATTCCATCATGGAACAGTACCAGGACAAAATAATGAAGGGAGTAAATAGCCATTTCTCTTATAAAAATCGCCTCCCTTGTTTCTTACTTTTAATAGTGAGATTGTAGTCAAAATGGCATATTTTAAATAAAAAAAAAATGGTGGCACAGTTGATTTAAATTTTTCCTTTTATAGAAACACAACAAAAAAAAAACGCTTCACCCGAACTTTAAAAGGTCTAAAATATTGTGATTGGATTTTCAAAATATTTTCTAGATTACGAAATCTAAACAGGACGGTAGGATAGACAGATAGATCATACAAAACTAATAGTGTATATTCTCCTTTCGGGTGCAGCTAAAAATTGGAAGATATTTTCAAACTACTAGGCAAAAGAAAGCAAAGTGTAATGGACGCCTTGTAAAAAATAGCGCAGCTATCAATGAAATAAACAAATAGAAAGGTAGACGTATGTATGTTTAATCGACATATTGATATTTGAACCCAATTGTATCTCATATTGTATCATTAGTAAATATAAAACTAAAATGGACTGTACCAGGTGGCAAGAGCGATATATACAATTGCACTCCGTCCATTGGACAAACCAATATATTTTTTTTTTGTATTTTAGTTAAGAAATTACAGAATATAAAACAAAATGTCACTTATATAATTTATATATGTTATAAATTTAATTATTATATTGAGTCGCCCCACCCCTATTCTTTAATGCCAATTAAAGTCATTAGAAGAAATTAATTACAAAAAGGAGCTAGGGTTAATCGTTTTCACTTTATCGCCCCCGCCCCTTTCCAGACGAAAACATCACTTCTTAAAACAGACTAGTCAAATATGATGACATAGCTAATGCAATTGCATATGATTTATCATAATTATTTTCAGAAAATACTTTATTTTGGAAAATTTAGAATTCATACGAAATTTTTCAGTATACGAGTAACAATTGAGATAAGTTTTGAACACAAATATTTTTTTCCGAGTCACCCTTTCCAAACCTTGACTCATACTGATATTTTTGTATTGCGTTAATACATTTTGGACTATAAATCAAAGTATATATGATTGAATCATAAAACTGCAAAAAAAACTTACAGTACTATCTAATTGGTCAACTTAATTTCTCCTCCCACTTCCGAAATTTTGGTTTAGAGCGTTAAATTATAGTTCTATAACAAATTTAAATGACAAACATTCCTATTGAACAAAATGTATCACTAACTAATTAGCGTTTTTTTTAAATATTATTTTTCGAATCATTTCTTATTTTGGAGTCGATCCCCAACTTCACATAAGTTTATTTTTCGATTAAAACATAAATCAAAACGTCTATTTAATAGGAGTAATAAAGAGCCGGAGAATGCAGTGCAGTGAAGAATGCAAGAAACCGCTTTTGGCATCGAGGCTTTTCCTCAAGCTCCACTTACAGTTCTCCTCCAGACTCCTAGCTGTCATGAGAAACGCCTCAACATGGCTGTTTTTTTGAGTTCTTTTTGTTGTTTTTTTCCAGCAGGCTGTGAAACATACAATATCCAGGGCATGCTACCCTACCTCATAGTGGCGCCCGGGTAGAAACGATCGTAGAAGGAAACGATTAGGCTAAACGGTAGCAAAACAAGACTCCTGTGGGGGTGCCTAACGGGGTGCGAGAGCATCCTCATTGCACTGTGCGTAATTGTAAAAAAGCTCCCACAACTTTGTCACAATCCAGGCGCTGTTCCTAAGGGGCCGTTACATAAATGGCGTGTCCAGCACATTTAGCCTGGTATAGGAAAGGAAAATGGCAGGGGTCTTAGTGTCCGCGGCCTCTTGCAGCGAGTCTGACCCACCCGCAAGACAGAACAGTGTACATTGTTTTCATTCAGGCCGGTGAGAAAGAGCTCTTGTTCACTTTTGCTGACCTAAAGTTCCAAGAGCCGAAGGCTCAACTCTACCTGACAGTTTCAAGAAGAAGAAGAAAATTCCAATATACATACATATATATATATAAAATCATCAATCGTATATCAATCTCCACCCCCCTTCCAAAGTACTGGATTAGCTAGTTGTCAAAACAAAACTAAAAATAAAACCAGGTGAAGAAAACAATATTTGTCATCTTTAACAAAGATCTAAATGCAATCTACTAGATAAGTATTTCTCAATCTTTTGACCTATTTCACCCCATCTAGAATTTTCGGTAACGTTAAGTACCATTGCCCCCTCTGTGAGAATCAATTTTTAGACTTTATGTTTAAAAATACTGAAAAATAATTTCAAAACTGAGCATAATTAATGGCTATTTAGATAAAAGTCAGAATAGTTAATGAGGTACAATATTTACTAACTACAAACTCTTCGTGTACCCTGGGGGTATACGTACTCCACTTTGGGAAACACTGCACTAGATCAGTAATACCCAAACTAAGGCCAGCAGGACGCGGATGATATGCGGCGAGTTAAATTAAAAAATTAATAAGCGCTACAAGGATACATTTTTTTATATATATATAGATAAAAAGCGAAAAAATATTATTAAATAGTTGTATTTACTGAATGTTTATTAATACTTTCGTATAATGCATTCAGATGTCCCAGAAATCTATGGATTTGTCTTTTTGTATTAAACTATTTAATGAAAGATATAATTTCGACAAAAGTAGTAGGGTTAAGAAAAACATTTTTGTTTGTTATTTCTTCAATGTCACTATATGATACACTATATATATATCCAAAAAATAGTACTATTTAAAAAAAAAAAAAAAAAAGCTCAACTAAGGGAAAGAACCACCAACTAAATAACATTTACCTTAAGATTGGTAAAGCTCCCGATCTGCTATATCAATCATAATTATTAATTAGTACTGAATGACTTACTAATTGTTTAATGTTTGTAATGCTTTATATTTTGTAACCGACTATGAATAATTATTCAACATTTCAACTTCTCAACTGGAGAACGGAAAGTGAGAGAAAAAAAACGTGTCAGGCCGAAATAAGAGAAGTACATTGAAAGAGAGGCTAACAGACCTATAAGAGAAGTACATTGAAAGAGAGGCTAACAGACCTATAAGAGAAGTCCATTGAAAGAGAGGCTAACAGACCTATAAGAGAAGTACATTGAAAGAGAGGCTAACAGACCTATAAGAGAAGTCCATTGAAAGAGAGGCTAACAGACCTATAAGAGAAGTACATTGAAAGAGAGGCTAACAGACCTATAAAAGAAGTACATTGAAAGAGAGGCTAACAGACCTATAATAGAAGTACATTGAAAGAGAGGCTAACAGACCTATAAGAGAAGTACATTGAAAGAGAGGCTAACAGACCTATAAGAGAAGTACATTGAAAGAGAGGCTAACAGACCTATAAGAGAAGTACATTGAAAGAGAGGCTAACAGACCTATAAGAGAAGTACATTGAAAGAGAGGCTAACAGACCTATAAGAGAAGTACATTGAAAGAGAGGCTAACAGACCTATAAGAGAAGTACATTGAAAGAGAGGCTAACAGACCTATAAGAGAAGTACATTGAAAGAGAGGCTAACAGACCTATAAGAGAAGTACATTGAAAGAGAGGCTAACAGACCTATAAGAGAAGTACATTGAAAGAGAGGCTAACAGACCTATAAGAGAAGTCCATTGAAAGAGAGGCTAACAGACCTATAAGAGAAGTCCATTGAAAGAGAGGCTAACAGACCTATAAGAGAAGTCCATTGAAAGAGAGGCTAACAGACCTATAAGAGAAGTACATTGAAAGAGAGGCTAACAGACCTATAGTAGAAGTACATTGAAAGAGAGGCTAACAGACCTATAAGAGAAGTACATTGAAAGAGAGGCTTACAGACCTATAAGAGAAGTCCATTGAAAGAGAGGCTAACAGACCTATAAGAGAAGTACATTGAAAGAGAGGCTAACAGACCTATAAGAGAAGTACATTGAAAGAGAGGCTAACAGACCTAGAAGAGAAGTACGTTGAAAGAGAGGCTAACAGACCTATAAGAGAAGTACATTGAAAGAGAGGCTAACAGACCTATAAGAGAAGTACATTGAAAGAGATCCTAACAGACCTATAAGAGAAGTACATTGAAAGAGATCCTAACAGACCTATAAGAGAAGTACATTGAAAGAGAGGCTAACAGACCTATAAGAGAAGTACATTGAAAGAGAGGCTAACAGACCTATAATAGAAGTACATTGAAAGAGAGGCTAACAGACCTATAAGAGAAGTACATTGAAAGAGAGGCTAACAGACCTATAAGAGAAGTACATTGAAAGAGAGGCTAACAGACCTATAAGAGAAGTACATTGAAAGAGAGGCTAACAGACCTATAAGAGAAGTACATTGAAAGAGAGGCTAACAGACCTATAAGAGAAGTACATTGAAAGAGAGGCTAACAGACCTATAAGAGAAGTACATTGAAAGAGAGGCTAACAGACCTATAAGAGAAGTACATTGAAAGAGAGGCTAACAGACCTATAAGAGAAGTACATTGAAAGAGAGGCTAACAGACCTATAAGAGAAGTACATTGAAAGAGAGGCTAACAGACCTATAAGAGAAGTCCATTGAAAGAGAGGCTAACAGACCTATAAGAGAAGTCCATTGAAAGAGAGGCTAACAGACCTATAAGAGAAGTCCATTGAAAGAGAGGCTAACAGACCTATAAGAGAAGTCCATTGAAAGAGAGGCTAACAGACCTATAAGAGAAGTACATTGAAAGAGAGGCTAACAGACCTATAAGAGAAGTACATTGAAAGAGAGGCTAACAGACCTATAAGAGAAGTACATTGAAAGAGAGGCTAACAGACCTATAAGAGAAGTACATTGAAAGAGAGGCAAACAGACCTATAAGAGAAGTCCATTGAAAGAGAGGCTAACAGACCTATAAGAGAAGTACATTGAAAGAGAGGCTAATAGACCTATAAGAGAAGTACATTGAAAGAGAGGCTAACAGACCTACATGCTTTTTCACTGGAACTTCTAGGTCCATATACAAAAAGGGTGAAAAGTCTAACTGCTCCAACTATCGAGGCATCACACTTTAGTTAGTGGCAGGAAAAACCTGTGAACGCGTCTTGCTTGACCGACTAACCCACTCCCTAGCGAACGAGGTGCTGTCTTAGAGCCAATGTGACTTCGGAGCCGGTAGAGGTACATCTGACATGATAATTACAAGAAAAATGCAAAGAGCAGAACCCAAACCTGTATGCTGCCTTTGTGGACCTCACCAAGGATTTCGACACGGTCAGATAGAAGGAATCTACTTCAGGTTTCTCTAAAATATAGATTCAACATTTTGTAAAATTAAAACCACATCAACATTCCTTATCATAGGCAGTATTTACAGACTACCAAATTCTAGTTTCGAGTACATGCAAGAACTTTGCAATCAGTTAACTACACTTAAAGAAAAAAAATGCAGTTTTTTTTGGCTTATGGGTAATTTCAACCTACCTGACGAAAATTGGAAAACACTAACCATAGGAAAAAAAAAAGGAAAAACCTTAAGGACATAAATGAACTTTTCATAGAAACTTTACACAACCTAAGTTTAGATTAAATCATTAAATAACCAACTAGATTAAACAACACATTAGATCAATTCTTCTGATATCATTAGAATAAACAGTCATATAAAAGCAGTAGCCAATATAAAAAAAACCAGAACAAATGCAACTTAACACAACTACACCAAGCTGCATTAAACTTTCAACAAACATTTTTATCAGAAAAAGACATTAGCCAATCAGACGAAGACCTCTGGAATTTTATTAAAAACATACTTAAAAACTTTATTTAAAATCATGTAACAACTAAATACACATGAAACAAAATAAATAAAAGCTGGTTTCATAACAGATTAAAGAAGCTTTGTATAAAAGAAGAAAAACCTATATTTTGCTTCTAAATGATATAAAAAAAAGAAAATATTTTTTTTTAAATTCCAAATGTTATGGATATAAATATCAACTTTTCACATAAAAAAGTTTGAATATAAACACACATTAAAACCATAGATATAATAATATTATACTAAACTATAAATCTATGATGTGTTTTAGACATTTACATTTCTATAAAACAATGATAAAAAAAATATTATCTTTGTCTACACTATAGGTAGCTAAATTTTTTATATATTCGTGAAAGTAAAAAAAAAATAGTGGGAGGGTGGACAGAAATTGACTATATAATTTATACTGTAGTATAGCAATATGTTTTATTACAAAAAGTTAAATTTCAAATTAAAAAAAAAAAAAAATTCTTTATATACTTTTTCTTCAACACGTCAAGCTGCTGAACAGTTTTCGGCGTATCGGCTAAATTACAGGATGTGTAGCGAAGCTAATTACTGCAATAAAGTTTGTATGCACTCATCCTTAATACAATTTCATTATTAAAAAAATGTTATTGCATAATAAAAATAAACATATGTAACAGCAAGTCAAAATGAACACTCAATTTACATGAATAAAATATAAAACAATCAGTTCATATTGAAATAACTTCTTCATTTGTAGAAATTTTTGTGATCTCAAAGACTTGAATATTAAATTATGACTTGTAAACAAGACCATTAACAACTATACATACAACATTGCAAGAGTACATTATGGCTAAATATAATTTTTCTGCAAATTTAATCATGTTGTAAATACTATTGTCGTAATAAGTAACATTTTGGACAAAAATCACTGTATTGTCAGGAATAGATTTTTCTTATTTTCATAAACGATAATTAACATAACTTATAATAGAAAAAACTAAGTGCTATTTAAAGCAGTTGACTAATTTGTAATGATAAAAATTACACTTTGGTGTATCTAGGCTATTTAACCAGGGATTTTATACATTTAAATTCAATATCAATAACAATCATTTAAGAATTTATTGGACAATATTTAAAAAGAAGTTAGTTGACTCGAGATAAATAAATGCCAAGTATCTTATTGAATTATTATTGATCTATTGGGCAAATCATGTAAAAATCTGATTTTATGGCCAGCGGTGAACAAATGAGTCATGTCGCAAGTGTAACCATAAACCGTAAATAAATCTGTAATTTTTTCTCCTGATTTGGATAGAAGGGGGGCAGGCTTAGACACTGTTGGATCCAGGGCCATTTAATGTCATCATACAGAGCTTTGCTATTTCATGAGTAGAGACTGTATTGGATTCTCTTGCAGGTATCCCTCCAAAAGTTGTTAGCACATTGTCTAGCCATTTGTTTCGCCTCTTTATTAGCACTTTTGAAGGCCTCCAAAGACTTTGAACTAGGCTTTGTCTTGTGAGCGAGGTGTGCAGATTGCTTTTTCTCGATGCAATAATCCATATGTGCTAGATTCGCGTCAAACCAGTCTACCATTTTTTGTGCTTTTGAGGCCCAAAGGCGCTGATTGCAGAACTGTAGATTAAATCTCTTAATTTCTCCCATCTGAAAGAGATGGCTTCTTCATCACTTAACGAGGGAATTGAACTGTTTCGGAGTTCGCCAAAGAGTGCACACTTCTCTGGGTCACCTACATGGTTGACGTTAATATAAATGACATAAACGAAGGTGTGTTTCTCCATACAAGATCCTCTGGAAAACTATTTAATGTGTCAAGGCTGCGGGCAAAAACCAAGGTTAGGAAGTTACTGATTAGGGAACTAGTGTATGCTGATAATGCAGCTATTGTGGCTGATTCTGTTATTCAGCTACAGTCCCTGGTTGACAAACTATCTGCTGCTTGCCAGAAGTTCGGCTCAAACATCAGTCAAAGCAAGACTAAGATACTTGTTGTCACAGCCTAGTTCTTGTTGTAGGCGTGATAACGCGAATGTCATGGTGTAGATACCTCTTGTAGATACTTTGTAATATACTTAGTCTTCTTAATTAAATACTTTCACTCGCGCATTAGATTTGCTAGTGCGTGAGAACACTAACATGTTGAACTCTCTGACCACAATATTCAGAATAATTAATAGACTTTCTGGTGGCAGACATGGTTTTTATTACATGTAAAATATAATTCATGAAAGATATTTGCAAGTCCAGCTATCAAGAAATATTCACAAAACATAGTACATTAGAATCCAAATGGAATACTTAGATATCGCATATGCTCCAAAAATCAAACTCAATATCTATACATTACTACACTGGACAAGATATCCATAATATTCCTCTCTCTACGAGAGCCCAGGATCAACTGAATGGTCCACCTCGTGGTCAGCTTCCGACCAAACAAAATCTCGTGCTAACTGCACGTAATAGTTCAGTAACTACAAGTCACCAAATATTACAGGGGTTCTAAAACTGATATGACACTTGTCCAAAACACTAACACTGTACCTCAAGTAAGAATTAATGGCCAACCACTAGAAATTGTTGATCACCTTTTGTTACCTTGGCTCCATCATATCCAAAAACACTCTACTGGATAAAGACATTAACAACAGAATAGCCAAGGCAATGGCCACCGTGTCACGGTTGCAGAAAAGAGTCTGGGACAACATATTAATGACTAACAGTATTAAAGCCCTAGTCTACCGGACCTATACTGAAGTAAAACATAGTCAACCAACTCATGGCAAGAAAAAAAAGCTGAATGTCTTCCACCTCCGATGCCTAATGCGAATCTTTAAAATAAGGTGGCAAGATAAGATAACCATTGAGGAAGTGTTACGAAGAGCAGGGTGTCAGGACATCCGTTCTGTCCTTGGCTGACTTGGCCACGTTCGTAGAATGCCAGTTGGTTGACTTCCACAGGACATCCTGTATGGCGATCTAATAGAAGGCAGGAGAGCCACGGTCGCCCACGTTTACGTTCTACGGATGTATGAAAACGAGACATGAAGCTCTTCAAAATCGATACTAGCAGCTGGGAAAAAGTAGCACTGGTTAGATCCACATGGAGAGAGAGCATAAAGGAAGGATCACGGATTGCAGATGTCATACACAACAGAAGCAGAAAAAAGTGTGAAAATGCAACGGCGCATGGTGATTACATAAACCCAACATGCGATCGCAGCTGTGTATCAAGGAATGGCCTCTTTAGTCACACAAGAAGTTGCAAAGAGAAAAGATCGTCTCTCGAGACGTAAAATGCTACAGATATTATGACAGTAAAAATTATGAATTAAATTTAGCTATGAATATACTTACGTAAACTCATACATATATAGTATTCTAGTGAAGCACAATAATCACCATGGATGTTCGGATCATCGAAATAAACCAGAAGTCCACAACGTTCGTTGGTGAGATATTCCTGCACATCATTCCAATAAGCCATGTTGACTGTTTTGTAGTCACTGATCCAAACCCATGACTGCTCAGGTGTATAGTAGTACATGCCAATCCAAAAATTGGCTAGATGAATAAACAAAAACACAGAGATAAACTAAGTAGTCCCTATGATATTCTTCAACCTAGTATCTCTTCAATTATATCTAAATTTTGCAAATAGTCTTTCTTTACAACGACGGCTTAAATCAATATCGTTTAAATTGCTAGATCATTTTTCAATAATGAGGGCTTGGGTGTTTAGAATGAAATACAAATTTAAAAACCTGTTACGAGGTACTTTTACATTTCTTTATCCTCGTTCACATTTCACAAACCTCTTTCACGTTTCTTCACTGTTTATAAACTGTTCTTTCACTGACTATACATTATGTACGTAAACAAAACAAAACTAACTTTGTCAGTTTTACAAAAGCTCTTTGTTACTTCAGTAAAAATTGATGTTCCCCTATCAGACTGTGCAATTTTAAACCATGTTAAGGTCAACTTTAACTTATGCAGACGGCTTTGAGAATATATTGAAGCCAGAAAAACCATCAACCCCATTACCTTCACTAACTGATGCAATGTAAACATTAGAATATGATGGACAAAAGGGCATTTTTAAATCCAGTCTTTATTTATATTTAACTTGAGACCGCTGAAGCTATTTACCACTCAGACAAAGTGTGATTTGTATTTTTATTTACTTATGATAAAACTATATATTAAACTTAACATGCATATATACAGATTTTCTAGTGCTTTCTGTTTAAATGTAAAATCTAAAATATACATATGTATAGTGTAGGGATTTAGTTTGGATTACGCCTAGAGTTAAATTAATAAATATATTTTAAAAATGACTAAAATATATTAAGAAACACAATAACTTACCTTCGTCGTCAATAAATGTATATGCTTCTTTAATGTCTTCAAACTCAGCCAGGGAGCTATTCAAACTTTCACATTCTGCCTAAGAATAACATTTACAAAGTTAATTATAACAAATTTATTTAAAAAAAATATTTCTCCCTAATTGAATAAATTATCTTTTTGGTGAGCAACATAGGCTGAATGTTATACTACTGTGATAATAATATTCAAATGTATTTAATGTTCTGGTCATTATAAAGAAATGATTTAGTTTGAGTTTGATTTAACATATATGATTAATTATTTTTCTACTTGATTGTTTTTCTACAGATCATGAAATTGCTGAATGGTTAGTCTATCATTTATAGTATCTGAAACAAGTCACACAATTAGATAAAGTTACTAGAGGGCCTAAAGAATTGGAGTGGCGATTTGCACATATAATTAATAATCAAGAACACTTATGATAAAGTTTTGATTTTTAACTAATGGTTAATTTCGTATATACAAATTGCATTCCCTTTTTTAGAGGCAACAAAAGGTTGAGAGATGCTATTAGTTTTGTGTAGCCTATCTGTCCGTACGTCTGTCCTCAGTGCGTCCCGTTCAGACTTTAGAAACTAGAAGATAAAATGAAAAACTCACATCATGATATTTTAGATCATTAGAAGTTCTTATGCAATGGATACTTTTTACTATTCCAAAAATGAATCATCTAGTTTAAAAATATTCTATGCAAACAGATTTTCCACATAAAAAAACACCACTTTTAAATTAAACAATTTCAGGGATGTAACTCTTTTAAAAAGGTCACACTTCTTTATTAATAAATCAAGATTTATTTATAAATTTGCATCTAAGGTGTCAATGCAAAAAGTATCAGTGGATCATTATAAAATAGATTTTTTTATTTATTAACTAACTCATGGAATAGAATACTGATTCAAATGCTGTTTTTAAAATAATTTTTGTTAGAACATATGTGAAGAAAGTTAATGGGAAGGGATGAAACTCTGAGCTTTCCCACAAGGTACCACTGACACTGTCTTGGAGGTTACCATTCTCTTTTTAGTTGATCAGTTGGATTTATCGTGCAGTTTGCAGAGAGCCTAAATACGAGAATCGTTACAATAATATTCCAGTCAATGAGTTGAGAAAGAGTTCCAACAGATATATAATCTTGTAATAATCTATGATTATGGATAAGAGCACTGAATCATGAACACTGATGCTAACGGGAACTAGTGAGCTGACTAATCAAAACCAATATCCAGCAACGTTAGAACAGGCCGTGGTTTAGTGGTTTGCAAAGTCAATCAAATTAGCACAGTGAGTTTTAGTATTTATTTAACATTGCAAATCGATGAGAATAGAATAGACGACACATTAACAGTTACTACAAAAATATTGTCTCTCTCTCTCTCTCTATATATATATATATATATATATATATATATATATATATATATATAAAGAGAGAGAGAGAGAGAGAGAGATAAAGAAAGAGATATATTTTTATTACCCTTTTCACTTAACTACCCTCCTAATTAAGAAAATCCTAAGGTACTATGTTTATTTTATCAAAAGATAAATAAAAAAACACAAAGTATTTTGTGAGACTTTCATTCTCAAACGTAGTCTCCCTTGTTTCTAAAGAATTATTTTTTCTCGCTAGTATAAGAGGTTATGAATATTATATGCTGTATCGGTTATCGTTCTTATGTTTACATGTGCTTGTAACTCGTCCGTAAGAATGTGTTCACGAAATGTGTGTTGTGTAGTCAGTCATTCAGTGTATTCAAGCCATTCTAAGCGGACATGGTTTAAGACTCTGTTATCATTATTTATTTATTATTATAGCTCTAATAAAGTGAGACTGTTAGGATACGAGATTTCTAAAGGACAACTTAAGCCGGATCCTGTGAGATTTCGCGCTCTAAGAGAAGTATCCGTACAAGTGAACATGCGTGAACAGAAACGAGTAGTGGGTCTTCTGGCTTACTACTCACAGTGGATACCTAACTTCCCTGAAGCAGTCAAAAGAACATTTGAAAGTTTGAAAAATGAGCTTGAAAAAGCCGCCGTAAATACTATTGATCCGAATCGCCTTTTAACCGTTAAGACGGATGCTTCTGATATAGCCATTGCGACTACCCTAAACCACGATGGCCGATGGCCGTTGAGAAAGAAGCATAAGCCATTGTTGAGTCGTTGAGAAAATGGAAACATTTCTTAGTACGTAAAGCGTTAACACTTGTTACGGATAAGCGATCTGTCTCTTTCCTGTATAACAGGTCAAACAAGGGAAAAATTAAAAATGAAATAATCCAAAGTTGGAAACTAGAACTCTCGTGTTTCCACTATGACGTCATCTATCACCCTGGCAAGCAGAACCCTGTAGCTGATACATTTGCCATCACTAGCAATTGTCTTAAATTGCTGCATACTAGTCTTTGCCATCCGGGAGTTAGTCGACTATTGCACTACGTAAGGGCTAAAAATTTTCCATTTTCCTGTGATGACGTCAGAACTGTGATAGAACAATGTCAAACTTGTGCAGAGCTGAAGCCCCGTTTTTTCGACAGCCGACTGGAGAGCTGATTAATTCAACTCAAACTTTTGAAAGAATTAGTATGAATTTTAAGGGACCTCTCCCTACTGTTTCAAGAAATAGATATCTACTTACCATTATAAATGAAGTCTCTAGATTCCCATTTGGAATTTGCATGTCCCGATATGTCTTCCTCTACGGTCGTTAAATGTCTCAAGGAACTATTCGCCCTATTTGGATTTCCAGCGTACGTCCACACTGACAGGGGAACTTCGTTTATGTCTACAGAGGTGCAGCATTTCCTCCACGACCCCTTACAGTCCAAGAGGAAATGGACAAATAGAGAGACTAAACGGGACTTTATGGAAAGCCACCACTTTGGCTTTACATTTTAAGGAACTGGACATGGCTAAATAGGAACTAGTAATAAATGATGCTCTACAGTCCATCCGGTCATTACTATGCACTGCAACTAACAGGACACCACATTAACGACTTCTTGGGTTCAACCAAAGAAGCAGTTCCGGGACATCTCTGCCAACATGGTTAACCAATCAGGGTCCTCTCCTGCTGAAGAAGAACGTTAGATAGTCTAAATATGATTCCATAACAGAAGAAGTTGATTTAGTAACATGCAACTCTCAGTACGCTGTTATCCGAACACCAAACGGCCGAGAGGAACAAAAAGTTATAGAAAATCGAGAATCAGAGTGGAGCAGAGCTTGATATTGACTGCCCCGTCCAAAGCTCGCATTCCAGGAATCATACTACTGATTCTACGATGGCTGAAGAAACCACCAGCACCACTGAAGACATAGCCAGACAATCGGAAACTCAAGCAGATGAAACTACACATAGATACAATCTTAGTGTAAAGAGAACTAGGCCCAATTACAAAGTGTAAAAGCTCACCAGCTTACAAGAACTTTTATGTAGGCATTTAATTTGTCAATACTAAAATGACACTTATTAATTTTATCTTTATTTCATTTTGTTGACTTGAACCTCTATTATTATTCTACGTTTACTTATTTCTTTCATTGTCAATAATACTAGTAAGCACAGTTTAAAAGGGGGGTGAATGTTTTGAATATCATATGTTGTATCTGTTCTCGTTCTTATGTTTACATGTGCTTGTAACTTGTCTGTAAGAATGTGTTCACGAAATGTGTGTTTTGTATACCAGTGTATTAAAGCCTTTCTAAGCGGACATGTTTTTTTTTACTCTGTTATCATTATGTTTATAACAGAGACGTTTAAAACAGAGAAAAAAAACAGCATTGCCTTGATTCGTGCATTCGACCTAAATAAGAATAGAAACAATATATAGAAAAATAATCTTAAACTTTTATCATAATGTTATTGGTGTTTTTTTTAGGTTTGGTAGAAAGGAAAAAGTTCAACAATATAAGAATCTAACTTTAGCTTCGGTCCAAGATAACCTATTAACAAAAATAATATAGCACTTCCCTAGTGCGACATAATGGTACTCTGTTGGACAGTTATCTGTAAAAAAAACAAAATAAAAATGTATTCGTTTTCTATAAAATTAAATGTGATAAATAATGAGATAAAGTATAGATACAAATTATATTTATATTTCCTTTAAAAAAATTATTATTAAATTTGAAAAAATATTACATTTCGCTAGCTACCCGAAATAAAATGAGCTTTTTAAGGGATTTAGGCTTATTAACTTTTTGAAATCTTTAACGCAATTGAACTAATGCGCTCCATGTTTAAAGAAACATTTTTATATGCTTGTAAGTCTTAGACGCTGACTGCAGAGCTAGAGAGAATAATCCTAGCAATGAAATTGATATGCTACAGAAGGATCCTAGGTATCGCATTCAAAGACAGCTTCACAAACCAAGAGTTCAGAGACAAGGTTACTTCAGCGATTGCACCCCATGATGACCTGCTAACTATTTGCTATACTAAATCCATGGCCATATTACAAGATCATCGCGGCTTGCAAGGACCTTTCTTTAGGGAACAGTACCAGAAAAAAAAAAAAAAAGAGGCAGACAGAGAAAGCGATGTCAGGACAACATAAAAAAAAATGGATGGGCCTGCCATTAAAAGAGGTTGCAACAAAAAGCAAAACGGAGAAAAACAGTCAAAGAGTCTTGCGTGATGCCCTAACTATGTAAAATACTATGTAGGGTGGGCACGCCTCTTTCACGTTTATTCACCGTTAATAAACTTTTGTTTCCACTGACTATACATCTATACATATACATATACATATACATTATGTCCTCCTATCAGATTGTGCATTTTTAGGACTGATAATGTTAAGGTCAACTGCTACTACAGCTGACGGCTTTGAGAATATATTCAAGCAAGCCAAACCATAAATAGCTTTTACTTTTCCTAACTGATGCAATGCAATTATTAGAATATGATGGACACAAGGCATTTTCAAATCCCGAAGTTAAAATACCATCTTTTGTTTAGATTTAACTAGAGACCACTGAAGTTATTTACAACTCAAATAAAATGTGATTTATATATTTTTTTTTACTTATAATAAAACAAAAAATTAAACTAAACGTACATATATACAGACTTTTCAAAGCTCTTATTTTGTTTTAAAAGCTAAAAATACAAATATTTAGTGTACGGATTACGCTAGGATTAGGGCTTAAGTTAGATTTATAAATATTACAAAAATAATAAGTAATGTAAAAAAAAAATAGCTAATAAAAATTTTTTAAGCATATTGTAATCATTCAATTAAACACTTACTTTTAAATTTTAAGCTGGGCCTATGACTAAAACATATAAATAAACACAATAACTTACAAACGTTAGAAATAAAGATATATGCTTCTTTAATGTCTTCAAACTCAGCCACGGAGCTAATCAAACTTTCACATTTTACCTAAAAATAAAATTTGAAATGTTGATTGTAAAAAAATATTTAAAGAATTTTTTTCCTCCCGAAGAGTTAAATAAATTATCTTTTCGGTGAGCAATATAGGCTGAATATTATATAGCTGCAATTATAATTATCCAATGTATTAACATATATGATTAATTGATTTTCTACTTGATGTACGGATCTTGGAGTTGCTCAATGGCCAGTCTGTCATTTATGGTAGCTGAAACAAGTCATACCATTTCATCAAGTTAGTAGAGGGCCTAAAGCATTCTGATGTCGAGTTGCACTAATAATAAATAATCAATACCTTATTTTTAAGTAATAATTATTTCACAAAATTGTAAATTGTGTACATACAAGATGCGTTACTTTTTTAACGGCCCTCGAAAGCGGAAAAGACGCTATTAGCTTTGTGTGGCCTGTCTGTCCGTCAGTCCGTCCGGTTTAGATTTCATATTCTATCGCTATAGTCTAGACCTATAAAGTAGATAGATCGATTATGATTAGGATTAGTAGGTCTATTAGTGGGTAATAGTGGACAATGCTGTTCGAAAGTTAAACCGGTTACTGTGCGGAATAATATTTTTTAAATTTCCTAACCGATTTACTCCATTATATTAATCATTGTTGGGGAGAGGTACGTATCTGGGAGAAGTAGCGTTCATAGGGGGTGCAAAGGGTGCGGTCGCACACTGTGAAACCGTTTTGGGGATGACAATCAAGTTGAAACAAATATATTGTAACGAACTTTAGGTTAGTTGTACTATAGACAAATGACTCGATGCACTAAAGGTACGGTTAAAAAATGTAGATCCTTTAAACGTATCAGTATGATCGAGTACACTAAACCAAGGAGTATAGAATTAGTATTTATTTACAGCAACAATGAATTACACATACAGTATGGAATACATAATCATCAATACTAAAGGTACAGCATGTGCCCAAATTAAATACTACAGGGCGCTTAGATTAGATTCAATAATAACTCCTTAAGGGTATCATGACACAACATAGCATAACCCTAAATAGTCAGTACAAATATAGCAGAAGTAATATCTCCTAAATCTAGGCAATACAACTGACAACAATCACCAACACCCTACTCAGACCAAGTCAGCTCTCCGATTGACTAGACTGACCACAGGAAACCTTATTCTCCCCCCTTGAAAACCCCGTGCTAAAACAGTTCACCACTCACAACTAATAAAATAAGCAAACACACACACACACAATCTCACATCTTACACACCCCAGTTCTTGACATATATCTTGGCAAAAGAACATTCATCGGAAAATATAATAATATTAAATATTCTAGATATATGCCCAAACATGACCAGACATTTCTAGTTGGTAGTTTCAGTTTAAATGGCAAAGCCCATTGTTGTACCACTTTTGTCTTAAAGTATAACAAAAGAAACCTGTTCAGATGATGTTAAGTCTATTTCTAATATTCATTAAATATTATTGTAAAATTTGCAATAACATTTGAATAAATGTCATAAACACGCGAATTTTTTAAGGAATTGACACTCATTTTATATAGAAGTAAAAATCAATAAAAGAAGGTTATCAGCTCACTGTATTTGTTTAAAAAAACAAACTAACTAGCAATAATGTTTGTTAGAACATATGTGAAGAAAGTTGTTGGGAAGAGATGACACCATGAGCTATAAAACCAGGTGCCACTGACACTGTCTGGGAGGTTTCCATTCTCTTTTTAGTTGATCAGTTGGATCTCTACTCTACTTATTCCAGAAGAGTTAGAAGAGTGTTATCAAAGACGAAGTGTTGTCCTGTTTGCTTTTATTTTAAAAAAAAACGCTATGTAAACGATCAAAACAAGACTATGGCTTAAATATTCCTGGTCTATTGGTACATTGGTGTCTTCGATGGGGGTCGCCTCTGAGTTCATATATCCCATTTCTTACCAAAATATTTCGTTTTCAGTATATTGTTATTATTTGTATAAAAATGATGGTGACACAGTTGGGGGTAGTGGTGTGTGTAGAGTCAGCTTTCACTAACGATCTCAGTCCAGCGATATACGACCGGTTAATCTTAATGAACCAAGATAGTCAAGTGCGATGACTTGTTGATGTCCAAGGGCTGAGCCCAAGGCTGTTCGAGCCCTAAGTTTAAAAAAAAAACCTCTTTGGACGCCAAATAGTAAAAAAAAAAACCTGGGTGAACACAGTTCTGTTTAAGAGAGACCCGAGTCAATGCCTATGTAAAGCATTGCTGTTTCCAATGCCTTTGGCCCCCGACGCATGCTTGGCTGCACATGGCCGAAGGCCGAGGACACCGCAAGCCTTTGCCATTTTCCTTCGGCTTCCGAATCAGGGGTCCCGGGTTCGAATCATGGTGAAGACGGGGGTTATGTTTCGCCATTCATTTAGGCTAGCTACCCCCTCAAGTAGCCGTTTCCACCCAGGTGCCACGATGAGGCAGAATAGCCTACCCGGGAGTGCGATGACTTGTGAAGTTTCAAGAAACATCTAAAGTAAATTCTACTTAGGCCAATCGCGCAAGGTGTAGACATGTGATCATCGAGAATGGTTGAAAGAAGTTTCATCGGTTTCTTGAAGGCCACTGTGGACCCTATATAAAGTGATTTTAGTCAAACGGTTCACTACAGACGGCTTGGTTAAGTATAGTTCAGCGGTGAGATTCTGTACGGCGCATTATAACGACATGGTAATGAGCACTACAAAGTACTTTCAAGAAACATCGAGAGAGCGATACTACGATCTTGAACTGCGATTAAGTCCAGTCCAACAAACTTAGTGTGTAGATTCAGTCCTGAAAAGTTGAACCCAGTGCAAGTCAGGGACCTGGCGGAAAGGTCAGTGCCATAGTTTATATGGCGGTACGGATGTAAACGGAGACATATTTGTGCAGTCTTGTGTTATGTGATGCCAATTGAACAGTATTGGCTGTTATTTATTGGGCATTAAACTACTACTTTATTTTGGAACTCTGAATAGTCTAGTTCATTAAGTTGGTGATGTCGTGTGGTGCAGTTTACTGAGAGCCTAAATACTGAGAAATATTAACATAATATTCCAGTCAAGGAGTTGATAAAGAATTCCAACAGATATATAATCTTGTAATAATCTATTTTTAAAGAAAAGAACACTGGATCATGAACACTGTTGCTAACGGGAACTATCGAGCTGACTGAACAAATCCATTATCCAAGAACATTAAAACAGCGTGTGGTCTAGTGGGTTACGCAGTCAATTAAACTAACACAGTGGGTTATAGTATTTATTTAACAAATCGATGAGAATAGATAAACATGACACGTTAACAGTTTTAAAAAAATGTTAATATAAATGTAAATAAGTAAATATATCTATCTATCTATCTATCTATCTATCTATCTATCTATCTATCTATCTATCTATCTATCTATCTATCTATATCTATATATATATATATATATATATATATATATATATATTGAGAGAGAGAGGGTAAGAGAGAGAGAGAGAGAGAAAGAAAGAGATGTTTTTTTTACCCTCTTCTCTTAACCACCCACCTAATTATGAAATAACTCTAAGGTACTAGTTTATTTTATCGAAAGACCAATAAAGCACCCAGTTTTTTCTTAGACTTTCATTCTCAAACTTTATCTCCCTTGTTTTTAAAGAACTATTTTTTTCTTGCCTGTATAATAATAGTTATAGCTTTTATATAGCGCTACTTTCATGCTCAGAGCGCTTTTGGTCCAATCTTTTTTGTGTGGGGAGGGGGGTATCTAGGAGTTGTTTTACCGTGCTGCCTTTAGGCGCTCAGTAAACGCAACTCTGCCCGAGTCGGGTGTCTGGTAGCCAAGCTCAAGAGCACTTGACCTCTTGACCACGCTGCCCACTTTAAGAGATGTTAGAAAACAAAAAAAAAGCATTGCCTTGATTCTTGCATTAATATAAGGTATTTTATATATAACAAGATAACAAAAGACAGTTTGTGTGGAAACACAAACTCAAAATCGGCCTCAAAGTGGTCCACCCAGGCAGGTTTCAATATTTTCAGAAAGAACATCCAAATGAAATTATATCAAATACAAATGAGAGATAAGAATGGAGAAAGAAGGTTAACAGATCTTGTGTAGTGCCCCAACAGTACAGCAGATCAAAGGTTAGGTGCAAGTGAATGCAAAGTTAGATGTGAACCTGGCCTAACTAGTTCCCCTTTCAGACCTTGTGGTCCATCTGTTTTTGTAGCCTACGGTTAACGAGGGTGTCATGTAGCCAGCACAACGACCAACCGCCTTTACTTTTCCCCAACTAATATCAGGTACCCATTGGAGCTGGGTGGACTCAGAGGCGCCTAAGGATTCCGAAGTTGAAAATCCCTGTCTTCACCAGGATTCGAACCCGTGGCCCCCGGTTCGGAAGCCAAGCGCTTTACCGCGCCTCTCCTGGCCTAAATAAAGTCTTATAATTGATGTAATTGTTTTGAAAATGCTCAATCTTTTATTCGAATGTTAAAAAAGAAACAAAATCTTCGCAATAAATAAAAAGTTCACGAATTTGACGTTTACAAGATTACTATTCGTTTCAATTTAGGCCTAACTCATAATGCATACTAATTAGCTTTTTCTGTTTAAAAAACTGCTTGCATAATTGATTTTAAATTGGATTTTTCGCTTTCTGAAAAAAGAAGTAGCCGTTGCATCAAAACTTTGAATGGTCTAAAATATTGTGATGTCGATTTTCAATATCTTTTCTAGTTTACGAGATCTAAACGGGACAGACGGACAGACATTTCGCACAAAACTAATAGCGTCTTTTCCCCTTTCTGGGGGCCGCTCAAAAAGTGCTAAATACTTAAAACAAAAAACTTTAACTTTTATCAAAGTGTTATTTATTTTTTTATTTTTTTTGGGGGGGGGGGGGGGGGGAGGGAGTTTGGGAGATGGATATAATAAAAAAAAAAAAATTAAAATTCTAACTTTAGCTTCGGTCCAAAATAACTTGTTATCAAAAAGAATATAGAACTTCCCTAGGGTGAAATTGTGGTTTTCCGTTGGAAAGTTATCTGTAAAAAAAAAATGTAATGGATTATATTTCTATAAAATCAAATTTGATAACTAATGCGATGAAGTATAGATATACATTATATTTATATTTCCCTTTTAGAATAATTAGTATTAAATTTGAAAAAAAAAAAATTATTTTGTTAGCTACCAAAAAAAACGCTTTTGGAAAGGGATTTAGGCTTATTAACTTTAAGAAATCTCTTTATAAAACCACACTCATAATTTCAAAAGTATATTGTAATCATTCAATAAAACACTTACTTCTAAATTTCAAGCTGGCCCTATGAATAAAGCATATTAAGAAACACAATAACTTACAAAATTCAGAAATAAATGTATATGCTTCTTTAATGTCTTCAAACTCAGCCAGGGAGCTATTCAAACTTTCACATTCTGCCTGAAAATAACATTTGAAAAGTTGATTATAACAAAATTATTAAAGAATTTCTTTCTCCCGAAGAGTTTAATAAATTCTATTTTTGGTGAGCAATATAGGCTGAATGTTATATAAATAAGAACATAATTTTCAAATGTATTTAATGTTCTAATTGTTATGAAGAAATTATTCAGTTTTAGTTTGGTTTAACAGATATGATCAATTGATTTTCTACTTGATGTACGGATTTTGGAGTTGGTTTAACAGATATGATTAATTGATTTTCTACTTGATGCACGGATCTTGGAGTTGGTTTAACACAGTAATGCCCAACCTTATACGGCCTGCGGGCCATTTTAATTTCCGACACTCGAGTCGCGGGCCACTTTAGCAAAAGATTAAAAAAAAAACAGAGACTAAACGATTTTAAATAGCTTTATCACAATCCTATGTATGCTTGTAGATCTACTTACACCCATAAGTCATTATGTAACAATGGTTTCAGGCGTCTTGTAACTGAAAGTTTTTCCACTAAATTAAGTTCTTGTAAACATTGTGACCATACCCAGCAATTGTTTTCGCATATGTGCAAGGTTTATGAGGACAACACGGCGTAGAAATTTATTGTCTGTATTGACGAAATTTCTCAAGCAGGGAAGTCTGGCTTTGTAAGTCAATCAGTTCCAGTTGGTGTCACTCCACAGCGGCAATAGAAATGATTCCAAATCTGCTGCTCTGTCATTTAGTTTAGAATTTGGATTTTCACTATCTTTCACTCATTTTGCAATATTCATGGCACAAAAGCTTCAACTGTTGTTTTTTTCTGGACGATTGTACTCCATCTCTGCCAGCAATCACTTTTGTATGCTTCCTTTCTCTTCTTCAAATGTGATCAACTCTGTAGCCTCTGTTACAGCCGCGACTCGTTTCTTGACTTCTTGGTCAATATTTTCGCCAATCGCTAAATTCTACTCAACGTTTCACGTAACTTTCCGATCTTTTCTTAGCGGCTCAAGACAACAATGCCTCAATATTTTTGTAATGGTTTGTTTTAGAATGCATTTCATGTTATGTTATTTAAAAATATTACTGTACAGATCAAACATATTGACTTATTAGGATCCACAAAAAAAAAGATCTTCCACTTTTCCTGAAAGTTTCAACTTCCAATTTTGTTTCTTTGACCAGCTCATTTCAATAACGAACAAATGTTACATGGAACGGGACCAATCATGTTGGTGTCAGAAGAACACGAATCAAAATGATGCAGAAAAGATGCGCTGTGTTATACACATGAGATGTCAAGGACACGGCTAGCTCAAGACAGCCGTGGAACTATCCAAGACTCTAAAACAACTGTTAATTCTTGTCGCCGAAAAAACAACAACTTGTGTTCTTACAGAAAAAAATTATTAACGTGACTACTACAAGTCGAAAAAGTAGAATAAAATCCATCAAAGAAAACGTGAAACATAGAAAATACATTTTTCAACCTTTTTTTAATTTTTTTCTATTTCCTATCTTTTGTGCCGATAAAACCACAGGCCGATCTGAACTACGCCCGCGGGCCGTAGTTTGGGCATCACTGGTTTAACAGATATGATCAATTGATTTTCTACTTCATGTACGGATCTTAGAGTTGCTGAATGGTCAGTCTGTCATTTATGTAAAAAGTATCAATGGATCATTATAAAATAGCTTTTCCATTTATTAACTAACTCATGGAATAGAATACTGATTCATTGTTGCTTTCAAAATATTTTAATACGAACTTTTAAGTCTTTTATAAAGTTTACAGACTTCTCATTAATAAATTCATTCATTAATTTGGGCATCGTTACAAAGAATTTACATCTAAGGTAACAATGGAAAAAATATCAATGATTGTTTATAAAATAGATTTTTCATTTATTAACTAACTCATGGAATAGAATACTGATCCCAATGTTCTTTTCAAAAAATAATTTTAATACAAACTTCGTTTTAGTTTCAAGTTTAAAAAAACGAACAACTTTTTAGCACGTAGTTTTGGCATGTCTTCATGATACACTGGACAACAATCTAAATTAGACTCAATAGAGGCCAGATGTAGATCTAGATTTAGATGTAAACGTAGTCAACTATTTAAACAAAATTTACATTCATAAATTATTAAAGAAAAAAAAAATTACCTTCTTACAGTTTTGGGGTGCAGAAGTATTATTATGTAAAAAGTAATATCACATTAAGAAGTGTATGTGATGTGAACATTATATAGAGCATTATTATCCACTAGTAGGCCTGCTAGATCTAATCCTAATCCTAATATTAGCCTAACTCTAGTTCTAGTAATTTTATGATTAAACTTGTAAAGTCATACAAATTCTATGCTATATCTATGTCACATACTCGTTTGAGACTCACTGTGACATGAGGTGATTTAATAGTCATTTGACTATTTCGTGCCTTTTTAACTAGGAAATGATTGGTCTGTAACTGACCACGAGTTGAAACTCTCAGATGAGTTTAAGCTCCTGAGACATAAGGAGGGGAATGTTTTTTCTCCTCGGTAACAGTGTATCATATATATTGTAATAACTTAACTCTTTCTCTCCTAATAGACGATACCTACGTTGATTCCACCAGAATGTGGTAAATAATTACGGAGAGAAAGAGTTAAGTGAGGCAACTCCACGAGACATTTACAGGACATCACAGGTACACAAAACAACATCTTCTCTTAGCAAAGTCTCTTCATACTGGCTCTCTCTTGGGCGGAAATCGTTATTCTCCTAATGTCAACATTCTTTTCTAGTTTGGTGTCTAGAGTTACGCACCTCTGCACTGGCCTGGATAGCAGTGCGCATGACAGAGTTATAAAAATATTTCGATTCGGAGATTTGGTACTAATGGTAAACGTGGAATATTTTTTGGGGGATGTGTGTGAAATATAACTTGTATTTTTTCATGGTGAGACTTGCCAGTTTATGTGTATCTTTTTTATGTAGGGAAAACAAACGTCTTCTACTGATAGAATTTGTGATTGATATAAATACTAGCTACGCCAGTTCAAGGAAAGCAAGACATCCTTGAGTACACTTATATGCACATAAGATAATGACAATCTACATAAAATATATATATTCAAGATTTAGTTCTAGATCTTGATCTACACTTAGTCTAATTTTGAAATCTAGATTACATTTAAAAAGTTGATAATAACAACCTGAAACACAACATCATTTTCCTGAATCTCTCATTATTTAAGCGTTGTCTCCCTTGTTTTAATAAACTCGATTATTCTCGTTGGTTGAGATGTCTTGTCTTGCTCATTAAACAAAATGTAATTTGTATATTTAAAAATGTGCTAGACAATGAGGACAATTAACTCAAACTATTTTTTTTATTTTGGAAGAGTGGAAATAAAAACTTAAAATATAAGACTAACTTGAGCCTCGTGCCATGATTTCATATTCTGATAATCAAGATAGCACTTCCCTTTCATATAATCGTGGTACAATGTTGGACATCTATCTGTATATAAAAACAGAATAAAAACTGTATAAGATTTATATCAAATTAAATTCGGGAAAGAAAGAGAGGGAGTATTATATTTACGTTTTTCATATTAAAAAAAAAATACTTTTTTTTATTACATTTGAGAAAATGTGACATTGAGTTATCTACCAGAGAGGGGCACGGTGGCTAAGCGCTTGGCTTCCGAATCTGTAGTCCTGAGTTCGAATCTCGGTAAAGAGTCAGATTTTTAATTAAGCAGCAACTTTTTAATTGGAGAAAGAAAAGGCAGATGGCCATTGTCCTGGCCCGATCACATTATGCTCGTTAACTGTTGGGCAAAGAAACACTTGATGTAAACATAATCTGCCTTAAAAAGCTAATGTTACTTTTTTTCACTTTTTATCTACCAGAAAAGAAATGCTTTTAGGCAAAATACTTAGCCTTAATTTTCTTTGAGAAATCCATATTGACACTAAACAAAATATCGAAACTTAGAAGTACAGCAATCTTTGTCGATACAAACAGGTGAGCGGAATATGCATGAACACATGTAGACGCTGTGATATTCCAAAAAGACACACAGAGAAATAGCTACATGAGGATTGCACTGCTGAAGTACACACAAAAAAGTATTACAAAACCTTTTTTAAAAACGCCTTTTCCATTTTTTTTTAACTAAGCTGATGGGGAAAATATATTGAGGTTTCAGAGATAATTGAATTTAGAGTTTTCTTTATCAAAAAGATTTCATGTTTGCTTGTCTCACTCTTCAGCAACATATCATTATCAGGTGTGCCCGAGGTAAACATACTAAAGAAAACAAACACATACACACATATATATATATTATAAAGTAAAAAAAAAGGCGTATGTGTCACATACTAGTTTTAGATCCACTGTGACATAATTGAGCTCGTGACTTTTTCACGAGAAAATATCGAGTCTGTAACTGAATGCGGGATGATAATTTAGTAATCTTAGAGCTCCAGCAGAGTGAGGATGTATGTATTGTACTCTGAATTTTGTGATTTGATATCAAGTGTAAATTTATGAATATTTCACTGGACTTATGTGATGTGATATATATTTTGTGATGGCTAGAATTGCCTTCAAGTTGTTATCTTATTTTCCAATGTAAAAAACATATGTCGTCTGCTGCGACTGAGTTAGTCTTTGAATATATATATATATTTGTGTTGAAGACAAGTTAATTTAAATCATTAACCTTAGTGATACTACACTGCAACTAAAGAGATCAGGATAATGTTATTAAATGCACACACAAGTCCAAAATAATAAGGGCAGAAGAGGTCCTAATATCATACAATTGCACATGATGGCTGCCTGGTCGTGCGGTTTGCATGATGGACTGTCGTTCGGATTTATCGACGGTCGAAGGTTCAAACCCTGCCCGCTCCCATTCCCCGTCGTCCTGCGGGAGATTTGGACTAGGAAGTAAACTATCTTCAACTCTAAAGGAACATCCGAAACATGTAACATTTTACAAAACATTTTTGCGTTATCAGCACATCATTGATGCTACAATATGTTTGTTTCTACAAGACTTGAATGGTAGTGACCATGTCAGAGTCTGAGTGTGCCAATGATGAATAATGGCGAGCACTCCATGATGAAGCGGTGTATCTGTCATCAAACGATGTCTTGAGTGGTGTAGCCCTTTCTTTCACACAGGTAGCTCTCGGAACAGGGTTGACTTCTGCTCTCGGTTTCACACAGTGTTGATGGTGTAGTTGATGAATCTCAGCATGCAGATGTGGAATAGCTTTGACAAAGCTATCTGTGATACTTGACTGGCTCAGTCTGTCTGTAATGCCGTAACTGGTGATAATCTCTAACTAGTTTTTGATGACCTAGATCTAGTTAGAGATGACCTGAATCTTGTTTAGACAGAGGTCAGGCAGGTGTGTTGTGTGGCGTCCTGCAGAATGTTAGTCGTTTAGCTTCATTAGATCTAGTGATGATGTTTTATAGCTTACTTTATTACAGGTTGGACTGCAATGTCTCGTAAATCCCTAAATTGCCTTGTACATCTTGTGAGCAATCTGGATTTAATCCATGCTTACTTTGACGCCATCTTGAGAAAAAAATGTTCCGGTCTAAGGTATATACTTGCGCCAAACGAGAAGTGTAGGTTCACTGTCTTGAAGACACCTTTACTGGCCACCATATGTCACAGCCTGGTTTTTGTTGTAGGCGTGATAACGCGAAATGTCCTGTTATGTAGATCTTGTAGATGATATAATATTCCTTTGTATTCTTAGTTAAATACTTTCACTCGCGCACTAGATTTGCTAGTGCGTGAGAACACAAACATGCTGAACTCTTTGACCACAATATTTAGAATAATTAATAGACTCACTGGTAGCAGACATGGTTTTTATTACATAAAAATAATAAATTATAAAAGATGTTGGCAACTTCAGCGATCACAAAATGCATCCAAGGAAATAAGTCCAGAATACAAATCAATTATAATAACTTCAATACTTGTACATAACTCTACTTGTCAATAATATCCATAACACTCCTCTCTCTACCAGAGTCTAAAATCAACTGAGGTGTCCACCTCGTGGTCAGCTTCCGACCAAACAAAATCTCGTGCGGACTGCACGGAATGGTTCAGTGATTACTAGTCACCAAATATTACAGGGGTTCTAAAACTGATGTGACAATAAGCTTTTTTTTTAAAAGTATTTTTATGTTTTTCATGTTAGTTATTCAGCTCAAAACGTTACAAACGGAGAAAGAGAGAAATAGACAGAGAAAGAAGAGAGACAGACATACAGAGAGACAGACATACAGAGAGAAACACATACAGAGAGACAGACATACAGAGAGACAGACATACAGAAAAACAGACGAACATAGAGACAGACATAACGGAGACAGAGAGACAGACATACATATAGACAGACAGACAGAAATACAGACATACAAATAGACAGAGAGACAGAGAGTAAGACAGAGAGACACAGAGAGACAGAGATACAGAGAGACAGACATACAGAGAGACAGACATACAGATAGACAGACAGACAGAGATACAGACATTGTTCAGGCTTCCGCGCGGTGGTGATGCTTGTAGATATATCTAGTGTAGATCTACGTCTGGATGGAGGTAATACCGAACTCAAAACTACTACAGTAACACCGGCGAAAAGCCGAAACAATCAAAATAGGTAGTCGACGCTGGTGCTGTTTACAAATACATTTAATAACTAAGAAGGGAATCGTCCGATGTCAGCTATATCCGTAAATCCGTATCTAAATTCTACTGCTCTACACAAAGCATCCTCTTTCTAGCGTCACTAAGAGCGTTCTTGTTTTTTAAAGATCTGTCACGTCATTTGTCGCTAAGTAAAACTTTCCCCTTATTCCCGAAACAAATAACTAATTCCTAATCATGTCATAACAACTCCTCCCCCTCCCGCTAAAAAAAATTGCCAGTCAATTTTTTATCTACTGTCTTAGTCTTACATTGTGCAAGGGCCAAAATGTAGGGAAACATAAAAGACAACACAACTTGAGTCTTGATTTCGGTTTCAACTTCTTCATCATTGTCCCAAACTCAAGTTGATCTGAACACCTATTTCCCTCAAATGTCACAAAGTGATACTGTCCAATGTGATGTGCCATAAGTGACCGCAGACATAGGTGTCTAGCTATACTTTATCACATCATGTTCCAGATGTTACACCACTTTTCCTCACACGTCAGGACAGACATTTTACCTAATATGACAAATTGACATTTATCAATAATCGTTCTCCCACTATACACCTAACGTTCGTTTGGGCATTTACAAGTGTATTTCATTTCCTCTCTCCACTTACTTGTCCCAGCGCGACCTAACTCTTTACTGATGTATGATCATGATCAACACCAAGGAATAACTTATAAAACTTACTTTCCCTTGATGTCAATACCTCGTCGCCTTATAAATGCCCTATCTATTCATACCTCCATACATACAATTCATACATATTCATTAGGGTGGCCCTTATTTTTGAACTTTTTATTTTCTAACCTCTGACCCTCCAGAAAGTGTCCTTATGATAAGAAAACATTGTTTGCAAAATTTTACGCAGATATTTAATCATTTAGGGGTAGCTCAATAACATTGAAGTTTACAATAGGCACTCATTACTCAGCAGCATGACATGTGAAGCAATATTGCATCATCATCATGTAATTAATATGTGTGATGCAACATTGCATCATCTAAGTAACAACTCTAGGTGATGCAACATTGCATCATCTATTTAATATGTCTGATGTAATATTGCGTCAGCCTGCAGTGTTGTGTATTACCTAAGCAAGCATGCGATTACATGACAGACTGTCATTGTTAAGTGGTCTCTTTCACACTGTCAGTGATGTAAAGCATTTTTGTTTAATTAGTTGAACAGTGAACACTTCAGTGAACACTCATCTTTTTAGTGTTATTATGGCTTCTGTAAGTACCACCACCAAAAGCAGAAAACCTGTGTACTTATTGGAGAAGTTTACAGAAGAAATCAGAGGTCAGAAGTTGCCCTCAAACCGGCAGGCTCTTGGACACTTCCTCTTTCTGCACCTACAACAGAAGAAGACTGTCCGCGAATCATCAACGCTTACTGTTGATGAAATTGAACAATTCCGGAACCGTGCACGAATTCCGGTTCGTCATAAGCAGGATTCAATCAAGAAGATTGAAGTATTGTTTGATCAATGGCGATCTCTCAAGAAAAATGCCTCGAGACGAACAGATACACAGCAAAGGAATGAAGAGCAATTCACAGAATTGTTTGATGATCTGTTTGATATAGCCCATGGTGAGGCAATGAGTATGATAAAAATTGATGAGGATAAAGAATTTCTAATTGCACAGAGAGAAAAGGGGCGTAGAGGCGGCATGTCATCAGTGGATACTGTATTAGCGAAGAAAGAAACAAAACAGCATCAGAAGTTAATTAAGGAGCAGGAACGTCGATATAAATCTGCTTCTGAACAGGACAGTTTGCAGGAACAAGTTAGTATTGACTGTAGCAGCAGTAGCAGTAGTGATGACGACACTGATAAAGATGTTTCATATCATTTGGCCAGTGGTGTTACCAGTTCCGAGTTACCACCTGCAGCAAAACGTGGTCGACAAACTATTATGACACCCGACCTGGCAGCCTTCCTAGATCGCAACAAGGTATCCGATCGGGCTGCTGTAATGATTGTTGGTGAGACAGCGAAATCACTCGGGCAGGACATTAGTACACTGACTCTCAACAGGAGTAGTATTCAGCGCCAGAGACAGCACTGCCGAGCAGAATGTGCAGAGAAGATTCAACAAAGCTTTCAACCTGGTGGTGTACTGGTCGTTCACTGGGATGGCAAGCTTCTACCTGATGTCAGTGGTCAGGAAATGGTGGACCGCTTGCCTATACTGGTGTCTTCTACCGATGGGGATGTACAGTTATTGGCCGTTCCAAAAATTCCTGCAGGAACAGGGTCTGCGCAAGCCCGTGCAGTCTTTGATGCACTGAATGAGTGGGGAATAACCAGTAATGTCCAAGGATTGTGCTTTGACACCACCAGCTCTAATACTGGCCGAAAAAATGGAGCCTGTGTTTTGCTTCAACAGCTGATTGGTAGGGATCTTCTGTACCTTGCTTGCCGTCATCATATGCTCGAACTTGTGGCCAGTGCAGCATTCACACAAGTTATGGGTTCCTCATCAGCACCAGAAGTTCTTCTCTTCAAGAGATTTAAAGCACACTGGCAGTTCATCGATAAGAGTCAATTTCAAGATTCATCTTCTGATCAGGAAAGTGCCCTTGTCATTGCTAGCATCAAGGAGGCTCTTGGAACGATGCTCATGTCTGCTGTGGCTGAAAACCAACCTCGTGATGATTACCGCGAGTTAGCAGAAGTAACGCTGATCTATCTTGGCATAACTCCACAACGTGGAATACACTTCAGAGCGCCTGGGGCTATGCATCAAGCCAGGTGGATGTCAAAAATTATCTACACCTTCAAGGTGTGGCTGTTCCGTTCACAGTTTCAACTGTCCACACGTGAGGAGACAGGTCTGCGTCAACTGAGCATATTTTTTGCGACAGTCTATGTCAAGGCTTGGTATACAGCTCCTCTTGCAAGTGCTGCAGCAAACAATGATCTTCAGCTTCTGAAATGCCTATTAAAGTACAGTTCTACAAACAGTGCTATTTCAAAGGTAACATCCCACAAGATGATGGATCACTTGTGGTACCTATCAGAGAACTTGGTTGGCTTGGCATTCTTTGATAATGCAATCAGCAACGAGATCAAAGACAGAATGGTTCAAGCAATGAATGAAGTTGATGGAGCAGCTGATCCTCCTAAGCGCATACAATTACATCAAGTTTCCTCTGCCGACCTAGAACGTATGTCAACAGCTGACTTTGTGACGAAAAATACCAGATCTTTGTTCATCACGCTGGATCTTCCACAGGGATTCCTTCATTTACCCGCCGAACAGTGGGCTCAGAGTGAAGACTACCAGGCTGCAGCCAAACGTGTTCACCATCTTACAGTCATTAATGATCATGCTGAAAGGGGAGTCGCTCTAGTGGAACAGTTTTCCGGACGCCTCACCAAGAATGAAGAACAACTACAGTTCCTAATGCAGCTGGTCTCTGACAATCGCAAGCGGTACCCCAACGCACTGAAACGCTCATTAATGGATCACCAGTGACAGTTGGTGATAGACGCTTGACATTGTAAGCTACTTTATCGTTGCAATTTACTTTGTATTACATACTAGAAGTGAAATAAAAAAATCTGTTAATTTCAAGCATCTGCTAACATTTTGTATGGACTGTATTAGAAACGTGGACAGTGAGGTAAACTTTAGATCGCTTGAGCTACCACTAATTGTTAGAATTTCTTTCTGAAATTTTATGTGTAATGTTTTTGTACCATATGTAAGATAATAAGAGGGTCAGAGCTTAGTTTTTTTTTAATTTTATTTTTTGCCTGTAAGTAAGGGCCACCCTAATATTCATACATAATAAATAACTAACATGAGTCAATCTAATACTAACTAATACTACAGCAACATAATACCCAACTGATTATGACTACTAACCAACTCAATTATTTAAATTAAAACAAAATCAACTGTGTTCAAGTTATATCCCCTATCTCAACGTAACTCGAGACAGCATGTCCGCCACTATATTGATACTTCCGCTTATTGCCTTTATTTCAAATTTGAAATTCTGTAGTATCAGGAACCATCTACATATTCTCCCATTCTTCATGCTTTTCTGTTGCATGAACTGGAGAGGTTTATGATCAGTGAGCAAACAAAATTCTTTGCCCAACAAATAACTTTCCAACTTTGTCACCACCCATACTATTGCCAGAGCCTCCCTTTCCACTACACTATATCTTCTCTCCGCTTCTGACAGTTTCCTGCTGACATACGCTATGGGATGCAGGCACTCATATTGTTGCATTAAACATCCCCCTATAGCGTTCCCTGACGCATCCGTTGATACGTAGAACACTTTCTCCTTGTCCGTCAGTCTTAGTATCAGATCAGTTGAGAAAACCTTTTTAATCTTTTCTATTGCATCCCTGCACTCCGAGTCGCATGTAACTTTCTGTGGTTGCCCTTTTCTCAGCAAATTATTTAGCGGGTTCACAATTTCTGCCATGTTCCTGATAAATTTCCTGTAATAGTTTACCAGCCCTAACAAACTCTTAACCTGCTTCTGAGTTGTAGGTGTCTCCAGTTCCAATATCTTTTTAATGTTTTCTCCCACGGGACTGATGCCGTTGTTTTTAACTCTGTGCCCTAAGAATGTTATTTCTTCCAACCCAATTTCTACTTTCTCAGCCTGTATGGTCAAGCCGTTCTCTTGTAATGCTTTAAAGATATCTCTAATACCTTTTAAATGGTCATCCCAATTCTCATGAAATATACATATGTCGTCCAGGTAACATATGACGTTCTGCCTATTACCGATAACCGTTGCCATCATCCTGTTAAACGTAGCAGGGGCGTTTATCAGTCCAAAGCTCATACAGTTCCATTGGAACGTCCCGTACGGCGTCGTGAATGCTGTGTATGGTTTCGCCCTCTCAGTCAGTGGCACTTGCCAATATCCCTTCGTTAAATCCAGCTTAGTGAAGATTTTAGCATTCGATAGTTTGTGCAATATATCGTCGATATTTGGCATAGGATACGGATCGAATTCCGTTATTTTATTCAACTTCCTATAATCCACACAAAGTCTGATATCTCCATTTTTCTTCTTTACTACCACTATTGGTGAAGCGTATGGAGAGACTGAAGGTTCTATAATCCCCAGCTTCAACAAACTGTCTATTTCCTTCTTCACCTTTTCTTGTAGATGTAATGGAACTCTGTACGGTCTCATGAAGATGGGCTTATCCTCCATTAACTTTATATCATGGCTGATAACGTTCGTCTTCCCCGGTAAACTCGAAAAAATTTCTTTGAATTCGTAGACCATGTTTTTTATATCTCTTGCTTTCTCCTGCGACAAGTTCTCCAAGTTCAGTTTTTCCCATGTTTGATTCTTATTCACTTCCAGCAGCGGTATATCTTTAATATCATTGTCGTTGTTCTCCTCTTCTATTAACACTAGTAAACATTCTTCTGCCTGTTCTTCAAGTGTTTCCTCTAGATCTCTTTCCATATATCTTTTCAAATTGTTTATGTGGTGTGTTCTTACTTTACCATTAATGTCTACTTTGTAATTCACTGCGCTTGTCTTGTCAGTAATTGTGTACGGCCCTTTCCATTGCTTGCCTATCTTGTTCTTCAAATCATTCACCAGAATCAGAACTTTATCTCCGATCTCTAGAGTTCTCATTTGTCTTTTTCCGTTCACCCTCTCCCGTGTATTGTGTTTATATCTGGAGCTGTTGTCGTAGGCTTCCTTCCAGATTTGCTTCAGATCTAGTACCGCTTCCTCCTCTTCTGTTTCAATGACGTTTGTTATAAAACTCTCCTTAAAGATTTGTATTTCGTCCCGCGGTTTTCGTCCATAGACTAGTTCGTAGGGTGAGAATTGTGTGGCTTCGTGTACATTATTCCTGTGTGCAAAAAGTACGAAATTGATGTACCGATCCCACTGACTCTGGTTGTTCCGAACAATTTTGGCCAAAGCCCTTTTAAGATCCCCGTTGAACCGTTCACAGGTCCCGTTTCCTTCTGCGTGGTAAACTGATGACGTCATATGCCGTATGCCTGCCTGCTCCATCCAATTCTTAAATTGTTCCGACCGGAACTGAGATGCGTTATCCGTCAGCAATATCTTCGGCATCCCGTATCGGGTTATCCACTTTTGTGTTAGGCCATTAATTATGTTCTCCGTGTCTATATTAGACAATGCCACCGCTTCCGGGTACCTAGTAAACATGTCAATTATTGTTAGTACGTATCTGCTATTACTTTCCGTTTTAGTCAATGGCCCTATAATGTCGATGGCTATTTTCTGGAAAGGTTCTGTTGGTTCGTCCATGGCCTGCAAAGGTGCCTTACCTACCCGTCCTTTAGCTTCTTTCTTTTGACATATGTCACATGAGCCTACGTACTTGGCAATAGTGGTTTTCATGTTCGGCCAAAAGAAATGCCTGGACAGGTTTTTGAAACACCTCTTTGTCCCGCTGTGTGCCGCCATGTTATTGTCGTGTACAATCACAAGCGCGTCTTGCCAATACTTCTGGGGAAGTACCAACTGTTTCACTTTCCTCCCATTCAGCATTGTCTGTCTAAACAGTATATCATTTTCAAATTTGAACTTTTCCATTGGATTATTATTCTTCTTGTCTTCCACCCTGGCATATATCCTCCCAACTATGTTATCCAACTTTTGCTCCTGTGCAAACCTGGGTATTTCCTTTGTTTCTTCCAAGTCCTCCTGCTCTTCTTTAATTGAATCCTTTTCTTTCATTTCTGCTAGTTGGTTGTTTTCGAGTCCGTTTCCCCTTGGTTGCTCCATCACCTCCGTCGATTCACTCTCTATGCTATTTTCCTGCGCCTCTGCTTTCCTTACCCCCTGCGCTCTTGTCATTACCATGTTGCTCTCGTATGGCGTAGTGTCCGTGTTCTGGTTCATCTGTTTATACTTGTTTTGCCATGCTGCTAGCTCCTCTGCAGTGCACTCCTTCACTCCTGGTATATTGCCAATTAACATGTCTTGTCTCATCTCGGGCATTGCGACTCCCTCGCAGTATCCTGTGTAGAATGGCGTCTCAATGAAGACCCTAAATGCTTCAAATTCCTTGATGCTCCCGTCCGCAAACTCTACCTTCCTCTGGTAACCTCTATAATCTTGTGGTTCAATCAAGTTACTCCTGATAACGATCGTGTTACAGCCACTATCGCGGACCGCCCGTACCGGCCGCTTATTTATAAACCCTGGGTAAAATGTGAAACTATCACTGTTCCCCTTCACAAAGTACACTCTGTCCACACCTCTGGGTTGCTGCTCTCTGCTTTTGCTTCTATTTTCCTTATTTCTATTATTACTGTAGTTATTGTAACCCCTCCGATTGCTGTAATTGTTCCTACCACTGGCCCTGCTCTGTGACCTCATGCAGTTCACCGCAATGTGCCCTTTCCTTCCACACGTATAACATGTCACTCCTTTAGCCATTCCGTTAGTAATATTCCCTCTGACGGTTTGTGGCTCTCTCCCTCTGCTTCTACCCCTATCCTTGTTCTCCTGTGTGTATCCCACCAAGTCAATATTTTTCCTGTCTTTATTTGAAAGTGGGTTGCTGGGATACGCCTTTTTATATGTTCTAATAATTTCTGTCACTTCGTCCAACACCTTTGGGTTCCTTTCTTTGACAAACGACTGCAGCTGGAGATCGCATTTGTTGAGAAAGTTATCAACCAGAATAAAGTTCCTCAACCCCTCGTAGGTGTTCTCCACATTCTCGAATCCGAGCCATTTAGTGAAGAAGTCCTTCTCTGCGTTGATAGTTGTTTGCGGATCAACTTGGCTGGATGGAGTGTTTTCGTAATACTTCTTTCGGAATGTTGCCGCGTTGTGCCCGTATGCGTTTAGCAGTTCCTTCTTTAGCACCTGGTAGCTGCTTTGCATCGAGTGATCGTGGTTCTGGCAAATCGTGAGGGCTTTCCCATGCACGAAGTCCAACAAGATTTCGGACCACTCCCTCTCTTGGACATTAAACTTTGCTAGTTTAATTTCAAAGCGTTTCAGATAGTCGCCGATGTCGTCCTTGTCTTCCGCAAAAGGTTGTATTTTCTTTTTCATCCATGCGGCGCTACAATGGCTTTCTATATTGGCGCTATTGTTGCTGTTCCCTTCAATGGGCACACTTACACCAGCCTCTATCCTCATCTGCTCAACTTGAATTCTCACTTTTCTGTCCGCCTCTTCTTTCTTCTCCCTCTCTGCACGTTCCGCCTCTCTAACCTTTTCCCTCTCCAACTTTTCTGCCTCTCTAACCTTTTCCCGCTCTATGCGATCTGCTTCTTCTTTTTCCTTTTCTCTGCCTCTAGCTTTCTCTCTCTCCAAGCGTTCGGCTTCCATAATTCTCTCCTTCTCCAAGCGCTCTGCTTCCCTAATTCTCTCCTTCTCCAAGCGCTCTGCTTCCCTAATTCTTGTTCAGGCTTCCGCGCGGTGGTGATGCTTGTAGATATATCTAGTGTAGATCTACGTCTGGATGGAGGTAATACCGAACTCAAAACTACTACAGTAACACCGGCGAAAAGCCGAAACAATCAAAATAGGTAGTCGACGCTGGTGCTGTTTACAAATACATTTAATAACTAAGAAGGGAATCGTCCGATGTCAGCTATGTCCGTAAATCCGTATCTAAATTCTACTGCTCTACACAAAGCATCCTCTTTCTAGCGTCACTAAGAGCGTTCTTGTTTTTTAAAGATCTGTCACGTCATTTGTCGCTAAGTAAAACTTTCCCCTAATTCCCGAAACAAATAACTAATTCCTAATCATGTCATAACAACATACAGATAGACAGACAGACAGAGATACAGAGAGACAGACAGAGAGACAGGCAGAGAGACAGAGAGACACAGAGACAGAAAGAAAGCGATACAGAGCTACAGAGATGCAAATAGACAGAGAGACAGAGAGACAGAAAGACAGACATACAGAGAGACAGACAGACAGAGATACAGAGAGACAGAGTGTAAGACAGAGAGACACAGAGAGACAGAGATACAGAGAGACAGACATACAAAGAGACAGATAGACAGAGAGACAGACAGATAGAGAGACAGACAGAAAGATAAAAGGGAATGAAAGTGGTACAGCGATATGCACACAGAGAGAGAGGGAGAGAAACATACAGACATAGAGACATACAGACATAAAGAATTACAGACATACAGACATAGTCATACAGTGAAAGACAAAAGAGAAAGAAAGAGACATAGATAGACACATATAGAAAGTCAGATGGAGATATACATAGAAAGAACGAGAAAAGAGAGAGAGAGACACGGAGAAAGTCACACACCGAGAGTAACAGAGAGAGATAGAGACAGACGTACAGACATTGAAATGGAGAAAGAAAGAGAAATATAGAGACACAAAGAGAGATACAGACAGACACAGATACACAGAGAGACAAAGAGAAAGAGAGATAGAGAGAAAGAGAGATAGAGAGAAAGAGAGATAGAGAGAAAGAGAGAAAGAGAGAAAGAGAGAAAGAGAGAAAGAGAGAAAGAGAGATAGAGAGATAGAGAGAAAGAGAGATAGAGAGATAGAGAGAAAGAGAACAAAGAGAAAGAGAGATAGAGAGAAAGAGAGAAACGGTCTATAAGTTCTAACTTAGAAGTTCACTATCCAAAATAAACACTTCCTTGGATAGCAGTGGGCATGGCAAGGTTATAACAATATATATATATATATATATATATATATATATATATATATATATATATATATATATATATATATATAATTATATCTAAATCTAAATATAGAATAATCTAGATCTATTTAGATCTAGATTTTAATACTAAATATTTACGTACATTCTCTTAAAGTGGCCTGACATTATAAAATATCTCTAGTTCTAGATTAAGTCTAGACGAATTAGAACTAATCAATCAATTCGAAATCAGGTTGAAGACTTCATATGAATTGACACACTGAAAGGAACTGCTCTATTTAGATCAGTAAAATTTAGCAAAATCTAGTAAACATTTAAATTTTCGCGGGCGCTAACGAACAAACAAGAATAGCCAATTTTGCAAGATGCGTACTTGTAGGCAACTCTGCATAATGGAGACAGAGAAATAGACATACAGAGACAGAGAGACCGAGAGACAGACATACAGAGAGACAGACATACAGAGAGACAGAAATACAGAGAGACAGAGAGACAGACATACAGAGAGACAGCGAGACAGAGAGACAGACATACAGAGACAGAGAGACAGAGAGACAGACAAACAGGACAGATAATAAGGAACATTGATTTCTGAGTGATTTTTATTTTGCACTAAGTCCCTTATAATACAGAAATTCGAAAGATTTAATAGAATACACTTCTCTATGTTATTTTCTTTGGATTGAAGTAGGTTTATATACAAATAGATCCTTATTAAACAGAAAGCTGAAGAGTTAAGAAATAAATATCAATACAGCAACATACGAATGGGTGACAAATAGTTTTACACTATGTTTGAAATTATTTTTGACATTATCACATGGTGAATATATATATATATATATATATATATATATATATATATATATATATATATATATATATATATATATATATATAAGATCTTTAATTTACTCTTAAGTGTCATTTTCTCAATATATAACTTTACCATGTTAAGGTTAAGGTGAGACTGTGTTGTGATGGTGCTTTAATCGGTGAAATACAACAGAGTAACTTAACTTTTGCAGACAATAAAAATAAATGACGTTCTTTTTAGGACTGGTTTCAGAGGTTTAAATACAGATACGTGAGGACATATGCCGTTGAGTGTCCACAATGAAGCCTAATCTTGTTTAATACGTGTGAAAATGATACATTTTATCTGCCAATAATGTACATGAATATTACAAAACTAGGAAAAAAGGTAAACATAATCTCTATTTTTTCTCTATTTCTCTGTCTTTCTCTCTATATGTTTCTTCTCTCTCTATTTGTGTCTATGTCTTTGTCTCTTTTTCTATCCGGGTCTATCTCTCTATGTCTCTCTCTCTCTCTCTCTCTTACTCTCGGTGTGTGACTATATTTGTGTCTCTCTCTTTTCTCTTTCTTTCTCTGTGTGTCTCTCTCTGACTTCCGCTGTGAATTTATCTATGTCTCTATCTCTTGTCTCTTTCTCTTTGTATGTCTTTCTTTGGCTATGTCTCTATGCCTCTCTCCGCGTCTCTCGCTGTATCTCTTTATCTCCCTTTGTCTCACTCTTTGTGCGTGTCTCTTTATCTTTCTGTATGTGTGTGTGTCTCTCTATTTATGTGTCTTTCTCTCTCTCTCTGTTTAGATCTTAAAAACTATCGAGAAAAACATTTAAAAAATACTTTAAAAAAAAGGTTATTATTAAGTGTAATTGTATTAAATAATTTTGATCAGTCATGTAATTATAGGCATCAATAACTAAGACATAATACATCCGTGTGATAAAACATATTTTTTCACGAATTCTTTTTGTTTAGCTTTAAGCTTTCTCAATGTGCTGTGATCACTTGTTGAACTCTCTTTTCTCCGAGTTTATTTGAAATTAAAGCTGGTGTCGTCTTTGTCATGTTTCTAGGGAAGTAACAGGGAAGTAACAGGGAAGTAACTATTGTTCATATAAAGGTAAATAAACGAAAAAAAAAACAAATAATCTCCACAATTACTTAACGTAATTTTTTATTTTATTTCTGTTCCGTTTTTGTTCTATGGTGAGACTCTTGGTTAACAAGATATCGACACAAAACGTCAACTTCGTAGTTTATAATTCATTTAATCTTCATTAACACTAGAAACACTCTTTCGTTTCTATTCTTCCATTTTGGTTCTGTCCCTTCCAACACGCATTCGCAACATTCCACATTTACATGCGCACGTAACAACTACATTAGATAAAAAGCGTGGTCGAGAGGCTAAGTATGCTTGAACTTGGCTTGACTTGGCTCGAGGTTCGACACCCGACTCGGACAGAGTTGTGTTTACTGAGCGCCTAAAGGCAGCACAGAAAACCAATTCCTAGATACCCCCTCCCCCCCCCCCCCACACACTGGTCCACAAATGAGATTGGACCAAAGCGCTCTGAGCATGCTGTAAGCATGAAAGTAGCGCTATATAAAAGCTATAATAAATATAATAAATAAATACAAATTAAATTTATTTTACAAAATTAAATTCAATAAACCACTAACGTTAACGCGATGCAAATGTATGACCAAAAAAATTATAACATGCCAACAACAAACCACAATATGTCATTGCTGTATTTTAAATATCAACATATACGGATACTTTCCTATGTGCTATAGTGTATTGGGGCATGTAGCGATCGAAATTCGCGCTCGAAGATGATATTATCGCTGTGCTAACTGATATTCGCTTTAATAAGCCCATTGCATTTAAAGTAAGGAAAGGTTTTGGGTCTATTACATTTTTGATACCACTTCTACTTCAGATTGATTTGACTTTCCTGTCGGCATTGACATCAGTCATCAGTGTTAATGCCATTTTCATTAAGTGAACACTTGAAAACAAGTTGGTATCATACAATTTTAAAATTTTTTTCAAAAATAGCATTTTTTCTTTTCTTTTTTCTTTACAATAACTCTATTCAAGTCAAAACTTCATAAAACATTTAAGGCAAATGGTGAGATCTGGACACGGATTTCAAAAACGGCTTAGCTGATTTTCTAAGAAATTTAACAGTTGATGTATATTGCCGAAAAAGGAATTACTAGCTCCTTTACCTCACTCTAGTTTGACCTTTATAATTTTCAATAATAAGTAAATAAATAAATGTTGTTTTTTTCTGTTCTTTCTCTTTTAGCTAGCATTTTGCTGTTGAGCTGTGAGCTCTTTTGCAGCCTTGGACAAAGAAAAAAAGTGTGCTGTTTTCTTCAGTTGTTCAGCACTGCCGTACAGGGTGTTGGTTATTGTTGGGCTGGAGTGGAAGTAGGGTCTGCCTAAGGTGGATTAGGAAGGGGCATTCAAAGAGTTTACGGTTTCATAAGGGTGGGCGCAGTGTCTACAAAGGAATAGGTGTGTAAAATCTTTTTTATTAAGTTAATAATTTAACAAAGATGTGTGTGTCACAAGTCGAGTCTGTGACCTATTTCGACCAGTTTCTAGAAGCCCGAGGTCAAACCAGTGCTGTCCAGCGTTAACAAGTTAATTTTAGGTATCCAACCAAAGAAAGAGTTTAAGGGAAAAAATAGCATACGTCAGCTTCTAGAGGTTCAAAGCTACTAAAATAATTATCTGAGAAGTTTCCGTGATTCTGGAATGTACGATTGAGAAAGGTATAAATTGGGGGAAAGTCAGTGATTTGGGGTCCTCGCTTAAAATGATTTAATAGAGTGGTTGGTGCTCGCATAGTAACGGTTCTTGTAGAGCAATAGTCCTCACGTAGTCCTCGCTTAGTAATGGTTTGGTAGAGTAATAAGTTTTGTGATATTATCGGGTCCATTATTAAAGTTTTATTAATTGAAGTGATACTAGTTGAAGTGATATTAGTTAAAGTTACAAGTTTTGTGTATTATAAGATTTGAATTGAGACGCTATTTATATAAGAAAGTTGAAGAAGTATTATTAAAGAAGTTTTGAAGAAAATACAGAGAGATGTTTCTTTCTTAATTTCATTAATTTATCAAGTTCATTAATAAAATCCTCGGCTTATCGTCACAGTGTGTAATTTAATTAATTGAACTATTTTAGATTGCTCTGTACGGAGGAGGATGTTATTACTGTCCAGTTTATTTGGCGTGGTCATCTCTTTGTACATGGCCCTGCACGTGTTTCCTGAGGCAAATTAGTCGCATATTCTATATTCTGTATGTAAATTTGCCTTGACGTTTGGGTTAGATAGATTACATCTCTTTTTTTGGTTGTTTCTTAGATGAATTTATCTGTGGTCGTGATATTTAGTTTTGACATCATATGAAATATTACAGCGATTAATGTTGTCAACTCTCTTGGGCAGGATAAGGTGCTGAAGTGCTTGCAGGGTGTATTGAGATTCTTTAAAGACAACAATATCTGTTGGTGATTATTTGTCTGCATAAATTTTTTTCTCAATTGTTCAAAATACTATGATCATTCCTTTAAATTCTGCTTGAAGTTTGAGTGGTAATCACCACTTGAAGCCCTTATTTTAATTATATATTTTAGGGGAATCCCAAGAGAGCACCAAAACCAGCATTGACGATGGCTTTTAATGGTGATTTATCAATGTTTATTGGGATATTAGTTTTTGGACAGTTTTCACTTGTTTCAAGCCATTCTTCTTTGAGCTTCAGAGGATATGATTAATTTGTTAGGGTATCGTATAATAAATGTGTATCAATTGCTGGTTGTTTGTAGTTAAGTCCAGAAGTTATGTTAAAAAAATTGGTAATTTTGCTTTTTGTTATTTATTATGTTTTTAGGGCTAGTTGAATCAGAGTTTTTTAGCTTCTTTTGTTAGTTCTTTCGATCCCTTTCAATTGTGTTTGCTTTACCTTTAGGTATTTTAGCATTGGTATGCATTTTTATAGCATTTATTATTGTAAATACTTATTTGTTTTATTTATTTATAACAGTGTTTCCCAAACAATTCGCACATAATCAGAATTTAACGGAACACTTTGCTTAATTTTAAGGGAGGTTCATTCACATATTGGCTAACTAAACATTTTATCAATCCAGTGGTTCCTCCTGGAACATTAGGGTTATACGGAACACAGTTTGGGAAACACTAATTTATAAGATAGAATTATTTGATTATGGAAACAGTAAATAAACAAATGTTTATATTTTCTCAAAGGTAATAATAATTATTTTCAAACAAAAACAACAACATAAATTTAATGTGTATGTATACTTCATTTCTAGCTGTACCAAATTTAAATGTATAGAAATCTAAAAATTTTTTTTTTACAGAAAACTGTGAAAGTATCAACAAAATTTTCTTTGAAGGGAAGTGCTATTCTGTTTATAAGAGTGAATAGCAGTAGGCCGAAGCTAAAAATAGTGTCTTATTTATTTTTTAGCTTTATGTCCATCCTCCCCCCCCCCCCCCCCAAAAAAAAAAAGTTATTTAAAATGTTTAAGTTAATTGGTCTCAGGGGTAAGCACATTTTAAAATTTATAACTTAAATTCTGTTCTATGCACAAAACAAGACACAAAAGCAAAACATCTACACTAGCGAAAATAGTCAATTTCTTTGAAACAATTGAGAAAGCGCTTTCGGAAAAATCTATCTATCTATCTATCTATCTATCTATCTATCTATCTATCTATCTATCCTGTTGTTAATGTCTTTATCCAGTAGAATATTGTTGGATATGATGGAGCCGAGATAGCAAAGTGATGCACAATTTCTAGTGTTTGGCCATTAATTTTATTTCAAATGAGAAAGTAGTAAAGTGCAGTGTTTGTGTTCTGAACTAGTATCTTAGTCATGCTTTGACTAATATTTAAGCCGAACTTCTGGCAAGCAGCAGATATTTTGTCAACCAGGGACTGAAGCTGAATATCAGAATCAGCCACAATAGCTGCATCATCGGCATACAGGAGTTCCCTGATAAGTAACTTGATACATGGAGTGATCGTTCAATGAACGTGTGTGTTACCCGTGCTTGTAATCGTGCTAGCATTTGTAATCGTGTTCGCATTATCGTAGTCTGTGAATCGTGACCAGTCTGTACTGTGTTTTTGTGTGTATCAGTTGTGTTTTATTGAAATAAAGCCTTGTTTCTAAGGTTATGAGTTGATTTAGTATATTACAATACATTAAATAGTTTAGAAATAGTGACTTGGCAGAATTTAAGTAATTGGTTAATATGCATGACTAAATGCATGACGCGTAGACGTAATCATCTTCTTTTTTGAAGTAACGTCTGTATTATATAAGATAAGAAGATATTTTTCCAGAGGATCTTGTATTGAGAAACACGCCTTTGTTTATGTCGCTGTACGCATAATGCAGTAGACAGGAGAAGAATATGCCAAACAGAGTAGGTGCGAGCACACATCCCTGCTTGACACCACTGATAACCTTAAAAGGTGCTGATTGGGCTCCATTGAATTCGACAGTACATTTAGTTTCCGCCTGAAAGCACTCAATGAACTTCAGTAGTTTGGGAGAGCAACCTATTTTCTTTAGGAGTTTTAAATGGCCACTTCTACTTTTACACAATTTTACACGGCTATATTCATCTTCAAACGCATCATTATATACCCCACCATACAAAAGAACTCGTGGAAATAATTTATATATTGATATTTAAAATAAAGCCATTGCGACTTCTCTTTTGTCGTTGGTATATTAGATTTCTGGTCATACATTTGAATCGTGTAACAGTTAGTGGTTTATTGAATTTCCGTTTTTTAATACATTTGAAATTGTATCTAATGAAATAAAAAAGAACTTTTCGCTAAGTTATTTTGGAGATGATATTTTTTGTTACCTTTTTGTCAACAATAGTTACTTCAACAGACCATGACAAAGGCGATGCCAGCTTTAATTTCAAATAAGGTTGGAGAAAAGAGAGCTCAACATAATATACTAGCAAAGAGGTGACTTAACATCAAAGAGGTTGCCATGACGACGAGCAAGCAGATCAACACAATCGGGCATAAAGCCAAAAAAAATAATAGTAATAATCCTGTAAGACCTTAATAAAGTTTAGTGTGAAAACTTACCATGAACGCACTACCACGAGCTGTAGTGCCAGCGGGAAGTATAGCGAGGCACAGTTTAAGATTGCATTCTAATAACATTTTTGACAGAACTCTAAGAAAAATAAACATTAAACATCGTACGACATTTAATGACGTGACACAAACCTATTATACCGATGTGGGCATACTGACAATCAGAAACAAATTAAAATAAATGTCTGTCAGTAAGGCGGATTGAAACCGGGCTACAGAAACGTTATTTTCTTGTTATTTTTGAAGATTAAACGTTACTGACGGAGACAGAGACACACACGCACTCACAGAAAGAGAGAGATAGACACAAACAGGAAGAGAGAGATAGACACAAACAGAAAGAGAGATAGACACAAACAGGAAGAGAGAGATGGACACAAACAGAAAGAGAGATAGACACAAACAGGAAGAGAGAGATAGACACAAACAGAAAGAGAGAGATAGACACAAACAGAAATAGAGAGATAGTCACAAACAGAAAGAGAAAGATAGACACAAACAGAAAGAGAGAGATAGACACAAACAGAAAGAGAGATAGACACAAACAGAAAGAGAGATAGACACAAACAGGAAGAGAGAGATGGACACAAACAGAAAGAGAGATAGACACAAACAGGAAGAGAGAGATAGACACAAACAGAAAGAGAGAGATAGACACAAACAGAAATAGAGAGATAGTCACAAACAGAAAGAGAAAGATAGACACAAACAGAAAGAGAGAGATAGACACAAACAGAAAGAGAGAGATAGACACAAACAGAAAGAGAGAGATAGACACAAACAGGAAGAGAGAGATAGACACAAACAGAAAGAGAGATAGACACAAACAGAAAGAGAGATAGACACAAACAGGAAGAGAGAGATAGACACAAACAGAAAGAGAGATAGACACAAACAGGAAGAGAGAGATAGACACAAACAGAACGAGAGAGATAGACACAAACAGAAATAGAGAGATAGTCACAAACTGAAAGAGAGAGATAGACACAAACAGAAAGAGAGAGATAGACACAAACAGAAAGAGAGATAGACACAAACAGAAAGAGAGATAGACACAAACAGGAAGAGAGAGATAGACACAAACAGAAAGAGAGATAGACACAAACAGGAAGAGAGAGATAGACACAAACACAACGAGAGAGATAGACACAAACAGAAATAGAGAGATAGTCACAAACTGAAAGAGAGAGATAGACACAAACAGAAAGAGAGAGATAGACACAAACAGAAAGATAGATAGATACAAACAGGAAGAGAGAGATAGACACAAACAGAAAGAGAGAGATAGACACAAACAGAAAGAGAGAGATAGACACAAACAGAAAGAGAGATAGACACAAACAGGAAGAGAGAGGTAGACACAAAAAGAAAGAGAGAGATAGACACAAACAGAAAGAGAGAGATAGACACAAACAGGAAGAGAGAGATAGACACAAACAGAAAGAGAGAGATAGACACAAACAGAAAGAGAGATAGACACAAACAGGAAGAGAGAGATAAAAGGGAGGCAATGACATGCAGCGATAGACACAGAGAGAGGCATAGAGACATAGTCAAAGAAAAGACACAGAGAGAGAAAGAGGCAAGAGATAGCGAGACATAGAGAGGTACACAGAGAAAGTCAGAGCGAGACACACAGAGAAAGAGAGAGAAAAGTGGGAGAGACAGAGATAGTCACACACCAAGAGTAACAGAGAGAGAGACACACACACACAGACACGCACAGAGAGAGAAATAGAGAGAAAGTCAGAGAGAAACAGAGTAATAGAGACAGAGAAAAATTACCATTTTTCTTTTTTTATAATAATTCTGTACATTATTGCTGGAGAAAATGTTACATTTTAACACGTATTTAATTAAATTAGGCTTCTTCCTTTGGGAATGGGTTTTTTAAAAAATATCACCGACAAAATAGCGCGTACTTATATATAATGTGTATTAAGGTACGGGATTTTAGTCAGTGAAGGTCGTTTGCAGCATTTGTCTTCAATAATATATATATATGAGCATTTCCTATTTGTAGAAAAAGAGAGAACTTTAAAATTATATATCTTTCTCCCTTTTCATCAATTGGAAAAAGTGCAGAACTAAAATATATATATATTTGAAAAGTTGTGACCCCGTTCATGGTTTAGTTATATGATTATGCGTGTGTTACACATGTGTGTTATAGTATAATTAGAAATATTAATTATCTGAGGGGTCTCTCTTTGATCAAACCAGGGCGTCTCTTGCCGCAACATTCAACATTGGAAAACCTAGGTTTGTCAGGGCTAGTTTAAGCGAGCACATTTCTTATCTGTAAATACTTCCTTTGATGAACTAAATGATGCTCGGCCAGATGTTGTGGGCTATTTGTATTACTATTGGGAGAAACATTATGTTTTTCGCCAGAGACGAAATCGCACAGGGACTCCAAGATTTCTGATAGCAATATGGAAGGTTAGAGATCGAGTACAGGACAGTCCACCAGGAACAAACAATTCAGTGGAGGGATGGCACATTGCATTTCAGTTGTCTAATGACGGTCATCACCTATATAAGTTCAGCTCTTATTCCATAGTGAACAGAAGAGAACACTGAGAACAAGATTCTGAGGTTCAAAGCTGTAAAACGAAGTCAAGCTGCAAGCAAGACAAAGTACCTACAACTTAACAGACGTCTTGCAGCTATAATGCCAATATACGGAAACAAGCATCTGATGGAGTTTCTACTTGACATTCCAGACAATTTTACTTTGTGAAAGTGTGTGTGTTTGTGTGTAGATCTGATACGTATGGAAGTGCACTTTTAGAGTATAAATCCCGGGCATACTACCCTACCTCATAGTGGCGCCCGGGTGGAAACGATCCTAAGAGGAAACGATTAGGCTAAAGGGTAGCAAAAACAAGACTCCCGTGGGGGTGCCTAAGGGGGTACGAGAGTATCAATATTGCGTACTATAATAATTGCATAATGTTCGCATATTTATATTTTTAAGATATCTAAAGGGTTTCCTGTTAAGTGACTGAAAAATAATGATAAAATTACAAAAATATATTGGCTTTATTCATATTTTAAGATATCTTAAGTATTTTTAGCAAAATGACTGATAAATATTTTCCCGCGCTTTTTTGTCGGCATTATTAGTTAGGGCTATTTATTTTGTCGGCGCTATTGCTGTTTTTGTCGGGGAAACCAAAACTATACTTATTACTTTATTTAGTTAAGCTAGAATATGATAGATGTTGTTTGCTTTTTGCCTTACTGGAGAAATCTTTGCCAGTTGTCTTTCGATGTGATACAGTTAACAATATGTACAGTAAATAATTGATTCACATTTTTTAAATTTTATTTTATTTGAAAAAGTATTCACTGTGCACTTAATATCGCATAGATATTGGGGGAGATCACCAGTTTTATTTCTTTAATATTCTCCGTAACAAGAAAGTTGAAGCTAAGACTTTTCCCATAGGTGGCGACTTGCACCCCTCCTGTAGAAAAGCATGCGTGCGCCCCTGATTGTGAATCTGCTCCAAATTTACAATATATACACTCTATGTAGTAGGTAAACGATATTTAAAAAAATGGGTTTTAAGTAGGTGTGTCAACACCAGTAAAATATATTATTAAACTCTCGATATATTATGCTTATACATACTAGCTTGCCCTGGATGTGGCAAAATATGTAGGTTACAGGTGGAGCTGCGCAGCCACGGGAAATACAAGAGAGATCACCAGTTTTATTTCTTTAATATTCTCCGTAACAAGAAAGTTGAAGCTACGACTTTTCCCATAGGTGGCGACTTGCACCCCTCCTGACTCGAAAATAAGCTTTAATATTATAATTCTTCTTCTTATTATTATTATATACATACTAGTGAATAACCCACGGCCCGCGGGTCTTAATTTGCGTACTACTAATATTGTCACTTTACAGGGCCGCAGCGAAAGATGTGGCCCCATTCGTGCGAAATTTTAAAATGCCGCCTCCCACCTTTTTATTTCTAGAAAAAAAAAAGAGAAAACTCCATTAAAACTAAGCTAAACACTGTATCAAAAGTGCCCTATTTAAACTAATTTTGTTTTCCGTTCATATTCGCATGGTTGTTGTGGCCCTCGAGTACAACAATGAACCATGCACTAAGAACTATTTCGGATTGACGAGCATTCAGAAATCTGTGAACTTGGTTCTTTGTGATAAACATTGAAAGCTGATCTTGTACAGACTACGCGCTTATATTTGCAACGAATTTATAATTGATAAGTGGGTACTTTACCATGGACAGTGTAAATAATCATAAAATATTTACAATCTCTTGATAAATTTGACAGCTCAACAGTGTTATAGGTCTGGACGTGAATATGTTTACATGTTAGTCTTCTTTTTTATTGTAAGTTAAATGCGTTGGGTGAAACGTTGAAACCGTTTTTGACTTTTTGTCCACTTTTATAATACTTATAACGAATGTATTTCGGAGATATGTTCCTTGATTCAGAGGTGCCTACTAATTCATCCAACACACCCTAAACACAAAATGAAGCAACTCATCGCTGAAAATTGTTCTTGAATTTAATACAAAATAATTAATCCAAAGAACAAGTGACGTATACAATGACTTAAATTATCAACAGTAACGCAGTGTTTCTCACGTTTCCGGGGGTCGGGGGAGCGCCTTGATAACACAGTTTTTGTTCGGACCCCCTTAGAAGCTTAGGAGCTATGTAGAGGAACTCTCGCCCCTGTATATAAAGCACTCAAGTAAAGATACAGATGATCAATGATCCAAAACATAATAATTGTAATAATAAACCATTACGGAATACCTGTATTATTTTAAAAATAAAACGCTAAAAAGAGATTTAAATACCGTTATATATATTTGAGGAGAATGTAGATAAAATATTAATTTAAAAAATAATTAAGTTTTACTACGAAATTGACATAATTAAAATGTATTTTAAACTACAACTATAATTTGCATTTGTAATTGTAGCATGTGCTAAATTAAGAAACTCCATCAGCTTCGTAAATTAGAAAATGTTTTTTTTTTAGTTTTACTTATTTGAATAATTTAAATTCATAAAAACGAAGCAGAATTGATACGGATCATTCAAGCTTTATGTTTTTGGGCTCACCTGCTCATAATATGCGTTCTCTGATTACAATAAACATTGATTTCTATACGATTTTTTTTCAACCCTAAATCCACTATGTTACAGAAATTCGAAAGATATTATAATAGAATGGACGTTTTTGTGCTATTTTTTTATTTATTGAAGTTGATTAATTTAAAAATAGATCTCATTCAACAAAAAGCTTAAGAGATTATATATTAGAAAGAAGAAAAAAAAAGACCGAGGCAGTCAACACGCAAAGGTGTGGTATCATGTTTGACACTATGATAGAAATTATTTTTTGACATTATTATATGGTGAGAATATTTCTACTTAATTTATTCATAGTGTCATTTCCTCAATATATAACTTTAACTTTACTATTTAAATCTGAGACTGTATTGTGATGTTCACCGGGTTAACAGTATAGGACTAATTAACCTAACTTTGTTATAGACAACAAGCCAACCCTGACAATTTTTTTTAGAGGTTCAAAGAAAAAACACGTAACAGGATGTAGAGATTCTAAATAGAGGCAAAAGACACAGAGAAATGGAGAGAGACGGTCGACAAATCTTGCATGGTGCCCCAACGGTCCAACAGACTAAAAAATAGGTAAAGGTGAAGTAAGCAAGATGTAACACTGGGTGTCCAGACAAAAAGTCATATTTCGTTTAATATGTGTTAAAAAGTAAAATTTTATCTACCAGTAATGTACATGAATATTACAAATGTAGAAAAATGGTAATCATAATTTGTCTCCGTATCTATTTCTCTATCTCCCTCTCTGCCTTTTGTTTTAATTCTCTTTTTTTCTATCTCTCTCTATTTATGCGTCTCTCTGCGTGTGCCTCTGTGTCTCTATGTATCTCTCTCTCTGTGTCTCTATATATGTCTTTTTCTCTCTCCTGGTCTGTATCTGTACGTCTCTCTCTCTGTCTCTCTGCTACTATCTCTGTTTCTCTTCCTCTTTTCTCATTTTTTATCTGTGTGTCTCGCTCTGTCTCTGTGTGTCTCTCTCTCTTTCTCTGTGTGTCTCTCACTTTTTATGTGTGTCTCTCTCTTTCTCTGTGTTTCTCCCTCTGAATTTCTCTGTGTCTCTCTTTCTCTGTGTCTCTCTCTCTCCTTCTCTGTGTATCTCGCTCTTACTCTGTGTGTCTCTCTCTCTTTCTCTGTTTGTCTCGCTCTTACTCTGTGTGTCTCTCTCTCTTTCTCTGTGTGTCTCCCTCTAACTTTCTCTGTGTGTCTCGCACTTTTTCTGTGTGTCTCTCTCTTTCTCTGTGTTTCTCCCTCTGAATTTCTCAGTGTGTCTCTCTTTCTCTGTGTCTCTCTCTCCTTCTCTGTGTGTCTCGCACTTACTATGTGTGTCTCTCTCTCTTTCTCTGTGTGTCTCGCTCTTACTCTGTGTGTCTCTCTCTCTTTCTCTGTGTGTCTCCCTCTAACTTTCTCTGTGTGTCTCGCTCTTTCTCTGTGTTTCTCCCTCCGACTTTCTCTGTGTGTCTTGCTCTTTCTCTGTGTTTCTCCCTCTGACTTTCTCTGTGTCTCGCTCTTTCTCTGTCTTTCTCCCTCTGACTTTCTCTGTGTGTCTCGCTCTTTCTCTGTGTTTCTCCCTCTGACTTTCTCTGTGTGTGTGTCTCTCTCTCTGTTACTATCGTTGTGTGACTATCTCTGCGTCTCTCCCTCTTTTCTCGTTCTTTCTCTGTGTCTCCCTCTGACTTTATCTGTGTACCTCTCCATGTTCTTCTCTATCTCTTGTCTCTTTGTTTCTGTATGTCTTTCTTTGACTATGTCTCTTTGTCTCATTTCTGTGTCTCTTACTGTTTCTTTTTTTATTTTTCTTTGTCTCTCTAATTTTATGTGTATTATTATTATTATTATTATTAATGTTGTTATTATATATGTGTGAGTCTCTCTTTCTGTGTGCGTCTGTATCTCCGTCTGTAACGTTTAAATCTTAAAAACTAATACAAAACACACAAAAAATACTTTAAAAAAACAAAACAGTGCTTAAATAAAGTCTAAAATATAGCAATCAGTTTGGATCAGACTTGTAATTATATCTACTATTAACTTGCACATAATACATTTGTAGGGCGATAAATATAGTTATCATTTGTTTCTATTTAGCGTTTAGCTTCCTCGATGCGCTATAAATGGATGTGAACCGGAAAGGGAAGAACTGGGTATTTTAGTGAACGTTTACATCGGTGGTATCAAACTCATTTCAGCATGCGGGCCACAGTGGAAAGTAACAACAATTCAGCGGGCCGCACCACAAAAAGAGAATGATTTTTAATTAAATTTTACGAATACTATTCATTGATTTTAAGCGACGTCCGTCCGCCCGTCCCGTTTAGATGTCGTAAACTAGAAAAGTTATTGTATATCCTACATCATGAAATTTTAGACCATTTCAATTTCTGATGCTATGCAAACTGCTTTTAAATAAAACAACTAACCATTTTACAATTATTTCCTATTAGGGGGAGGGAACTTAATTTAAAACAAAAATTAATAAGTAGTTTTTCATATTGTTGCGGCCCTATGCTTCCCGGAGAGTACGCAGGATAAAGTAAGTTTTCATATAATCGCGTGAACGGCACCGTCGTGCGCAAGGCATATAACACTGAACTGAAATGAGATTTTAAATTTTTTTAAAAGAAATTATTTTCTTTAGGCTTTGAATAAGACATTAATCCATCTCTTGGTCTGCTGGGCCCTTGGGGCACCACATAAGATCTGCCTACCTTCTTTCTCCATTCTTCTCTGTCATTTGCCTTTAATAAAATTTCATTCTGATATACTTTATAAAAATATTAAAACCTACCTTTTAACTTTACCTGACTGGGTGGACCACTTCGGGGGCCGATTTTGAGCTTGTGTTTCCACACAATTTGTCTTTGTTACCTGTTTGTTTTTAAGATTACTGTCAATAATGTTACTAGTATGCAAATTTAAATTGTGCCTCTCAAAATGTCTCAATATCACTATAGCTCGTGGTATTAAGTTCCTGGCAAGTTTTCACACAAAATTGTATATAGGTCTTAACGGATTATTTTTATTTTTATTTGGCTTTATGCCCGATTGCTGTTGATCTGCTTGCTCGTCGTCATGGCTACCTCATCGAGCTTTGATGTCGAGTCACCTCTTTGCTAGTATATTATGTTGAACTCTCTTTTCTCCAACCTTATTTGAAATTAAAGCTGGCGTCGCCTTTGTCATGGTCTGTTGAAGTAACTATTGTTGACAAAAAGGTAACACAAAATATTATCTCCAAAATAACTTAGCGAAAAGTTCTTCTTTATTTCATTAGATACAATTTCAAATGTATTAAAAACTGAAATCAATAAAACACTAACTTTTACACGATACAAATTTTGATCGGAATTCTAACATGCCAACTAAACAATATAATACCCGATGGCTTTTTAAAAATATCAATATATTCCCAAACTTTAATATTGACCAATAGTATGGTGGGTTCTGTATATATATATTGTTCGTCCATCGTGGTTCGATGATGACCACTGAGGTCGTTTGCAATGCTTTTCTTCTCTGGCGTTTTTCTTCTGCCAGCATTGTTCTATTTTTCTGAGCAACCTGTGCGCCAGTTTTCATAGCGCGACGCCATGATGCTCTGTCATGTGCCTCTGTCTCCAAAGTGGCTGGGTCTATGTTGAACGCCTTCAGAGAAGCTTTGAGGGTGTCCCTGAAGCGCTTTCTTTGACCACCTTGCGAGCGCTTTCCTTCGCTTAGTTGGCCATGTGGGGCATGTAGCGATCAGACTTCGTGTTCGTAAATAAATATGGGCGCCGTGTCAACAAAGAGATAATTGTGTGGAATCTATTTTGTACTTTAGCATTGATATTTCTATTTATTTAATAGCAGTTGTATTTGTGCATACTTACATTTTTATTTTTTTAAATTTATAATCGTGTTTTCCAAACCTTTTCCTTAAGGGAACACTTAGAACATTGTAAATATAAAGCGGAACACTTGGTTATTTTTAGAGAGTTTAATTTACGTGATTACCTTACTTGGCGGCCTATTAGCTAATTTTTCCAGTGGTTCGTGGAAACTTTATTCAAGCCTTGCGGAACACTTGGGTTGTATGGAAAAGTTTGGGAAACACTGATTAATAAGTTAGACTTATGCTCATTAATTTAAAAACGTGTTAAGTATTAAACAGATTCAGCAGAAAATGACCTTGACACTTCATAGTGTGTTGTCTTCTTTCACGTTGATCTCACTTCTGCTTCAAGTATATGGACAAACTGGTAAGACATAATTACTACAGTAGGGCATATTTATCATTGCTACATATATGTTGATTTGTTTTGTTATTTGCAATAGAGAAATAGGGAATAACTATACATCTCTCCGCCTTCCGATAAAAATCAATGTCTTACCAGCTATGTCTAGCCACTTCTTCCAACTGGATCTGAGACATGGGTTCAAGAAAGAAAGCAACGAAGACTACTTGAACGCTTTCAACAAAAAGGATTTCGCCTCATCACGGACATATGGTGGCAAGACCGAAATACAGACAGCGATGTCCTTGAGAACGCCGGTATGGACTGTAGAATGGGACTTCTTATTGTCCGATAGTAACGCTGGAGAGGGCATGTATCCCGTATGGGAGTTTAACGTATGCCAAATGCAGTCTTTTTGATTGAGCTGAAAGGTGATCGACGTAACAGAGGTGCACAACGGAAACGCCTGAAAATCAGATTAGGCGCTAACTTGCTTTAACTAACAGACGAGAGCATCAGATTGCAGGCAGCTTCAGAACGAAGACAACTGTTTGTCACTTACTAAAGCCGCAGGATGAACGCTCAAGACCAATCTGCTGCCGAGGACAGACGTAGACGGCGACCTCGGGCAGAGAATGGTTATCATCGCGCTTGTTGGTCGCAGCTGGTCATTTTTCTTTTTTAAACCATAAATACATTTACCAATGTTTAAAATTTTCTTATTTATTCCTAGACTATATCTATAAATATATAAAGACCATTCGGTCTATAGGTCAGATGATGTTAAGGTCATCTGTTCTGTGACTAACGGTTAACGAGCAGAGTGTCATGTGGCCAGCACTATTTCCCCCTACTTAAGCCATTAGAGTTGGGTAGACACAGGAGCGCCATAAAAAATCACAAAGTTTAAAATCACAGTCTTTACCGAGATTCGAACCCTATTTCGGAACCCAAGTGCTTAACCACATCACCACCGAGCCCGATGTGGTAGATTCACAATGTACTATTTTTTAAAATTTAATCATAAATTATTTGGAAATATAAAACCATAAATATAATGCTTTATATTTTATCTCTTTCTTTACCAAATTTAATTTTATACAAATCTAATACAATTATTTTTTTTTACAGAGAACTGTCCAACAGTGGACCACATTTTGTCAACAGGGAAGTGCTATCGTATTTATCGAATTAACAAATCATGGGACAGAGCTAAAGTTAGAGTCTTATATAACTTTTATATGAAAAAGAAGAGGCCATTTTAAGACATGTATGCACCAGTTAAGCCCTGGGTTTCTTATCCACATTATTAGTAAAATCATGTAAATAATAATAGAAACTGACGGAGGGGGTATGATTAAAAAGAGTTGAGTTTTAGGTAAATGAAAAAAAAATAGATATTGTTATTAATATTTCTTATGTTACGATTCTCACTATTCAGGCATTATGCAAAGTGTTCCACACGACACCACAACTCAAAGAACTTGACAACTCAGGGCTCGAAAGTAACGTAACAGTTTAATGTCCAATAAATCCAAGCAGCCAATTCGTTACAATTGGCAGCACGCAACACTGAGTGTACAAATATTTTAATGTTAACTACCGTACCGCCGTATCAACTCTTTTACTAGCCTCTCCGCCTCGTCCCGGACTTGCGCTGGGTTCAACTGTTCAGGACTGACCTCATATAATGTGCTCGTTTGACATGATTGCAGATCAAGATCTTCGTTCGTCTTGACAGTACTCCGCACCGGAACATCCTAATGCTGCGCTGTACAGAACCAAACTGAACCAAGTCGTTTGTAGTGAACCATCCTAATGCTGCGCTGTACAGAACCAAGTCGTCTTAAGTGAACCGGACTGTATTGAAACGTCTGAAACACTTCCGCTTTTTATATAGTGTCCCGCTGGCTGATGGAACCATTCTGGTTAATCACGTGCCTACACCCAGCGTGACGGGCCTAAATAATTTTCATATTAGATGTTTCGCCAGTCGGATAGTCACGGTTGACCTCTCGTCTAGCGCTGACCTAGGGCGATTTGTGTAAGCTGATTCTCTACACATCATGACCTTCTTCTGTGTCACCACCAGAGATATACGAGATAATAATAATGCACTTTAAAACGACCATTATTTTTTTTCAAAATGAGTCATGCATTTTGTATGTACATAATTTACACATTTGTGTGAAATCTAAGACTTCATAATGATTGCTTTTGGTTATTAACTATGTGTGCAACTCACTTCCCCAAAGTCTTTGGCCTTCTAGTAACAAGATTAAATGTAGTGTTTAAAATACATTATATAATCATTCATCTAATCATTCATCAAGTCCAAGATCCGTATATCAACAATAAAGTAGAAAATCAATTAATCATATATGTTAAGACAAACTCGGACTGAATCATTTCTTTATAACAATCCCATCATTAAATAACCTTGGTTAGGCCAATAATAGAATATGCATCCACCGTGTGGGACCCCTCAACTCAAGAAAACATTAAGAAACTGGAACAAACACAAAATAGAGCAGTGATATTCATAACAAACGAATATTCATATTCAACTAGGGTAACACCATTAGTAAAATCACTAAATTTAGAAAGCCTTCAGGACAGAAGACTCAAAAGTAAAGTAGCAATAATACATAAATCACTGAACCATAATCTTCAAATACAAAAACAAAATTTAATAAAATACTCTGAAAGACACAAAAATAAAGTCACATTCCTTGTCCCATATGCTAGGACAAATTTGTACAAATACTCCTTCTTCCCTAGTGCTATTAGAGCATGGAATGGGTTGCCTGAGCTAGCCAGAAAAACCAGTGACTTGGCAGAATTTAAGTCATTGGTTAATATGCATGACTAAATGCATGACGCGTAGGACGTAATCATCTTCTTTTTTGAAGTAACGTCTGTATTATATAAGATAAGATAAGATAATACATGTGAATATGAACAATGTAATAATGCAACATTTAGCCTAATTTGCTCATGAAAAAGATTAACTATTCAACCATTCGGGGGATAAACATTCTTTACATAATCTTGTTATGTTCATCATTTTAAATGCTATTTGTAGGTAGAATGTGACAGATTGAATAGCTCTCTGGCTGAGTTTGAATCACAAGAGCAAGCATCAACAGTTATGTACAATATCCGTAAGTCATTGTGTTTTGTTGTTTTTTTAAATATATTTAAGTCATAGGGCCATATTGAAATTTAAAAGTAAGCGTTTAATTGAATGATTATAATATTTTTTTACTATTATTATGTATTATTTATGTTAAATTACTTATTATTTTTAAATATTTCTAAACATTTACGATTAAAAAAAACAAAGTGTTATAAATTCTGTATCTATGCATGTTTAGTTATATATATTTAATGGGTAGAAACTTTTGTTTTAATATAAATTAATTGTTCTGTAGTTCTGGGAATGCTTGGCTGAGTGGTAAATTGCTTAAGCGGCCTTAAGGTAAATCTCCATAAAGGCTTGTTTTTTAAACTTTGGGATTTGAAAGTGCCCCTGTGCCCACCGAGGGCACTAGTAAGGCAAAGTAAAGGTTAAACGTTAGGTTATGGTTTAGCTGGCTACACAATATCCACGTAAACCGTCGAAGCATCTGCCCTATAGATTGGATAACTTAATAATGGAATAGGTGGCAGTTCCAGCTCCCACCTCTCGCGGTTTCTGGTCGAGTGTAACTGGTTTTTGGTTACTGCTTTAAAGGCCAGTGACCAATGTAAAAATAACCTCACTACTCCACCCCAGCGTGTGGGGGAGAATGGTGAACCTAGAAGCCACCTGCATCTGACTTGCAAGGTTAGCTATGGAGGTGAACAGTCTAGAGGTCATTGCGCTAGAGTTAATAGCGTGTCATGAAAGTTGAGCGGTCTCGTGATCATTATTTTCGGAACAACCGTCATTTTACTAAACCGCCGCGACGATGGCATTGGTTTCGAAAGTTGTAAGGAACGATCTCTCCAATTTTCCCTCTTCGAAGAGAATTAGGCAGTGCCAACAACGGTTCAGCAAGGTTGCACACCAGTCCAGGAGATCAAGCTATTGTTCCAACGATGGGACAGTCCAGTATATCTAATAAGCAAACAGTTAGTCCCTTCCTGGGGCACCCATCTCTCTATTATGCCCAGTTCTATTATCAATAGCACGGTCTGAGCGGTACACAAAAAGGGCTTTGTCCACACAATGGCAACGATGGGTTTATAGTGGCAAATTATGCTACCATCCGATAAGCTATCTTTTACCGATGGAACGGTTCTTTCTATCGGAAATACTACAGGATGTGAGACTAGTGGCCAGCATTCCCTGGGCGCGCCCCCAATAAAAATCGAAAGTTGACTGCATTAGAATGCAAAGCTAAAAGGGGTAGAGGAGCACCCACCGCTTTGTTATTAAGGTAGCAACTAGCTTAATCTTAATCAACAGTTTGCGCTGAAACGGATAGAGGTCACTACATTTGTGGAGCGATACGAGGTTGATGCCCTCATATGATAGGAAACTCAACGCTCGGACGAGGGGCCATTCCTTCATTATGGCTTTACCGCTTTCCAGCGTTTCTGCTTGAGGCGTCGGGTAGTAGTGACGTTTGTGAGAAATCCCTTGACGGCTCAAGTGGGACCAAGTCAGACGGATACGTTGACAGTTTAGCTGGAAGTGACGAAAGCCATTGCAGAGGGTACGAGGCTGAAGTGGGACAAGATCGTTGCTAACCTGGATCTTGCGGATGGACAGCAGGTTTTGCGACTCCTGAATAACTTGACTACGGCAAAAAAAAAAAAAAAAATTGACACATTCAATTTTATTTTGGATTATCTCGTGGAAATATATGAATGTCTGGGCATTAGCTGTGGTCGGAATGATGACGCCCACAAATCAGTTCTCCCCTCTCCGCACAACTGATGTATGCAAAAGAACGGCAGTGCCGATACAGTTTGGTGTATGCGGCGTTTCAGGTTCTGAAAAGGTGCAGCACTGGGTGCTGCTTACTGCTTTAGGGTCTCCAGCTCCTGATTTTTCCTTAATGTTGTCTCCATTAAGACTTCCCCATGATTTGGCCACAGAGGTTTGAATTTATAATTGTCTTTCTCCTATGTGGGTATTCAGTCATGGCTAACAAGCCCCTCATGCCTGAGGCTTACTGCTTTAGACCTTTGTCCCTTCTCGTCTTACCGAGAACAGTTATGCCGGGCTTAATATCTGAGCCAGACGTGAAGGCCTGGAGTTGGACTGATTGGCAGAGGCTATTTGAGACGCATGCCGTTATGGGTAGTGAAGTGCTAACATCCATTACAACTTTCGGCAATGGCAAACTTTTGAAACAAAAACACACACACACACACAAACACACACACACATATACACATATATATATATGTATATATATATATATATATTATCAATTTGCACGATATTGAATCCAGCCAGCCTTTTTCGTAAAGAAATAACATTTTCAAAACTTAGGTGTAATCGAAATGATTTTAGTTTGATGACTTATCATAGGGAGTACTTAGCATGTCTCTGTATATTTTAATTTATCTAGAATTTAGTTATTGGATTGGCATGTACGACTTTAAACTTGACCGTTCATGGGTTTGGATCAGTGACAACAAAACAGTCAACATTTCTTATTGGGTTGAATGGCCAGAATATCTCAACAACGACACTTGTGGATACATGCATTATTCTGGTGGACCGAAAATCTCTGTAAAAAATTGTGCTTCAACAATATATTATATATGTATGAGTCTACGTAAGTATATTTATTGCTAAATTAAATTAATTTATATAGCTCTTATTTAAGAGCTAATAATTTTTGAAAATTGCTATTTTGACATATTTAAATCTGAACATTTTATTTTTGACATTAGGTTATTACATATTTTGTAATTGAAAACAAAAGTGTTAAATGATTATAGGAAATCTCTTATTTGACTTATTGACATTACATTTTTTTAGCCGAAACGTGGATAAGTATAATTATCAATAAAAATTTATTTTGGGATATTTTGATTTTAAAAAATGATCACAAATATTACATTTTACACAAAAATCGGTTGCCGTAATAAACAAATCTAAATAATTTAATTTAATTACTTTGTTTTTAAATATTCATAACAACTGTTTGTTGGAATCGGCTTATTTGAAGTATTTTAAATTAATTTTTTTTCAAAACGTCTTTAACTATCGGCATGGATTAATTTTTTTGTTAAATTTGAAATACTATTTCATGACAATAATTTAGTGGAATCTGTCATTGACATGTGCAATATTTTCCTTCGATGTATGCTCTTGAATTTATGTAGATTTAGATCTAAACTTTCAAGAAGTTATATAACTCTAAAGATTTAAACCTCGGATCTAGCGTGATACCACAAAAGAGATGTGAATTTGTTTCCTTTAATTTAGTTTAATTATTTTGACAGTATCTATTCCTATAATAAAAAAAATATGTATTTAATTTAGCATTTAAAAAAACGAATTTTTTTTTCAGTTTTCCATAATTGGTTTAAATAAGTTACTTGAAAAGTATTTTTGTCTTAAATTCATTCCTGCTCTATGAACGGATACAACTATATTATAATTACATCAATTAGTTTGCCCTCAATCAATAATAAGTTTTACATACAAAATACAAAGTGAGTTTGTGTTAAAAATTTAACTTATTAACAAAAAACAAAACCTATGAACGATAAAAGACTTTTTATAAAAAATATATAGGTAAATGTATACATTCATGCATGTATACAGAGATGCATAATTACTGTCATGAATAGTGTCTGTGACCTTTTTCAACCAGTTTATGGAAGCGAGGTCAAACCAGAGCAAGTGTCTAGCGTAAACAAGTTATTTTTAGGTATCCAATCAAAGAAAGAGGTTAAGGGAAAAAAAATAGCACACGTCAGCTTCTAGAAGGTCAAAGTGACTAAAATAATTATGGGACAAGTTTCCATGATTCTGGAATGTACGATTAAGAAAGGTATAAATGAAGGGAAAGTCAGTTAGACAGGGTCCTCGCATAGTAATAGTTCTTGTAGAGCGATGGTCCTCGCATAGTAATAGTTCTTGTAGAGCGATGGTCCTCGCATAGTAATAGTTCTTGTAGAGCGATGGTCCTCGCATAGTAATAGTTCTTGTAGAGCGATGGTCCTCGCATAGTAATAGTTCTTGTAGAGCGATGGTCCTCGCATAGAAGTAGTTCTTATAGAGCGATGGTCCTCGCATAGTTATCGCTCAAGTCCTCTCTTAGTTAAGTTTTGTGATATAAGCGGGTCCATTTAATTAAAATTGTATTAGTTGAAGTAATATTATCTGAAGTTATATTACTTAAAGTTGAATGTTATACTAAGTGAAGTTTCATGAATCTTTAAGTTTAATTCATAAAGTATCAAGTGAAGTTGTTGTTAAATTGAGAATTTAATTTGATGTGAAAGTTGAAGAAGTATTATTAAATAAGTTTTGAAGGAAAAGAGAAAGATGTTTCTTTACTTCATTGAGTTATCAAGTTTGATCCTAATTTCCCCGGCAAGTGTGATCGTCACAATTACATACATACATACATCAATAATGCATTCATACATATATGCATTCAAAAGTAATTTATTAATCAGGCTATGGTTTAATCTTGTTTTATTTATTTATTATTTTTACAAAAATGTTTTCTTTTTTTTTATTTTTCACATCATATTGGGATTACAGCTATCGCACCAGCCACAATTACAAATTCTACAACTGAGGCACCTGCTACAACTAGCACCTCAACAACTGTGGCACCAACCACAGCTACCACCTCTACAACTGTGGCACCAACCACAACTACCACTTCTACAACTGAGGCACTAGCCATAACTATAAATTCTCCAACTGAGGTACCAGACACAACTACCACCTCTACAACTGAGACACTAGCCACAACTACCACTTCTACAACTGAGGCACCAGCCACAATTACAAATTCTACAACTGAGGCACCAGCCACAACTAGCACCTCTACAACTGTGGCACCAACCACAACTACCACTTCTACAATTGAGACACCAGCCACAACTACCACTTCTACAACTGAGGCACCAGCCATAACTACAAATTCTCCAACTGAGGTACCAGACACAACTACCACCTCTACAACTGAGACACTAGCCACAACTACCACTTCTACAACTGAGGCACCAGCCACAATTACAAATTCTACAACTGAGGCACCAGCCACAACTAGCACCTCTACAACTGTGGCACCAACCACAACTACCACTTCTACAATTGAGACACCAGCCACAACTACCACTTCTACAACTGAGGCACCAGCCATAACTACAAATTCTCCAACTGAGGTACCAGACACAACTACCACCTCTACAACTGAGACACTAGCCACAACTACCACTTCTACAACTGAGGCACCAGCCACAATTACAAATTCTACAACTGAGGCACCAGCCACAACTAGCACCTCTACAACTGTGGCACCAACCACAACTACCACTTCTACAATTGAGACACCAGCCACAACTACCACTTCTACAACTGAGGCACCAGCCATAACTACAAATTCTCCAACTGAGGCACCAGACACAACTACCACTTCTACAACTGTGGCACCAGCGACAACTACCACCTCTACAACTGCGACACCAGCCACAACTACCACTTCTACAACTGAGGCACCAGCCATAAATACAAATTCTCCAACTGAGGCACCAGACACAACTACCACTTCTACAACTGTGGCACCAGCCACAACTATCACTTCTACAACTGAGGCACCAGCCATAACTACAAATTCTCCAACTGAGGCACCAGACATAACTACCACCTCTACAACTGTGGCACGAACCACTACTATCACTTCTTCTAAAGAAACGACATCACTAATTTTACTAATGTCGACCTACTCCTCAAGTCAGATACCAACAACTTCTCTAACTATGAGTACTATCACCAACATAAATTCTCAAATGGAGAATACACTTGGAACCACTACAAAATGTAGAGGTGTGATGGTAAAAGCTTTGCCAATTCTTTTATCATTAAATCTTGTATTTTTTTTAATTTAAATTTAAAATTCCTTGATTTAATTTTAGAGCTTTTCATTACATTTTAATTTTATTGTTTAAACTTTTTATTTTGTTTTATCAAATTCAATGTTGAGGGTGCAGACAAGCGGAGCCTGGCTTTCTAACATAGGTGCTCGGGTTTGATTCTCGTTTAAGATTTGGATTTTGAATTTGGGTATTTTTATGGCGTCCATGAATTTAACAATAATGAGTACCGCTATCTGACATAAGCTGCTGTAGTAAAGGCGGTCAATGCATACGCTTGCGACATGACTCCGTTGTTCACCGTTGGTCATAGAATCAGATGACTTGCATTATTTTCCTTATAGATCGATAAGACTCAATCAGATACTTAACATTTATTTTTAAATCTTATCTTGATTTTTCCAACTTGCTTTTAAAATGCCCAATAAATCCTAAATCAGTCAATTGCTTTAGATACAAATACTTTATTCTATTATACATTCTCAGTTTAGAAAAAAAAAATGAAAAATCTATTCATGACAATACAGTGTGGTTGGTTTTTCTAAATATTAATTATTTACAAGATGGTGTTTTTTTTTTGTTAGAAATATTAATAGTATTTATCCTAAATGTATTCTTGCATTATTTTATGAATAGTTGTTTATTGGTCTGGTTGAAAAATCACTATTTTTTATTATAACCTTTGAGACAAAAATGTCTACATATATTTTTGTTTCTTTTTTTTTTCTAAATGCCCCCATTGCTTATATAAATTATTCGTGTCCACTGAGTGTTGATTAAAAAAATTCTAGACCTCTCACTCTTTTTGTAGTTTAATAACATATTTTTAAAATAAAATTGTTTATTATGGATTCTCGCACACGAACTTATTACAGTTACTAGCTTCGCTACACGACTTGTTGATCCACCGATGTGATGGGAACTAAACAAATTCTAGACGTTTAAAAGAAAAAAAAAGAATAAAGAATATTTTTTTGTTTAATTTTAACTTATTGTAATAAAACATACAACACTATAGATTAACTATTAAACTTTCTGCCCGACCTACCCATAAACATTTTTTTAAAATTTCTTTCATATATATATCAGAAGATGATATAGGTCAGATTCCTACCTCTAGTATAGTCAGTGCGAAATCTACAAGATAGTATTAACCCATTTTTATTTCTCATACTTTCACTTACGTTGTTGTTGGTTTTTTTTGAAAATGTAAAAGAAAAAAAAATGTAACATTATAAGATAAGATAAGATAATTTTAATTGATCCAATCAAATGGAAATTCAGTTTGACTACAATTGACAAGCTCAGCGTAACTACTGTACAATAACAGTATAGATGCAAAATCAAACAACCTTCACACACGAAACACATATACACAATCACAACCAGCGCTTTATTATGTATGCTGTTAAGCTACATAACAAAAATTACGATTTCAATTTTTTATTACCAAATGTCATGCTATAAATATCTTTTTTTTTTCACATCAAAATAAGTCTAAACATAAACACACCATAAAAACATTGATATAATAAAAAATATATCCATAATGTGTCTAAGGCATTTGGCGCCAAATGGTCCAGTGCGAAACTTACGTAGCCTAAACTAAACTTTTGTAAAAACGGCTGCGCTAAAATTAAATAAAACAAATTACACAAAGTATTGGTAAGAAAATAAACAAAAAAACTGGTAAAGATGTTCAAACTACTAGGCAAAAGAAAGCAATGTCATGGACGCCTTGTAGAGATAGCGCTCTAACAAATCTAATATATAAAGTAGAAAGTTAGGCGTATGTATTTATGTATGTAAGTATGTATGTTCCTAATAGAAATCAAAACCGTTTCACCAAACTTGATAAACTTGGGATAAATGTTCCTTTGATCATGGTGGAGGGCACTAGTGTTAGTTAAATGTGCCACCTACCTTTGCCCCCCCCCCCAAAAAAAAAAGCTAAATTTATTTTGTGTAATTATGAATGATTTCAAGGATCAGCCATTTTTTGCTATTATTTTGACTGTAATCTTAAATCTTGAGTTTTCTCTCAGATTTGGGTTTTTATTTTTATTTTTTTTTTTTTGTTAAAAAATATGCTAGATCTAGATATACCGGTATCATCTAATTAGACTTACAATCTAAATGCTAGAACTAATTAATATATGGTTATGACTAGGTAATTAAAGGTCAATTTTTGGTGTGGTAATAAACTAGCTGTGCTGATATATATGTAGTTAAATTTATATCTATGTATACTGTATAGTTTTATTTAATAATTATTTACATTGTTTATTACAACTTACACAGTGGCGTAGCTAGGGTGGGGGAGGAGAGGTGGAGAATTCGAAAACCCACCAGGGCACCAACATAAGTGGGCCCCTAAATGAGTGGGGTTTTTTTACATTAAAAATTAAATATTAGCAAAATGCATGCCAGGCCTCCAAACGATGGGAAATTTCTAGCCCTTAGTATTACAAATTATTTACCTAGCACTGACAATTCTAAAAAGTATATATAAACTAGGGAAAAAAATGAACTAGTTGATATGAAAGTATGAACCAATAAAAGTTTCAGTTGTATTAATAATAAACGACTTTGTTTTTTTTTCCTTCTCTTTAATGTAGTTATAATTACAGGGTTAGTAGCACTTTTCCATGACAAATTTTTAGGAGATTTGAGTAGGTTTTTTAAGGATGAAATGTATGCTGTATATGTATTTGTTGTGGCATTTTTCGTCTCGTGAGATGATGCTCTCTTTTTGCTGCTTCTTGTGTGACTAAAGAGGCCAATCCTGGATACACAGCTGCGATCGCAGGTTGGGCATATGTCATAAATACATACATATATATATGTGTGTGTGTGTGTGTGTGTGTCCCGTCCGTTTGTGTGATACTTTTGTAAAATATTCACAAAACAATGCATCGGTATGCATTTATCAAAACAATTATTGTTACTTGATTTTGGAAACAATAAATATCTTGCCAACATCCCACTTACAACAGAAACAACGTCATCGGCTGTAGCATGTCCACATAAAATGTAATAAAGTTATCTTTTAATCAAGAAACATATTGACTGCCATCCCAGACAGAACCTCAACCTTTTTTTTTCCAAAGATTTATTTAAGAACATTACAATTGGTTGCTATTAATTTTTTTTTTTAAATAAGAAACATTCTTGAAGATATCTTCATAATTTATATTTTCTCTGTGGTGGAAATGTACAATATTAGTTCCTATATGTGTATCTTATAGATACTAGAGTCATAGTGTGCATTTGAGGTAGTGTTTTATTCTTTTATTAACTGTGCTGAAATCCTCCGCATAAACAGAGCATGTATTATACAGGACTATCTTTAGGTTTAGTTGACATTTGCTTACTAAATGATAGCTTCTGGATTGGGAGCATTTGGGGGGGGGGGGGTATTAGACCTATTAGCGTCTTTTTTAACCACAATTTCTTTTTCAACTATGTTTGCTCCCTGGCTTTTATGGCTGAAATAGCTTACGGACTTTTCACAGCTGTGTGCGAAATATTTTCTTTGTATCTACATTGATGTATAATCGTGATATGTCAATAAAATTCGCGGACTTCTCATGGTTGTGTGAGAATAATCTTCAGTAAATTTACAGTAGATCTCAAGTATAGATCTAAGTCAATAAAATTCGCGGACTTTTCATGGCTGTGAGAGAATTATCATTACTATATATATAGATTCTAGCGATTTTAGCGTAAATCTAGAGTCTAGAAATAAAGTACTAAATTTGCGGACTTTTCAAGGTTGTGTGCTATAATAACTGAATCTATCGTAAATCTTTACTGTAGATCTAGATCTAGATCTAGTTCACTAAATTCGCAGACATTTCGTGGCTGTGTGCGAATTATCTTCACTGGATTCTAGTCATTTCGCGTAAATCTAGAATCTAGCGTATTTCTAGAGTAATCTAGACGTTAGATTATCGAGATCATTAAACTGACTAAAATTCAGGGAGTTTTCAGGTTAGGTGCGAATTATCTTCACTAGATCTAACGTAGATCTAAATCTAGATACAATTTCTAGCTAGATGATTTATGGACTTTCCACTTAGTACAACCAGAAGATTTTAGTTGAGAGCACGGAGAGGTGTAGCCTACACATTAGGCTGGTAATTGCTCTAATTATAGACAATAGTCACTACAGACTAGATCTAGCACGTTTTCAGGCTAATAATGAAATGAAACAACCATTGCTACGCCGCCTTCAGGTGAGATGCTTGCCTAAGCCAAGACCATCTTCAATCACGAGGTCGCGCTTCACAAGTGGGTGAACGGAGGTGTAGACGCGTCACTGGTCAGCTCATCAACACAGCCAGCCCGTAACGTCATGCGATCAGAATGCCTAGTTACGCTGTTGATGTTTTTCCCCCGCATTTTTTAGATTAACATTTTATTATTTTTTGAATTTACAGATGACGTTAAAATTTATTATTTTAAAATCAATATATAAGTGAACGCGCTGGGTGAGTTGTAAAACGCTTGGTTATCGAACTGGGGGTCTCGGGATCGAATCCTGGTAAAGACTGGGATTTTTACTTGAGATCTTCAGGGCGCCTCCGAGTCCACCCAGCTCTAATGGGTACCTGCCATTAGTAGAGGAAAAGTAAAGGTGGTTGGTCTTTGTGCTGGTCACACAACACCCTCGTTAACCGAAACTAAATAACCTATACTTTATCCTTCTGAAAGGGTAGCTTTACTTAATGAATATATATATATATATATATATATATATATATATATATATATATATATATATATATATATATATATATATATATTAGGGGTGCACCGGATAGTACTTTTTGATATCCGGCCGAAGCCGGATATGACCGGATAGTAAAATTTGATATTCGGCCGGTGCCGGAGCCGGAGCCGAATACCTAAGTGTTTTGTAAATAGCTTGTATTGCTGAGCATTTTACGAAACTGTTAAATAACATAGCTATATTTGTTGGTATTATTTTTTTTCCTTTTATATACCTTATTGTTTTAAACTCTTTTGCTGATTGATTTATTAAAGATTAACAGTATTTAGAAACATAAATTAATCTGTGTAGCATGAGCGTGTCTGTGTGTATGTACGAGGCCACCAACTATAAAAGCTGTGTGTTGGAGGGTCAATGTAAAATATGTTAGTATATATTTAACTAGTTACTAATGTAAATCTCTCATCTGGCTTGTGTGGTGGTTGGATGTATGTGTTCAATAATTTCTGACCAACAACTGGTCATCAGACTTGTAATTTTAAGTCCAAAGACTGCTTCTGGTTCTGGCTTCAAGGGCTTAATACTGATAGCTGTTAGTTAATAGTTGGAATCTGAAGCGTAGTAGGTCATATATTTATTAATCCATTTGCGGCAAACGATATTTTATTAACAACAGGAACATCTATTATACCTACTCATAGCCTGAGCTTTAAATGTTGCGAAGCATAGATTTAATTGTAGTCTGTAGGCCTATTATTGTTATCAATGTTTAGATCTACTGTTATATAGATCTAAGAGAATTAGGAAAACCAACTATAAAAGAAACAAAATCACCCACACCCTCCCTACCAAAAAAAACAACAACATAAATAGACTTTGTGTTCGACTGATTGTAACAACCTGATCAGATAGACATAGTGAGCTTACACATGTAGTCCTAGTGTAGTGTGTATAGTTGATGGTGTTGACCTTCACGCGTTTTTTTCCTTGGGCATACGCAATAGTGTTTAGTGTGCAGGCAAAATAAAAAGATAACACATTGGCATGATCAGTCAAGCATATAGATAAATTATCTCTGAACCTAAGTTACAGAGGTCAAGTGTTTCTTAACATTCCAGCATATTTTTCTTTGTTTGCTAGATCTAATTGTGGTGCTTTAGATCAATTTATTTTCTGCAATGTTAAATTTAACTGTAAGGTTTTCCTTTATAAGTTAATAGAATTAAACAATGAAATTGGTTTTCTTTCTAAAAGTTTTAATACAAGGGGGAAAATACATAGACGCACACATGCACATATTTGTTTTATTTTATTGTGCAACGAACGTGTGTTCAGCGCCCTAAATGACATTTCTTTATAAGTAAACAAACTTAGTCTCATCATCAAGTCACCTCTAGACAGTTTCAATATTTCTCAACAATCTGCGTTAATCCATTCTGGCTTAAGAATGGTCAATGTCTATCAATACATTGTCATGAATTAAACTAATAAGAAGTTGGGGGTGTTGAGCCCTCCCTTTAAAGATACCCCTGGTCAGTGTCTGTTTGACTTGTAGTCCAGCCTCCTAATTGAGACTTAAAGTAAACAAACTTATTGTCCCGGCCAATAGTATAAAAGGTGTGGCTTGTTTCCAGACCCTTAATTGAAAACCTATCTCATAATAAACAAACTCATACCAAATTAACCTTATAGAAATTTGGCTTGTAGTCCCGCCCCTAATAAAAATTCTTCTCCAAGTAAACAAACTCAGTTCCCTCATAAGATGTGACCTCTAGAAAGTGTCAACACGTTGACATCTGGCTTAATGTGGTCAGCTGCTTATCTGTGAACTCAATGTTATGGACTAACCAAACAAAAGGAGGCGGGGGTTGCTCCTCTCTACACCTGGAGATATACCTGCACATCTAGACAGATTATCAGCGTGACGTAGTTAAGGAATATGACATGTTTACTAGACCACTCAAAGGTCAAGACAAGCCAGTGTGCCAGACATCGCTGCTACGTATGTAATACGAATTTATAATGTAAAGTCTAGCACCCCCCCCCAATAACAAACCTAGTTCCCTCGAGTGACCTCTAGAGAGTGCTTACGTCCATCGTATCTGACTTGGGGTCACCTGTCAATCAATGAACTCAATGTGATGGGCTAAACAAATAAAAGGGGGAGGGAGTTGTTCATCTAGAAATATACCTGGTTACCTTAGAGGTGTGGCTCTTGTAGTCCAGCCCCCCCCCCCTAATAAAGATTAACTACTAAGTAAACAAACTCAGTTCCCTCGAAAGGTGTGACCACTAGAGAGTGTCTATACGCTGACATTAAACCTACGTCCATCGTATTTAACTTGTGGTTACCTGCCTTTAAAAAACTCAATGTGATGGACTAAACAAATAAAAGGGGGTGGGAGTTGTTCATCTCTACCTCTGGAGATATACCCGCACAGCTAGACAGACATCTGGTCAGAATGACGTAGTCAAGGAATGTAACATTTTAACATGTTAACTAACTTACTCAAAGGTCAAGACAAATTGAAAAAAGTGTCAGCCATTGCATCTCTGTATGTAAAGCGCATTTATGATGTAAAGTTTCATCTTTATTTATATTAAGTTATTAACATGCATTGTCTTTATAATAAACGATGTTTGGTGCATATTCATAATGGCTCTATTTTTAAGCACATTATTTTGTTTTCATATAAACATTAATTCATTCTATAAAAGACAGTAATGAAACGAGGTCCACTTTATGCATATTAAATAGGTGTATTTTTTACTATCCGGTTTACTATCCGGTAGTGATATCCGACCGGAGCCGAATAGCACCTGATAGTAAAAAATGCCGGATATTCGCCATAAGCCGGAGCAGGAGGGACTATCCGGTGCACCCCTAATATATATATATATATATATATATATATATATATATATTATACAAATTTATCTAAATATTTGCTGAGAAAAGAATACTTAAAGTGTTAGATTTATAAATAACACCAAGAAATCTGCGAGGTCAAATTAAATCATTATAAGTGGTCAAAATTAGTTGAAACGTTTATCGACTCCATTGAGAGATTTGTACATAATGCACAAATTGTAAGACAAATTTCCATATGGACAATAAAGATTATTATTATTATTATAAAGGTAAAAAGAATCATCAATTAGCACATTTTAAAACCATTTAAATCAACCATAAGAATATTCTGATCTTGTGCTTCTCAAAGTCACTTTTATTTATAGATCTATTTTTTATATTTAAAAAAAAAATATTTGTGTATAACATTGTATGCATCATGCTAGCTATAGGTTTAAGGTAAATGGCGTCGGGTTTGTGGCTGAGGGACACGAGCAGAGTTTAAACATCCGCTTGACCAGAGTAGTGTTCGCTTATCTCCTAAAGCAGCGGTTCTCAACCTTTTAAGCTCGGCGACCCCTTTTTACATTTTATCATTTGACAGAGGAACTTTTTTTAACTTTTTCGGAGGCATCGAGTCCAAGGATAGTTTCAACAACTATTGCTAAAGCTAGTGCAATGACTGATTCAGCCTCTGTGTGTGCGTTCATGCGTTTTGCTAATAACTGAGCCACCTTATAACTTGCAATCAATCACTTTTCTGTCAGCTTTAGTTACTTCGTAAGTTTCTTAGCTTGTTTATTATGTTGAGCCCTGATGTTTTCAAAGTATTCCTTCGGTTGCGCTTTTACAGCTGGATGTTTTGTTTCCAAGTGTCTCTTTAATTTGTTTGGAACAAGTGCCTCATTCGACAGAGTTGCATTACAGATCAGAAAGAATGGCAATGGAGATTCTTCAGGTCAAGAAGATATGAAACCATATCCGATGTAATCTTTGTACCTTCGTTTGGTTCCTTGCTTTTCATTTAACCCTTCGCAGTTTCATTCTTGCTAACGTATTATTCCATGGATAACAATGGATAAGGCTTATTGACAATTTGTTATTATTTGTTATTATTAGCACACACCTAACATATTCACATGAAACACATCGCTTATAATTATCGTTACCAATTCAGGAACTGCTGTGCGTCTGCTAAGACGGCCAACTTTTAGTCAATAAAATACTATAGGTCTAGTTGAAAATTCCCTAACTTGAATAACTAACTACAATAGCTGGTCGTTGCAAGTGGAGATGTTATCACAACGTAGAATAAACATTAATAGTAGACAGACTTGTGTAGCGCAGCACGGGTGGCGTTCTGAAAACTCCCGCGGCACACCTGCAAATCTTCGGCGGCACACTAGTGTGCCGCGGCACACAGTTTGAGAAACACTGGTCTAATATATGCCTAACGACTGTGTATCGGCTCTGTTGAAATTGTAACACTTAGATGTCTAGTTCTATATGTGAGATGTTGTAAGGCTTAGAAGTCTAGTTCTATATGTGAGATGTTGTAACACTTAGATGTCTAGTTCTATATGTGAGATGTTGAAACACTTAGATGTCTAGTTCTATATGTGAGATGTTGTAACACTTAGATGTCTAGTTCTATATGTGAGATAATTTAAGGCTTAGATGTCTAGTTCTATATGTGAGATGTTGTAACACTTAGATGTCTAGTTCTATATGTGAGATGTTGTATGGCTTATATGTCCAGTTCTATATTTGAGATGTTGTAACACTTAGATGTCTAGTTCTATATGTGAGATGTTGTAACACTTAGATGTCTAGTTCTATATGTGAGATAATTTAAGGCTTAGATGTCTAGTTCTATATGTGAGATGTTGTAACACTTAGATGTCTAGTTCTATATGTGAGATGTTGTATGGCTTATATGTCCAGTTCTATATTTGAGATGTTGTAACACTTAGATGTCTAGTTCTATATGTGAGATGTTGTAACACTTAGATGTCTAGTTCTATATGTGAGATAATTTAAGGCTTAGATGTCTAGTTCTATATGTGAGATGTTGTAAGGCTTAGATGTCTAGTTCTATATGTGAGATGATGTAAGAATTAGATGTCTAGTTCTATATGTTAGATGTTGTAAGACCTAGATTTCCACTCCTAAATTTGAGATGTTGTATGGCTTAGATGTCTAGTCCTATATTTCAGATGTAATAAGGCTTAGATGTCTAGTTCTAAATGTGAGATGTTGTATGGCCTAGATATCTAGTAATAATGTGTAAGATGTTGTAAGCCTCAGATCGTATCCACCCAGGTTTGAGAAGCCACCCAAAAGGTTTTAATCGCCACAAACATACGATTTGAATATAGGTATCGTCACATAACGTTTTAGAAAGAAAATCAAGATATCTTTTTAAACATCAACATTTCAATTGTCGCTTGCTTCTTAAAGGTACCTAACTAGTTGTTAGAGAACAAGCTTCTTAAGTATTCTAGCTCACACGCCATCAGCAACAGCGAAATTACAAATATTCCAAAATCAGATGTCATTTCCTCTACCTCTATAATATTGAGAATCTTAGTAATAGTAATTAAAAAGAAACAGCTGGAGCAGTCAATCACATCAAGCAGCTGTGGACTTAACTCATAACGATGGCATTGTAAATACTTTATTTGACTTAGTCGTTGATGATTTTCTCGAATTTCATAATTCCAGCATAACGCACATATTAAAGTAATATGTCAAACGTTTGTCACTTACAGAAATAATCTCGTGTACATTGATTTTGAAAGAATAAATAAAGATTTGTAGATGGTTTGGACCTGTCAGATTATTTTCGTTAATTCTCAAGTATTGTTGAATAGAGTAGTGCTGAAGAGTACTGATGTCTAGATCTCTTATTGCCAGTGATGTCCAACCTAATTCAATCTGCGGGCCATTTTAATTTCAAACACTAGTGTCGCGGGCCACATGATGGAAAAGATACAAAAACTTGATGAAATTGACCTGAAACTATTTTATTCCAAACCCGAGGATCTAGTACATTACATTGAAGTATTGGGACATTTGAATGTTCTCTTTACACTTTAAAAAAAATGGCGCAAGTTCTGTTTATAATTTGTTGTTCACACTTTTTTTTATAAAAACAAACATGTTGGCTAGCAATGGTATCATGTTCTACAAAAAGTAAAGATCCGTTCACTTTTCCAAGTAGATTTTATAGTTCTATTTCATGAACGCACAAATGTTAAATGCCTTGGTTGTATTCCATTATAAAACAAGGGAGGGCCCTAACGAAGTTAAAGATACATTTTGATCATTTTTTTAGGGGGGGGGGGCATTTTCTATATTTTGTGCAGACCTTTCGGGTGCCGGATGGAAGCACGTCGCGGCCGGATCTGGCCCGTGGGCCGTATTTCTGGGAATCACTGTCTAATGCAATGATCGACGTTGATACCAGTAGTTCAGCCGAGCATATGTCAGTAAACATTCAAACTGTTAATTAATGTATTTCATCAATCATTCCGTTTATTCATTCATTCATCCATGATAATGTTCTTGCTTCTTTTTTTACTCAATCAATTATGATAAGGAGTGTGTGGCTGAGAGGTGAAATCGCTTGACCACGTAACAAGGCTTGGTTCAAATCCCGATGTAGACTAGGGCATTAGGATGGCTGCCTGGTCGTGCGGTTTGCACGCTGGACTGTCGTTTGGATTTATCGACGGTCGAGGGTTCAAACCCTGCCCGCTCCCATCCCCCGTGGTTCTGCGGGAGGTTTGGACTAGGAAGTAAACTATCTTCAACTCTGAAGGAACATCCGAAACATGTAAAACATTTAACAAAACATTAGTGCATTTGACCGAGACAAATCGTTATTCAAGGCGTGAATGGCAATGTGAGACGTCACAATATGTCGGCAGTTTAAACCAATAGTTCGTTGCCAAGTTACAGGTCGTGACGTCGTCAAACTATAATTTTTTTTATTTTTTTTTATTTTTCACATTCATTGATTATTAATAGCAAACAATTCTCCCTAAAAGCGGTATAAATCAGGAAACGTATTTAAAAAAAAAAATAATGCTGAATTCTGAAAAATACATGTTTTACTGTAAATATTTTGAGACCCATAAAATGACACGACTTAGATAGAATGATCTGCTCTTGCTAGTTAATGCTGAGATAGGAGAAATACTAGTCGCTCAAAGTCGTAGGAGATGAAACTTCTGCCAATCATATTCTTGTTGTTCATTGTACTCCGCAGTACAATAGGTAAGTATTGGTTTGAAATAAGCTAACTCTTAGTCCTGACATTGGTAGGTCGTTGGTCGTTGTTCTGGCCACATTACCTCCTCGTTAACCGTGGGCCACAAAAAAAAAACAGACGAGCTTAACATCATCTGCCCTATAGATCGCAAGGTCTGAAAGGTGTGATAGTAGTAAAGTTTCCATTTCAGACCTTGTAGTCTATAGGGCAGATGATGTAAAGTTCATCTGACTCTATGGCCTACGGTTAACGAGGGTGTCATGTGGCCAGCACAACGACCATCCGCCTTTACTTTACAACTAACGTGAGGTACCCATTAGAGATGGGTGGACTCAGAGGCGCCCGAAGTTAAAAATCCCATTCTTCACCAGGATTCGAACCCTGGACCCAGGTTAGGTAGCCAAGCGCTTTACCGCTCAGCCACCGCACCTACCTGAAAGGTGTGATGGTAACAATGTTTGCGTTGAGTGGTTAGTAGTGTATTCTGTTTGCCTGTGTATTTAATGACCATTTGACCTTCTTTGTACATGGATGAGTGAACAACACAGAAAATTTGTAAGTCAGGACTGTGTAGAAATTGTTCAGAATCACAAGAAGATGCTGGAGTAAAGGGTACACAAAGAACACTAAGAAAGCAATGTATTAATTGAGACTATGGTTGGTTTTTAGTGTTTCTATTACAAAACAGCAACTTTTTAGTCGTAACAATCTTTGCTTGAAATATTCCCACTATATTTGTTTGAAATATCAAAACTGTCTTTGTTTGAACTGTCCCTACCTTCTTTGTTATATCCCCACTATATTTGTTTGAAATAAAAAATATCTTTGTTTAAACTATCATCACTAAATTTGTTTGAAATATCAAAACTATTATTATTTGAACTATCCCCATTATCTTTGTAATATCCCCACTACTTTGTTTGAAATATCAAAATTATCTTTGTTTAAAATATCAAAATTATCTTTGTTTAAACTTTAAACTATCCTCCTCACTATTTTTGTTTATAACCCCACTATCTTTGTTTGAAATATCAAATATATCTTTGTTCGAAATATTTCCACTATTTTTGTTATATCCCCACTATCTTTGTAGTTTTCCCACTATCTTTGCAATATCCCTTGTATTTTTGTTTCAAATATGCTCACTATCATTGTTTCAAATTTCGCCACAATCTTTGTTTAAAGTATCTCCACCATTGTGATGGCATAGCAGTGTCGATAAAAAGCATTGACAAAACTTTGACCAACATTTATTATCTCATTTTGAAATATATTTCCCCCACAATTATTTAATCCATTATAAATATTTAAATATATATTATTTCTAAAATATTTAAGATACAATAATAAGTCATTGTACTCAATTGCCGATGAAAATGTAAACCAGTTGCGACCTACATATTTGTTATCGGTGATAAGGCAAAGCCGCTCTCAATATCACACTCTTTAAAGGAGCTCTTAAAGGTGTCTTTATAGCGCTTGTATTGGACCCTGCTCGACGCATCTCCCCGTACAGAAGCCTTTTAGAATTTATAGTTTACTTATTCCGCCCATCGAAATTTGAAGACTGTGGCATTGGTACACATCACAAACCAAGAGATTACAGTCAGTATTAGTACAGCGACTGGACCCCACGACGACCTGTTAGCTAGTGACAAAAACGCAAACTAAAACTTTATGTCGAAATCACAATGCCCAAAGTGCTCGCAAAGACCTTCCTTCGGGAAACAGTAACAGGAAAAATAGATCAGGCAGACCGAGAAAGCGATGGGAAGACATCAGAGGCCAATTGTTTTAATCAAAAGCTGCCATGTAAAACGAATTGACCTGAGCAACGGTTTTTTCTAGACTGTATGGACAATACCAATCTTGATTATTCACATTACATTTAGAACTAACAGAACATATAAGTGTGTTTTCTTTGGATTAGAAGTGGTTTTCCTATTATTTAAATAGATCATTACAAAAATGTTACCAAAATAAATTCCAGTAAATATTAACATTTTCTTAACAAATCAAGCTACGGTTGGCAGCCAGGTGTTTATATAATAAAAGATATCGCAGAAGAAGAGTTAAAATGAAAATGAAAAGGTTGTTTAATTAACAAACTTACTGATAACACCATAATATACCCTTCAGGTTGTGGCATGATAGTGTGCTACTATACCAATTGGGCACAACATCGGAATGGCGATGCTAAATTCTTCCCTGAGCATGTTGACCCTTCGTTGTGTACCCACTTAATTTACGCCTTTGCAGTTTTGAAGGACAATAAGTTGGTGAATTTCGAAGAAAACGATAAGGATACGCCCTGGGCGCAAGGCATGTAAGTATTTTATGTACACATTCGATGCAGGTATTTTATGTACACATTCGATGCATGTATTTTATGTACACATTCGATGCAAGTATTTTATGTTCACATTCGATCGGGTATTTTATGTACACATTCAATGCAGGTATTTTATGTACACTTTCAATGCAGATATTTTATTTGCACACTCAAAGCAGGTATTTTATGTACACATACAACGCTGGTATTTTGCGTACACATTCAAAGCAGACAATTTATGCTCACATTCACATATTTTATGTACATATTTTTGACGAACTGTTTTAAACTTACCTAAAGATATCCCTCAGGTCTATTGATCTATTTTATTAATTATATTAATTACAAGTCATCATCAATTAATTCCAAAAAGACTATTTACTTCTACCTCCACCCCCCTACATTTAAATGTTTCAATTTGTTACACCCCGTACTCTTATACTTTTCTATTTGCTACGCCCGTACTCTTATACTTTTCTATTTGCTACGCCCGTACTCTTATACTTTCCTATTTGCTACACCCCGTACTCGTATACTTTCTATTTGCTACACCCCGTACTCTTATACTTTCTATTTGCTACATCCAGTACTCGTATACTTTCCTATATGCTACGTCACGTACTCTTATACTTTCCTATTTGCTACAACCCGTACTTGTATACTTTCCTATTTGTTACACCCCATACTCTTATACTTTCTATTTGCTACACCCCGTACTCTTATACTTTCTATTTGCTACACCCCGTACTCGTATACTTTCCTATATGCTACGCCCCGTATTCTTTTACTTTAGTATTTGCTACACCCCGTACTCGTATACTTTCCTATTTGCTACACCCTGTACTCTTATACTTATCTTATATAATACAGACGTTACTTCAAAAAAGAAGATGATTACGTCCTACGCGTCATGCATTTAGTCATGCATATTAACCATTGACTTAAATTCTGCCAAGTCACTGGTTTTCCTGGCTAGCTCAGGCAACTCATTCCATGCTCTAATAACACTAGGGAAGAAGGAACATTTGTAGAAATTTATCCTAGCATATGGAATGAGATTTGTACCTTTATCTTTGTGTCTTTCAGAGTATTTTATTAAATTTTGTTTTGTATTTGAAGATTATGGTTCAGTGTTTTATGTATAATTACTACTTTACTTTTGAGTCTTCTGTCATGAAGGCTTTATAAATTTAGTGATTTTACTAATGGTGTTACTCTAATCAAATTTGAATATTCGTTTGTTATGAATCTCACTGCTCTATTTTGTGTCTGTTGCAGTTTTTTAATGTTTTCTTGAGTTGAGGGGTCCCAAACGGAGGATGCATATTCTATTTTAGGCCTAAGGTTAAATAACATTTTAGTTTTATGTTCTTATTTGATTTATATAAATTTCTTTTAATAAATCCTAATGCTTTGTTGGATTTTTTAATAGTTTCATCAATATGTGGATTCCATGACAGTTTTTTATTTATTATAACACCTAGGTATTTTGCATTTTTAATCTGTGTTACTGATTTGCCATGAATATGATAAGTGGAATTAATTTGTTTTAGTTTTTTTTGTTACTATTAACAACTGAAATTTTTCTGGGTGGAAAGACATGCTTCAATTTGATTCCCATTTCTGTAAATCATCTAATTCACTTTGTAAAATATCTGTGTTTTGTGTTGTTTTTATTGTTCTATATATTATGCAATCGTCTGCAAATAATCTGACTTTTGTTCCTGAAGTAATGCAATTTGGTAAATCATTTATGTAAATTAAAAATAGTAGTGGACCCAAGACTGTTCCTTGAGGTACACCTGAGTTTACTGTCATCGGTGTTGATTTAGAGCCATTTATTATTACAGTTTGTTCTCTCCCTATCAGAAAATCTTTAATCCACTGATGCAGTGGACCATTAATGCCGAAATATTTTAACTTTTTAAGCAAACTATGGTGGTGAACTTTGTCAAAAGCCTTGAAAAAATCTAGTAAGATAGCATCTATTTGTTCACTATTATCTAAACCTTTAGAAAAATGATCAATTAGTCCTATTAGTTGTGTTTCACATGATCTATATTTCCTAAAGCCATGTTGGTATGGGGTGAGGACATTATGTTTGTCTAAGTGGTTTATGATGTTGCTACATATTATGTGTTCTAGGATTTTACATGTGATGCTGGTAAGTGATACTGGTCTGTAGTTTCCTGTGTCAGATTTTTCTCCTTTTTTAAATAGGGGGTGACATTAGCTTCTTTCCAGTCCTTTGGTAATCTGCCCTGGTTAAGTGAAGCCTGAAAGAGTATTTTGAACACTGGGGCTAGCTCATTGCTTAGTTCTTTGAGTAATCTAGCTGGAATACCATCAGGTCCAGACGCTTTATTTGGTTTGGTGTTGGCTAATAGTTTTTGAATTCCATTTTCTTGTACTACTAAATCATCTATGTTGTCTACTTGGTTCAAATTAAGTAATATGTCTTTGTCTCCTGGGGCTGAGAATGCTGATGCAAAGTATTTGTTTAGGGTGTTTGCTTTAGTTTCATTATCATTTTGTATTATGTTATGTTCATCTTTTGATGGCGCTATGTCTGTTGTTTCCATTTTCTTAGACTTAATATATGACCATAGGTTTTTGTTGTTATCTTTAGATATTACATTGTTTATGTATTCACTCTGCAGCTGTCTGCTTACTTTTTGGGTTAGGTGTTTAATTTTTATATACTTTTTGTAAACTCTTTTTGCCTTAGTTTCTTTAAATTTTCTATATAGGTTTTCCTTCTGTCTACAAAGCTTCTTTAGTCTATTATTAAACTAGCATTTATTTATTTCTTTTAATGCATATTTAGTTGGTATATGATTTTCTATAATGCTCGTAAGATGGTTTTTAATGAAATTCCAGAGGTCATCGACTGGTTGATTAATGTCTTTTTTCTAATAAGAATGTTTGTTGAAAGTTTAATGCTGCTTAGTGTAGTTGTGTTAGGTTACATTTATTCCAGAGTAAGGTTTTTCTTTTGGGTTTTGTATTGGCTACTGCTTTTATCTGACTGTGTATTTTTATGATCTCATGGTCTGATAGACCAGGGATAATATCATAATCAATTACTAATCCAGGTCTGTTGGTTAAGAAGAGATCTAAAGTGTTGTTTAATCTAGTTGGCTTTTTAATTATTTGATCTAAACTTAGGTTGTGTAAAGTTTCTATGAAAAGCTCATTTATGTCCTTAAGGTTTTGGTGTTTATCTATGGTTAGTGTTTTCCAATTTATATCAGGTAGGTTGAAATCATCCATAATCCAAAAAAATGCATTTTTATTTGTCTCTTTAAGTGTAGTAAGCTGATTACATAGTTCCTGCATGTATTCTAAACTAGAATTTGGTGTTCTGTAAATACTGCTTATTATTAAGGATGTTGAGGTGATATTAATTTGACAAAATATAGATTCTATATTTTTTGAGTTAGGTAAAGTAATTTCTTCAGCTATAAGAGTGTTTTTTATTGCTAGAAGAACTCTTCCATGATTATCAGCCCTATCTTTTCTATAAATTTCATAATTACTATTGAAAATTTCTGTATTATAAATTTCAGGATGTAGCCAAGTTTCTGTTCCTGCAATTATGTCTGGTTTCTCACATTCTAATAAAATTTCTAAGTCTTCTGTTTTGTTCCTAATGCTTTGAAAATTTACTACTAAGGTTTTAAGGTATTTTGGTATTACTTTCTTTCCTATTTGCTACACCCCGTACTCTTATACTTTCTATTTGCTACACCCCGTACTCTTATACTTTCCTATTTGCTACACCCCGTACTCTTATACTTTCCTATTTGCTACACCCCGTACTCTTATATATTCCATTTGCTACACCCCGTACTCTTATACTTTCCTATTTGCTACAACCCGTGCTCTTATACTTTCTATTTGCTACACCCCGTACTCGTATACTTTCCTATATGCTACGCCCCGTACTCTTATACTTTTCTATTTGCTACGCCCCGTACTCTTATACTTTTCTATTTGCTACGCCCCGTACTCTTATACTTTTCCATTTGCTACGCCCCGTACTCTTATACTTTCCTATTTGCTACACCCCGTACTCTTATACTTTCCCATTTGCTACGCCCCGTACTCTTATACTTTCCTATTTGGAACACCCAGTACTCTTATACTTTCCTATTTGCTACGCCCCGTACTCTTATACTTTCCTATTTGGAACACCCCGTACTCTTATACTTTCCTATTTGCTACGCCCCGTACTCTTATACTTTCCTATTTGGAACACCCAGTACTCTTATACTTTCCTATTTGCTACGCCCCGTACTCTTATACTTTCCTATTTGGAACACCCAGTACTCTTATACTTTCCTATTTGCTACGCTCCGTACTCTTATACTTTCCTACTTGGAACACCCCGTACTCTTATACTTTCATATTCGCTACACCCCTACGATTATAGCTTCCTATTTGACACCTTCGAAAATTAAGCAGACGTGACCTCCCCCAGACCCAGTCTAATTGAACACCTGATTAGTTGACGCCCTCCTCCCTTTTAACTGGACCGACGTAGACACACAATGGTCAGGACTTTCCTCTCCTCTCACTTCAGATAGTAGCTCCTCATCTACACTCTCCCTTTCTTTCCCAGCAACGTACCACTTCAAACGCACACGTCAGGGACCGCGCTGTCCAGTTCCATAAAGCAACAATCTTCAACTCGATCAGGCTCCAGTATACCCCCCCCCCCCCCTTTTTCTATCTTTTACTTAAAGCTACGACTATAATCCATTACTGGTTGAAATCCTGGTATGGCTCTAACAAAGTCTGGCAGCATGTGCACCTCCAGGACCGAGGCGATCCATGGTTAGGATAAAAAGAGCCGGAACAAACGATAATTGCGCACTGCCTCATTGGTGCTTATTCTGCCCGGTTCCGGTCTAATTTTGAAGCCCGTTGCTGACACTGTGGAGATTCAGTGAAAACAGTTTCGCTCATCATGGTGGAATGCGTTTGCTGAGTCACTTGACATGTATGGAAACTAGGAGACATTACCCGAACGGTTTTGAGTTTCTTGCCAGTTTCTCGATCAGGAGAAACAACTCTTCTTTATGTTATGTCCATATTTGCCTCACGCCATCATTCTCCCCCCTTTCCAAGGCTTCGCCATTTTCTGCTGACTATAGGGACTGAGAGGAGTCCGGTGTCTGCTTTCAATGTCAGTTCCTTTCTCTTCGGATTGGTGACTTTGTCCCTCATTGGTCATTTGCTTTTTCTGAGAATTCACACAGGCGTTGCAACGTACAGTTCTCTATTGCTATTAGAGCATGCAATGGGTTGCATGAGTCAGCCAGAAAAAAAAGTGACTTGGCAGAGTTTTTCATTTTTTAAATTGCAAGACTAGAATACCTAGTGGCATGCATTGGACGTAATCATCTTCTTCTTTTTAAAGACAACCTGCACCCATTAAACCACTGTTACATCAGATCTGGACGAAGTGGTCGTCTTCTTTCCATCAGGACTAAAACAGAAAGATTTAAAAACTCCTTTTTCCCACTATCGGTCAGAGTGTTACAAGATCAGCTGTCGTCATCGAGAAGTACATAGAAGTCAAACTCATAAAGCGCTGGTTGTGAATGTGTATGTGTTTCGTGTGTGAATGTTGTTTGAAATTTTCATCCATATTGTTTTTGTAAAGTAGTTAAGCTGAGGTTATCAACTGTAGTCAAACTGAATTTTCATTTGATTGGATCAATAAAATTATCTTATCTTATCTTATCTTAATGTCTGCATTTTATACGATAACTTTGACATAGCGACCTTTCGGTCCATCACAGTTGAGCTGCTACCGTTCTGCATGTATTCCATTAGCTCGAAACAAAAGTCAGTCACAGCAAACCAGCCACACCTACACATCACTAACCAGCATAGGAATGAAGATAATCACTTGGCTACCTCTGAATTGTATTTTAATAGTATTAAGGCACGTATGTCCCATAGTAATTATATTCCGTAGTCCCTTTTACTTAAAATATGTTGGGTTTTTTTTTTTGTAAAAAAAATATCTTTAATTTATATTTAGATTTCACTCTTTGTTGCTTGCCTGTTGTTAATTCTGTGAAAGTGTCTTTTTAAAACAATAACCTACCAACACAACTAATACACACTCACACCATTCTATGTAAGTATTTTATTTACACAATCTATGTAAGCATTTTATGTACACACTTTGTCATTTTTTTATGTACATATTCTAAGTAGGTATTTTATGTAAATATTCTATTTAAGTATTGTATGTACATATTCTATGTAAGTGTTTTGTGTAAGTATATTGTAATTGTAAAACCAAAAGGCAGGCGACCCAAAGGCAGACCCCGAATGCGATGGATTGATGATGTAGAAGCAGATCTGAAGCAGCTGGGGGTTAGGGCGTAGAGACGAAAGTCCAGGAGAGATCTGAATGGAATGATGTGTTGAAGCAGGCCAGAGCCCTTGGGCTGTAGTGCCACTGGGATGGATGGATGATATTGTAATTGCATCTTACGTCATATTCATAGTAAATTGAGGTTTTGACTGCAACACTCCAGTAAAGCTAATACTCTCTTTGATATCTCTGTAATGTGTTTTTTTAAGCAGCCCCCCCAAAAAGGGAGATATCTGCTATTATTATTGTGTTATTTGTCTGTCCATCCTTCCTTGCGGTCTATAGGGCAGTTATGTAAAGGTCATCTGTTTCTGTGGCCCACGGTTAACAATTGTGCCATGTGGACAGCACAACGACCAACCGCCTTAACTTTTCCACAACTAATGTTTTTTTTTTCCAAAATAAGTAAATATATTTCCTAAAAAAATTATTCAGCTGAGCGAGGCTCGGTCACCTTGTATTAAGTATATACAAGTATATATATATATATATATATATATATATGCTTGCCCTGGATGTGGTAAAATATGTAGGTCACAGCTGGGACTGCGCATCCACGGGAAATACTGCATTCCTCACTAATCTTTGGACTCGACTATGTATATACTACATACATACAAATAAAGTATATCACATAAAGGTTAAAGTAAGCTGAATAAAATCACTGCTTATTGAGTTAAAACTGAGTTGAATGAAATATATCTCTTTCTGCGGATGAACATGTTTTATAGGTCATCATTTTCTTTCTTGACATTTAATAACGAATTCATATCTACATCATATCTACATCATATCTACATCATATCTACATCATATCTACATCATACCTACATCATACCTACATCATATCTACATCATATCTACATCATATCTACATCATATCTGCATCATATCTGCATCATATCTACATCATATCTACATCATATCTACATCATATCTACATCATATCTACATCATATCTACATCATATCTATAAAAGTTTTTGCTGCTGTCCTTCAACTCCTTCAACCAACACTAAGAAAAATTCATTAGGTGACCTGGTTCCACCACATATCAGACGTTGAAATCCTGATGTTGTCCCAATTTCGATGGGCGGGTCATGTTGTCCGTGTGCCAGAATATCAACTTTCTAAAGGACTTTATGGGAAGCTGTGTGTAGGAAAATGTTTTATTGGGGGGGGGGGGGTGGAGACCACACCAACGTCACAAAGAGGTTCCTTAAGCTTAGTGGTTTGAATATTTAAGGCTGGGAAGCACACGTTCTTGAAAATACTAATTAAAACTATTTTATTAAAATAATACCGCTGTTAATTGGCGAAATAATGCACGAGTGACAAATCTTAACTCCTATCTCCTCTCGTAGAGTTTTATGTGCAGCAAAGACATCTATAACATCATCTACAACATCATCTACAACATCATCTATAACATCCAGCATAACATCATCTACAACATCATCTATAACATCATCCATAACATCATCTATACCATCATCTATAACGTCATCTATAACATTATCTAGATCAATACCATCTTGTCTGTTTTACTCAACGTGAATAGCTAGATGATATGGCAGTGGCTAAATATTTAATAACTAGGACATTCATTTGGGTGTGGGGACCCGGAAGGTCTTTCGAATTAGGATCTCCTCCCCCACCCTAACTACGCCACTGGTCAACATTCTTCGGTTTATATATACAATTACGTTGTATGAAAGAGGAAGAAGCATTAGCACTAACATTTTAGATCCAAGAAAAATCTACCACCAAAGTAAAACAAAATCCAAAATAATAATAATATTAATAATAATAATAATAATCCACTAAATTACTAAATTAATTAACTTTTTTTTGTGTGCAATGTCTTTAATTAAAGATTTGTGTAAAACTAAGGTATTTGGAATTGACCATAATTTAATGACCTAATTTAAAAAAAAACAGATTGTATCTTGCGTCACTAATATATATGTTAAAGCATAATTTTATATCCCAGGTATGCAAGATTTGCTCAGCTTAAAGAAAAAAATCCCAACCTCAAAACGCTATTAGCTGTCGGTGGTTGGAACTTTGGTAGCAAGCCATTCAGTCAAATGGTTGAGACGGCTGATAATCGCCAAGAATTTATTAATCACGGAATTGGGTTTTTACGGGCACACAGGTTTGATGGTCTGGACCTAGACTGGGAATATCCCGCTCTCAGAGGTGGCATGCCTGACGACAAAGAAAGATTCACACTACTTGTAATGGTAAGATATATATATATATATATATATATATATATATATATATATATATATATATATATATATACAAGTATTTTTTTTTCGACGCTGCGCACCAGTACTTCGTACCGGCACCTTTTTAAACAAAATATTACTTTTCTTGTATTTTAACGTATAATATACGTTTTTGGTAATTAAAAGTTCTAAGGCAATTAAATGCTGAGTACCGGCACCTATTTTTTTTTACAAAAAGAACTGTATATATATATCACGTCTTTCGCTATTTCGGAAAAATCACAATAGCCGTAATTCATATTCCTATTAGCATGTATATTGAGCTCTGATATAATCTGTATCTTGAAAATTTGAAGAGCTAGCTTTTAGTTCAGCTAGTCTACATCGGCACCTGACATTAAAACCAATCAGATAGGGAGCAGAGGGCTCTATCTCCTGAGCCATGTATCACACTATCCAATTTAAGTTGCGTTTTTTCAAGCTACACCAGGCTTAAATTATTTTTTTTTGTAAAATAAAATATCTAGAAAACAAATCAAACTGGAAATGAAGAATTTTTTTTTAGGATAATAAAAACTAGCAAATTATAAGAGTGCCTCCTACGCTTGCGACTGGCTCTTGTGAAGTGTTCTACGGCTGTAGTGTAGTGCTGCAGTTCACGCTATCATATGAAAAACTACTTCTATACATACTAAATGGATTTTTTCTCTTTAAAAAAAAGTATTTTTTTGTGTGTAAATGTAGTAGTTAGTATGACAAAAATCTAAATCCTTATGCATAAATGTGTTACAAAAATGTTAAAATATATTCTCCCCTACTAAAGAGACTCCGTGTTCGTTAGAATTAATAGTGAACAGTTGTAAACGTGGTTATTAGTATGAACTTACATACTAAGTGATTTTACAAATTTGATTTTTTGCTTTTAGAAAAGAAAAAAAGTAGCCGTTGCATCAGAACTTTAAATGGTCTAAAACATTATGATGTCGGATTTTCTAGTTTACGAGATCTAAACGGGGCCAATCACTGGAATATTGCTAAAGAGTAGTAGATTCTTACATTCGCTTAACCAGAATTCTTTCTTAAAGGAGGGGAGAGGTGAGTAGAGGATACGGAGTAAAAAAACACGTTATTTTTTATATATAACATTCTATAGTTTTTAAGAGAAAAACTATCGCTCTATAAGTTATATACATGATGGATTGTCTTTTTAAAAATGTATTTTTTATATTTTTCATGTTTTGTGATAATTAGGCTCACTATAAAAATATGACAACCATAGACTTATATATTATATCTAGACCGGAAACCGGAAATAATTCTTATCTGAGATTGGTCGATTCACAGACCTATACATATATTGATTTTTATGTACGTAAACTTTTTTTTCAGGCTCTTAGAAAAGTAATGATCTTTAGTTTTCAAAGTTTAGAAATAATGCAAAATAATTTCTCGGATATTCACGCAAATATATGAAACAATAATAATGTATAAAATCTGGCAATCTGGGTATATTTAAAACTTGAATAAAGATTTAGGCCATAGACTTATATATACTATATCTAGACTGGACATTGAGACTTTTTAACACTACAAAAAATGTGAAAAATGTTTAGAAAGATGGATCAAGGCGTTGTTTTGTAAAGTAGTTAAAAAAAAATACTACAATGGCTAAAGATTTACTTAGCCCAAAGATCTCAAGAGCGGGGCACAATTCTCCCGAGTACCCCAAGACACACGACCAATAACTAACAGAAAAAACAAATACAATTTACAACAGAGGTCCAGTGGTCAAGCCGGTAACTCAGGAGCAAGTGGCAACTAAACACGGTCTACATGCCCTTATGTAAACTACGTAAGGGGAATCACTCCTATAATCAAAATTATTTTTAAAAAAAAGGAAAGTTATCTCCCCATTATGTCACGTATACTTTAGTTGACTCACACTCCAATGTTATCTTTGTTTAGGAGCTGAAAGAGGCTATCACTGCCGAAGCTATTATAAGTGGCAAACCACGGCTTCTCCTAACTGCTGCTCTGGGAGCAGGGAAACCTACCATAGATGCGGCGTATGAAGTAGCTCGCATAGCACAGTTTAGTAGTGTTTTTTTTTTATTTATATATTCCAAGGAAATTGCATAAAACTTCTCCTTCACTTTTACCTATCTTTTGGTCTGCTGGACCATTGGGCATCACATAAGATCGGTTGATCGTCTTTCTCCATTCCTTTCCGTATTTAGTCTTGGATAGAATCTCTTTCAATGACAGACCTGTCCGATCTTTTATGTTGTCTTCCTTTCCTTTTTCTTTTTTTTTCTGGTACTGTTCCATAAAGTTGTTTTTTTTTCTTTAATTTTTGTTAATGCCTTAAGGACCTTGTGCCGTACAGTTTTACTTTGCCCTTGTTTCTGTAGTTAGAAAATCGTACATACACTAAATATTAATAAATAATGTCTTAATAGTTAATTGAATCTAATTTCTTTATGTAGTTTTATTTGTCTTTGTGTTTTGTTTTTGATGGCAAAACATGTTGTTTTTTTTGTTGCAATTTTTTGCAATGTGTCTGTCTGTAAAACATAATTTATCTGTTTATATATGTTATTATAGTGCTGTTTGTAATCTATGGCTTAAACTTAGTTTAATTTGAGTATAGTTTTGTTTGTAATTTGAGGCTAAAACATAGTTTATCTGTTCGTATAATTTGTCACATGTTTTGCCTCTACTAAATAATGATCTCAAATGTATCTACATCAAGTGTCGTTGCGTCTCTCTAGAATAGTTGATTGGATCAATGTAATGACTTATAATTTCCATGGCGGATTTGACACCACAGCTAATCACAATGCACCTCTATACTCTATGACCAAGAACGCAAGCGACACTTTCACTGTTGTAAGTTTTTTTCCTATATTTTTGAAATTGCAATTTCACAAAGTCTTTGTTTTTTAACATAGCGTCATAATATTTGAATTTATACATACAATTCTTTTCTAAGCGTTTATGATTTTTTTTGTTAAAGGTCTGCTAAGTGGATTCTCGCTAATGACAAAGATTTGTACATTTTGTGTATAGATTTGCCACTGAGCCCACAAGCAGACAAAGGACTTAAGTTAGGGTTTTTAATGACAAAAAATTGGTTGTTGTTTTTCGCATACAACGCTCATTGTAAATATCCAAAATTGTGCTACATGAGTTCTTCGGTTGACACCAGAATCTGAATGGGAACCATACTTAGTATTTTGTGTAATTTAAATGGTACACAATGTAAAGCATATTTACAAATAGCCATAACTAATCTATCAATGTTTGTCTGTTCATTAAATAAATCGGGTTCAATTATTTCCTCAATGTCTACCTCTAGCTCTAACTGTTATTTAATAATGGTCAAAGACAAATACAGCTGTCACAGATAAAGTAGTTACCTTAAAGTACTTTGTACAACTGTCACAGATAAAGTAGCTACCTTAAAGTACTTTGTAGTCTTTGCTACATAGAGAGCGAATGAGAGTGTAAATAGTGAACAAGAGTTAGATAGGACCGGAAGTAGAGTCGAATGTGAGATCGAGAATTGAAGTTAGTTTCTACATCAGTTGCTAAAGCAAGTTCCTTGACTGGTGTAGTGAGATTTTTGTTCGTTCTTAAAGTAAAATTCTTGTCAGTTGTTGAACTAGGATTCTTTTCAGTTCTTAACATTGTATTATGGCCGGGGTTCTCAACCTATGGTTCGCGACCCCCTTAGGGGTCGATTGACGATTTGCCATTGGTCGCCTAAGACCATAAAAAATATGGATTGTTTGTGTCTATTCTTCTATTTGTGTGGATGGGGGTCTCCGCAGAGTGGGGATTGGAAAAAGGGGTCGCCGAGCTTAAAAGGTTGAGAACTGTATGTTTAAAGTGGGTCGTTGATATAAGCTAGTTTCTGGTCACTTTGGAAGTCATGTAACAGTTTATTAGTCTAAATTCTCGTGGTGAAATAAGTTATTCTTTATCAATTAATGAAATTCTATGATAAAGTTAAGTTTGTTTATAGAAGTTGATGAAATATGTTATAGTAATGTACACACAAAAAAAGTAATATGTGTAAATTATATTAATTTATTATCTTCATGGAAGTCTGATTTATTTAAGTAAAAAAAACATCATTGTATAAAGTGAAGACTTAAAGTTGTATTATATTCGCAAAGAGTTCCTGTATGTGTCAATGGTTTAGTCTTGAAGCTGCAAAGACCGCACGCGAATAATATACCTACAAGCATTTATAGTCTCCTTTTCTTTAACTACAGTTTTTGTAAACAAATTATGTTAATTTAGATTTAGATTTCACTCTTCCTTGTAAACTCTGTGCCTTTACGTAAATATTGTGAAACTGTAGTCTTTTTAAAACAATATCCTACCAACACAACCAATACACACTCACAGTGTTCTATGTAAGTATTTAATCTACACAGTCTATGCAAGTATTTTTTGTAAGTATATTGTATACGCATAGTATCCAAACAATCCTGAAGCCTACTGTAGTTCATGGGCAAGCCTCAAATGGCTTATTTACAGCCAGGTATAGGAATGAAGCCGATTCTAAAGGATTTAAAAATAAATTCAAGTACATTCTCAATTCACAATAAAAACCTTCATCGTGGACTATGCCACCTGAAAGTCGGAAGTACCATATGTCGCAGTTTTAGTAGAATCGAAGACAAGAAAACAGACTTGGCAGAATTTAAAACTATCCACAGAATTAAGAATAGCTTGCTCAGAGTGCAGCATAAAATTTCGGGCTCACCAGCTAAATAAGGGTGCAAAAAAAATGCTGTATTGGAAGCCTTCAGTTTGATAAAAGACCAAACATATCTTCGTATCACAATGTATGGAATATATAGAAGCCTTGAAATCTAATTAAACTTTGAAATACTCTTGTACAGCGTTTTCCTGATCTATTTATATATAGTAAGTACCTAAAAACATAGGGCCCTTCGCATTTTTCTTTTGCAATAAAGCTAAATAAAAAAAAATGCATTAAATCATCTTAACTTTTTTTCAGAAATATTATTTAACGATATAGGCAATGGTAGTCTAACTTAATTTTCATTTGTTTGGAGCAATAAAAGGATCTTATCTTATAATCCACAGGATTTCGCTATTAATTATTATCTTCAACTTGGAGTACCTGAAAGTAAACTCGTGCTGGGCTTACCTACGTATGGGCGAAACAGCCGGCTAGTCAACAAATACAAGAACACTCCTGGATCTCCGATTAATGGAGAAGGTCGTGCTGGACCGTTCACTTTAGTACAAGGCACCCTAGCATACTTCGAGGTAGTTTCTTATTTATTGGCTCACAGTGTACTGTAAAGTCATAAATATAAAAATATATGTGCCCCTACGCGTTGCATTTCACGCGATAATATGAACAACTACTTATTTATTATTGTTTTAAATTATGTTCACTTATATGCATAAAAACAGATTTTTCTCTTCAAAATTAAATGAAACATTTATTTTTTTTGTAAATGTAGTAGTTTTTTTGACAGAACATATAACTTAGCATTACAATTGTAAACAAAATACATATTTGACCAAAAATCTAAAACCGCTTGCATAAATATGTTAAAAGTATGTAAATAGTCATCTCTCTTACTAAATAGCGTCTAGTGTTTGTTACTATTAATAGTGAATAGTTGTAAAAAACGGGTAATTTTATGCAAAAAAATGCTTGCATAGTTGATTTTAAAAATTAAATTTTTCACTTTAAGAAAAGAAAAAAAAGTAGCCGTTGCATCAGAACTTTGAATTGCCTAAAATATCATGGTTTCGGATTTTCCATATATTTTTTAGTTTACGAGATCTAAACGGGACGGACGGACGGACAGACAAACCACAAAAAACTAGTATTCTATTCCATTTTCTGGGGCTAAAAATTACAATGGTTTAATAAAATTGCGATGTTCACGTTTGAAAACTGCCCCAACCGCGTCTTAGTAAGTACTTTCAGTGTAAATTGAACTTTTGTATGGGATTTGTTTGTGAGCCAGTTTGGTTAGATTTTTGGATAAATTCAAAAATTAGTCAGTGAGTGCACCAGGGCAGAGGGATAATCTTCTGAAAGGACTGAATGCAGGATTGATAGTGATAAGCTTATAAAAAAATAGGGCACTCATATTTATACCATCAGCAGTCAGTATAATGATTTAATTATTTAATTTATCTTATCTTATCTTATATCATATAATACAGACGTTACTTCAAAAATGTGATTACGTCCTACGCGTCACGCATTTAGTCATGCATATTAACCAATGACCTAAATTTGTACTTGTAAATATATTACTTAAGTATTTATAATTATACTCCCCACCATTGTGGTCCCCCCCCCCCCCAAATTTATATTTTATTACATTTAACTTTTTAAACTTGCTAATTAAAGGGATTTTTTTTCTCTGTTGTACGCTACCGGAGTGATATGTTTTGCAACCTTTGATGCGCGCTGGTCTATGGTGTCGTTAAAAACCCTTAGACCTAACCATATCGATACTAAATTATTTTTAATAATTAATTAATTGTATTACATCCACCCTCCCCTCCCCCCCGTTTGGAATCGTATTGTAATGGGGGGGGGGGAGGGGACTTTTCCCAGCGTCGCATGATTACAATAAATAATTGTTGAATGTGTCAGCTTGTTCCGAATATGGGTCAGTGAGAAATACTGTGTACAATAGCTAAGAATTTAAAACATATAACATTAATCGATTGAGCACATTACTCTTATACTAGTTTCTAACCGACATATCAGTTGTTTATTAGGACGCCAATCAAGAAAACAACAACAGTCAACAAGGGACATTACTACCAGTTACTAACCCTAACCCTAACCTATATATAACATAAATTTTATCAAAGAAAAGATTCATTTCCCTTGTTGGTATCAAACAAAATAATTTATAATAAGCAATTTTTAAACTAATAATTAATGTTACTTAAGAGATTCATGCATTGTCATTTGCTAATAAATATTTATTCAAAGCTGCAACTTGTTCCGAGAATGGGTGAGAAATAACATGTTCAAACTTTTTACCAAACAAACAGACTGAGTAATTCGATATGCGATCTAAACATGCCTAGCCGTTTTGACAGAAAAATAACACTAAAATATTGGATTGACTATTTCAGTATTGTAAGCTAGTGAAGGACCCGATGACACTCATAGGACGAGCTGGCATGGTGCCGTATGCAGTTTACAACAGCGACTTTCTGGGATACGATGACGTCGAGAGTATCAAAGAGAAGGTAATTATAAAGGGAGACAACTTATTGAGCACGTTTTGTTTCACAAGTTTTAGTCCCTAGCACAAACTTTCCTCAGGATAATGTAGTTTGAACTGAAGCCAATAGAACAGAAGCCTGAAACACATTCAATACGACCATGCAGGCATTAAACGTACTTCTCTTTTAAGTAAGATAATTATATGTGGTCAAAGAGACATCTTATCTTATAAAATACATTTCTGTCCTCCTTTCTACAACTTTGACATCATTTCTGTCCTCTTTTCTAAGCTATAACCCCTTTTATGTCCTCCTTTCTAAAGCTTTGCTATCCTTCTGTCATCCTTTCTTAAATGTAAGTCTACATTTCGGACATTAAAAATACAATCTTACCAAGTATTTATTTACAGGAATCCCATCACGTGGTTAAAAATAGCAACAGATCTGAGGTTGTAATATTTTTTCTCGTTACAGGTTAAATACGCAAAGCTTAAAAACTTAGGCGGCATCATGTTCTGGACTGTGGACTTTGATGATTTTAATGGTAAATTTTGTGGTGAAGGCGTTTACCCTCTGATGAACGCCGCTAAAAAACAGTGCGAATTGCCAGATAAACACCAAGGGTAGGTCAAAGGGCATGTCAAAGGGTAGGAAATAGAGTAGGTTAAGGGGAAGGTCAAAGGTTAGGTCAATAAGGTGTCAAAAAATTTGTCAAAGTGTAGGTCAACGAGGTACTCAATGGTTGGTCAAAGTGAAGGTCAAAATGTAGGTCAACGAGGTACTCAAAGGTTGGTCAAAGTGTAGGTCAACGAGGTGCTTAATGGTTGGTCAAAGTGTAGGTCAATGAGGTACTCAAAGGTTGGTCAAAGTGTAGGTCAATGAGGTACTCAAAGGTTGGTCAAAGTGTAGGTCAATGAGGTACTCAAAGGTTGGTCAAAGTGTAGGTCAACGAGGTACTCAAAGGTTGGTCAAAGTGTAGGTCAACGAGGTGCTTAAAGGTTGGTCAAAGGGTAGGTCAACGAGGTGCTTAATGGTTGGTCAAAGTGTAGGTCAACTAGGTGCTTAATGGTTGGTCAAAGTGTAGGTCAACGGGGTGCTTAATGGTTGGTCAAAGTGTAGGTCAACGAGATGCTTAATGGTTGGTCAAAGTGTAGGTCAACGAGATGCTTAATGGTTGGTCAAAGTGTAGGTCAACGAGGTGCTTAATGGTTGGTCAAAGTGTAGGTCAACTAGATGCTTAATGGTTGGTCAAAGTGTAGGTCAATGAGGTGCTTAATGGTTGGTCAAAGTGTAGGTCAACGAGGTGCTTAATGGTTGGTCAAAGGGTAGGTCAAAGAGTTGGTTATGGAGAATATCGAAGGTTAGGCAAACGAGGTGGCCAAAGAGTCGATCAAAGGTTGGTCAATGGATAGATCAAAGGTTGGTCAATGGATAGATCAAAGAGTTGGTCAAAAGGGTAATGCAGCAGTTTATTCACAATTTTAGAAAATTAATCAGTGTCTGCCAAAACTCTATATGTTCTAAACAAATATATAAATCTCTCTCTCTCTCTCTATCTGTATATATATATATATATATATAGTTTTATTAGAACTCTCTCTCTCTCTCTGTATATATATATATATAGTTTTATTAGAACTCTCTCTCTCACTATCTGTATATATATATATAGTTTTATTAGAACTTTCTCTCTCTCTATCTGTATATATATATATATATATATATATATATATATATAGTTTTATTAGAACATGGAATGGTCTGGGTTGCTTGGTTTAGCCCGGCAAACCAGTGACTTGGCAGAATTTTATTTATTAGTTTAACATGCATGACTAGATGCATGACGCGTAAGACAAATCATCACCTTTTTTTTTGAAGTAACGTCTTTATTTTATAAGATAAGATAAGATACAGTAAAGGTGTGATATTTGAAGTATACCTGTAAGTTTTCCCTTCTGAACAAGGTACGTCAGTTTCAAATATTGTTGACGCTCCTGGTATACTCACCTTTAGTAGGTAGCTTTTTTTTGTCGAAATATTGAGCATTGTATTTGGCCAATGGTCCCATCGTTAGCCGTTTAGCAATATAATAAGCTTCACAGTTTTCGCTACAGATTCTTTTATATATATATTTATATATATATATAAACAAAGTCCAATTTCTTGAAATCCTTGGTTCAATTTAAATTTTTCTTTAGCCATCTAGATGAAACAATTTTGAAAGCAAAAATAAAATCATTATTTTTACCGTCTGTGTTAAAGAGATATAAAATGTACTACTCAATGAACATAGCACAGAGCTTTTCAGTTGCTTGTCTTCCTTGCATAATGCCACATCTCCCATATCCTATGAACTCGAAGATGACTGTAAAGCCAAAATCCCCGCTTAAAGAAGCCGGAACCATACGTGGCATGGGTAAGTTTGGTGCGTTGCAGATACACATACTTCTTCTCTCAGCTTTCTGTTGGTTCGGCGCTGACCACTCTTCTTGCTTCGAATCTCGTGACTCCGAGACCAACACTCACAGCTTCACATCATGAGGAGCGGTTGAGAGCTAGTGCTTCCCAGCCGTAATAATGGTAACTAGTCGACCGGGGGTGTAGCATACGCCGCTATTTTGCAGGGCCGGCGTTAAGCCTCTGCAACCTATGCGACCGCAGTGGGCCGGCACTTTCATGGGACCCGCGCTAATTCTAGGTGTAAAAAATATTAAATTAAACCATTTTATAAATTATAACAGATCTCTCGCGGCCTTATGATTTATCAGGAGCTCCTGGAAGTTTCATAAAATTGCAAAATATACGAAAAGTCCTGGAAATATCAGGAAATTATCAACAGTCTATTGAAAACTCATACAAATCTCCTGAAATATATAGACACAAATTTTCATTTTGAGGTGTCATTCAATATTGGAAACGCCAATCCTACGCGCGATTAAAAAAAACGGCATTATGCAATATCCGTAGTTGTGTAATATTGAGAAAGAAACGTCTAGCGCTTCAAACTAATGATGATTACAATTATTGATTCAATTAATGATTCAATTATTTGGTAAATATTGCTATTGAACGTGATCTATGTAGGGAACTGAATTTGTATGATATACTACGACTTCGCTAAACGCAAGGCTCGTAAAGTAATTCTGTACGTATATAAAATTATAGCTTTTATACAGCGCTACTTTCATGCTTAAAGCATGCTCAGAGCGCTTTGGTCCAATATCATTTGTGGACTAGTGGGGGGGGGGGGGGGAGGGGGTATCTAGGAGTTGGTTTTCCGTGCTGCCTTTAGGCGCTCAGTAAACACAACTCTGCCCGAGTCGGGTGTCGAACCTCGAGCCCCCTTCTAAATAGCCAAGGCAAGCTAAGTTCAAGCGCACTTAGCCTCTCTCGCACTTCTCACGTAGTAAAAAAATGAATATAAATGCATAGACGAAAATAATTTCTAATACAACTATTAATTTTCACTTATAATCCGATTCCCTACCCAAACTGGGCCCCGCTAAATCTGTTTCGCATAGAGCCCCACAATGGTGAAGTCCGGCTCTGCTATTCAGTGACGGGTGAATACTAATTGTTCTCCCTCCCCCCTATCTTTTTTGTTTCGCCTCTAAAATAGCGTGGGATAACTCTAGTCAGACTTGCAGAAATAAAAGAGTGATCTTTCCTTTACTCCTTGGTGTCTAATTTCTTGAGCCATGAAGAGAATTATATATATATATATATAGATAATGAATACTTGGCACCAATCGGAGTAGGAATCAAACTTTAAAAAAGGTTTTTAATTCTATTTTTCTTAAGACCAGGCACAGATGTACCTTTAAAAGCGGCAACGGGGATGCACAATGATGGGATCCCACCACCCCAAAAAGGTAATGGAAATATACCAGGGACGGCTTTAGGTCATTGGAGGCCCTAGCTGCCTAGTTTGCCTATACCTAAGGCCGGCCCTGCATATGCAACTTTATATTTCTTTAAGCTATATAGCTAAAAGTTTCCCTTTTAGACATTTTGGTATATAGGGCAGATGATGTACATATCATCTGTTTTTTGTGGTTTACGGTTTATGAGGGTGTCATATGTCCAGCACAACTAACAACCGCCTTTACTTTTCCCCAACTAATGTCAGGTAGCCATTAGAGCTGGATGGACTTAGAGGCGCCCGATAACCCACAATTACCGCTCAGCTACCTATATAGCTACAACACACAATTATTATGTCTTTCATCGTTGTGATCTAATGCTTATTGAGTCACATGTACATACTATTTGAGTACATGTGATTGATAGATTGTGTACTGGTATCTACTGTTATTGGTAGCAATGAAAAGTGCAATAATTTACTATTTTTTTCTGACTAGAAAGTCGGGTAAAAATAAAAACTTAATTAGTGATTCATCATATTTTATTGACTGTTTTGTCACTATTCTTTTTGATACAGCTGTAAATATTCTAATATGCTGTTTCCACAGTAATGCAGAGATCAAAATCAATAATTAGGTCTAAGAAGTTCTAAAGCTACCATTCAATTTTTAGGGTCATATTAATTAAATTATAATTTGTATCTTATATTTAAGTGAAAAGATAATTACATTTCACATTTTCCTTTTATTTTACCTTTAAGTTAATATCAAATATATAAATATAGCTTCATTGGTACTTAAATAATAAATGTTTGGAAACAATTTTTTTTTTATTTAAAAGTCGATTTTTTGTTTAATTCACCGCAGTCAATGAGTTAAGATTCATTTTTACGTATTCGACTATTATAAAAAAAAATTTAAAAAATAAATAAATACAAAGCAATAGAAAGAAATGTGCTGGTGATCAAGTGAAGCTTTAAAAACAACGTAAAAAAAATCGAAAAGGTTGAGAAAGTTAGAGACGCCAAATTGAAAGATCGCTGTACACCGGATACACCAAAACGATTTCTATTTTTAGATATATCTTTATGTATACAAATCTCTTATGAGTTGTTTTTTTTTTTAATACATTTTCATTCAAATTTTAAAAATGTATTCAAGTTCCTGCAAAGACGATAGAAACGAAGGCTGGTTCCAGTAACGATAGTGAGTATACACTACTCTCTAGCACATCTAGAACTTTTGTGTGGGGCTAATTTGTTTCCCAAACCCTAACCCTAACCCTAATCCTATGCATAAAAGCGCTCAACGCACGCACACACGCACGCACGCACAGGCACGCACACGCACGCACGCACACGCACACACACACATACACACACACACATACATACACACACATACATACACACATACATACACAGTGAATACACATATATATATATATATATATATATATATATATATATACCTGAAATACCATATATACATGAATTGATGATGTGGAGGGGTTGGGGTTGGGGCGTGGATACGAAAGCCCCAGGAGAGATCTGAATAGGTGGAATGTGTTGAATCAGGCCATAGCCCTTCATGGGCTGTAGGGCCACTGGGATATATATATATATATGAAAAAGAAAAAGACAGACAGAGAAAGACAAAGAAATCGAAAGTAAGATAACATAACATAAGAGACTAAGCGGGCCTGCCTTTGAAAGAGATTCTATCCAAGGCAATAGTTATTGCAAAAAAAAAACGGTGAACAAATCTTGTGAGGTGTCCCAACGGTCCAACAGACTAAGTGATAGGTGAAGAGGTTTTCCATAGTACAGAAGCATTCTTGGGGAAATAAAAGCAGATAATCATATAAATCTAGCTACTCTTGTTAACAGTCACTATTAACTCTTTCTCTCTGTAATTATTTACCACATTCGGATGGAATTAACGTTTGTATCGTCGGTTAGGAGAGAAAGAGGAGATAAACTTTACACCAGCTACAACAGTGATTCCCAAACTTTTGACCCATGCATACCCCTTGTATATTTTTTTTCTAATGTTAAGACCACGTTTCTCTCCCCCCCCCCCTCCCCCCCCCCCCCAACTACCTTGTTTTAATTCATTAACAGAACATAAAAAAAAAAATGGGTATCTAAAAAAACAACAACAGCACCGATAACTCTTTCTCTTCTTATCGACGATACCGTCGTTGGTTTTGACCTCATTACATTTAATTTATGTTTAAATGTTTAAACTTGACTTTGAATTATATAGAAACAGCATACATTTCCCTTAAATTCTATCCCGAATACATCATTTTCTGATAACAGACAACAAAGCTATTGAAGCCCAATCATAACAGGGGGTAATGAAATAGTAAAAAGCAAAATGAAGAACTCCTCCCAAAACGTGGTCAAATAATTACGGAGAGAAATAGTTAATGAAGTGTAACGCGTACCCTCTCCAAAGTCTTCCCGTATCCCAGCGTACCCCAGTTTGGAAAACACTAATCTACCCCCATGGATGGCATAACCTAAAATGTGTTCTAGTTATTAGACAAGCACTTCTTCGGGAAATTATTTGAAGTAAATAATCAGATTTCTTTCTTCGTAGTATTATCAAGCTTATCTTTCGATTTTCCTTAAAAAATTTTTTATTACAACGATATTTACAGTGGCGTAGCTAGGGAGGGGGGAGAATTGGAAAATCCCCTCGTTTCCCCAGTTAAAGGGGGGGGGGGGCAAATGAGTGTTTTTTACATTAAAATTAAATATTACACAAAATGCAGGCCCCCGAAAGAGGTCAAGCCACTCACCTCCCTCTGGCCAGAAAACGATGAAAAAATCCTAACACGCCCCTGCTTCAGGCAAATATTTGAAGTAAATAATCAGATTTATTTCCACATAGTATTATCATTTTAAGCTGATATTATATTAGTATCAAGCTTATCTTTCGTTTTTCTTTTTTTTTTCTGACTTTTAAAGCAACATTTACAGTGGCGTAGCTAGTGTGGAGGGAAGAGGAGGGAGAATTTAAAAATCCCCCAAGACCCACATTTGAGGGGAGCCTCAAAATGAGTGTTTTTTTTACATTAAAAATTAAAATATTACGCAAAATACAAGAGCCCGCTAAGATTTCAAGCCCCTCCCCGGCCCCAAACAATGAAAAATCCTAGCTACGCCCCTGAAAATTCAACTGTTATGCCTCATTATTTTAACTTATGCAATCGTTCTCCAGACGATCATAATTCTCTTTGTTCTAACGTGGAAGGCGTGCGTGATTTCCCTGACGATTGTTCTAAATATGTCATGTGTGTCAACACCTTCAGCTACGTACTTCCGTGCCCAGGTGGACTGGTCTTCAACAAAGTGGGCAAATATTGCGACTGGCCATTCAATGTACAGGGATGTTAAGTTCTCTATGTTCTTTACTCCATTAATGTTAAGCCATTCAGTCCATAAAGTTTAACAGTAAATGATGTATGGTGTTAGAGTTGGTTTATGATACAGATAACATTTTTTTCCAAAGCTCACTCTATCTGTCTGGCTATCTGTCTGTATGTCTGGTATAAAAAATATACGCGATATTTCTGCGACACCCAATCTCGGATGAAGCTTAAATTTTACACAAATATTTCTTTTACATGACAACACAAAAACACAACAACACACAATTAAAAAAAAAAGTTAATGAACTATTGGAAATAATTATTTAGTTTGGAATCTCGAACAAAGGAATAAAAGCATCATCTGCCTTACAAACTGTGACGATACGAAATTTGCATGCAAAATTTCATTTGAGTTTTTCTCAGCAAATCGTGGGAAACTTTTATTTTTAACTTAAAACAATTATCCTCTTGTCCACCCATAACTAATTTCTTTTAGGATTTATCTCCCCTCGTACTGTTTCTCACGGGACGAATCTCAACGTAAAACATTAACTAGCCTCTCTAGGGATAATTTTTAATTTTGTCGGCTGGACAGGTGACCAGCACACAATGGTCGCGGCACCAGCGCTACACGCATCGGCCTAATAACTTTTCAAACCTATTCCCCCCCCCCCCCCCCCCCCCCCCCCCCCGCAGGATACGCATCGCTCTAAGAATAGCATTGCACTCGTGCTGGACAGATACATATTCGCTTAAAACTTTACTCTCACGGTAGGCAACGAATATTGACCATAAATCTGACCTGACGCCTGACATCTCCGGTACATAATACATGTGAGAAAATTAGCTAGATTTCTTCCCCACCCGTTAAACAAAATGCCCCAACTATATATAGAGAGAGACCCAAGCATTCTAAGTTAGGCCCGCTAGGATTCATACAGTCTCCTCTGTTAGGAAGTTTTAGTTGTGAGGTTTTCATTAGGGACAGACTGGTAAGTGTAAACATTTTTTACTATACTTATTTTATCTTATAGGAATGTGTGAGTACACATTAGTACACAACCACGTTCCCCGTCATTACATTATGACTTTATTATGTATGTACATTGTGCTATTTTATGTCGATGTTATATCTTCATATAATATTATTAATGCCGCTATGGTTGTCCACGTTTAAAGCCATAGTTATTATATTTGATTTGTCATGTTTCATCCATTCCTGTATTTTAGTGATTGATGTAAACAATAACCTTTCGTGAATCTATGTACTGTCTAAGAACTTAGATCACAGTGCTCTAAACTTACAGAGCCCATGTGAAATTAATCATTTCACATTTCTATAATATCCCTCATACATATTATTATGTCTCACACGCTTGTGAACTTATAGTTCCTTAGATGAGTTTCATTTGGATTAATCATATCAAACCTTTATACTGTATCTGGATCCCTAGTATTTTATTTTCATCTTATCCTTTAGTATATAATATGCTCATTCCCCATTGTACTATAACTGATGGCTTATCGTCGTAATCAAATTTAATGAATGAATCTTGACTAGTATCATCCTACATTGTATGATGACACATTTATTGTGGTTATCTTACTTGTATCTTTTTGTTATTGAGTTATATGCATGCTTTAAGATGTTATACTTAATTGCCTTAAATGCCTTATTGGGATTGATTCCAATGCCTACATCTGATTGATTGCAATGCATATGGGAATCCCTGCTCAATGCCTTTAGGAAGTTCCTAATTGTCTGTCTTATCCACAGCCTGGTTGCTACCCCTGGTTGCTACACACGATTGCTACACCCGACTGCCATAACTACCAGATCTCCACCCAAAGCTGTAACCGGAGCAGACCACACCAGACACCCCTCCCCAATTACATACCTGTTAGCAAGAAGGCATTGCCTACTGTCCTTGGCCTTAACATATTGCCCTGTGTACAGTGCCTTATACTGCCCAGTATCATCTGCCCAGTACCCGGCCCAAACTGTCCACTGCCCAATAGCTAGTGCCTAATGCCGACTGATTAGAGCAACCTTCGCTACAGAAGATAAACCGGTGTTGAGTTAGCACGGCTCTCTACGAGCTAGAGATCACAGCTGAGAGATCATCTTACTACAACTTAGTCTGCAGCACCAACCCTCTCTACTGCTAAACAGGCAGCGGCCTCACCTTATAGCCAGCTTGGCTACAGCCTAGAGAACATCCCGAGCCGACGTCCTAAGACAGAGCCTGATGACTCATCCTCCAGAGTGCCAGTCCTACGACCGCCAGAAGACGACCCACGGGCTAGCAGCTAAGAAAAATAAGTAGCCAGACCTAGGAACACTCTTCTCTTCCCATCACTCACCAATCCATGATGAGCAGTTCTGTTAGACATTAGCACCTTCATTTCATTTCTTAATTATAATTTTATTTGATCATTTATCTTTTTGTTAACTTTTATTTATTAAATTATTTTATTTATAAACGTATAATATTGGTCTGTTCTTACTGTCAGTTGCGGTGTGCCTGTACAAAAGATATATGTGAGCGGGATACATTATAAAAAATTCCCCCTAGACTTAAATAAACAAGCCCAATTCACTAATTAAACATCTCGTCATACAGACCACAAGGTTTGAAAGGGAAAATTACTTTTTTATCATATAAAATACAGACATTACTTTTGTCCTAGCATATGGAACGAGGAATGTGCTCTCATCTTAGTGTCTTTCAGAGCATTTTATTTGATTTTGTTTTTGTATTTGAAGATGATTTGCTTCAGTGTTTTATGTATAATTGCTACTTTACTTTTAAATCTTTTGTCCTGAAGTCTTTCTAAATTTAGTGATTTTACTAAAGGTGTTACTCTAGTCAAATGTGAATATTCGTTTGTTATGAATCTCACTGCTCTATTTTGTGTCTGTTCCAGTTCCTTATTGCTTTTTGTTTCTCTCCCAAACAGAGGATGTATATTCTATTATTGGCCTAGCAAAGGTGAAGTGGTATATTAGTGTTTTGTTCTTTTTTGATTTATAGAAATTTCCTTTTTGTTTGATTTCGTAACAGTTTCATCAAATAGTCATTCCATGACAGCTTTTTATTTATTAAAACACCTAGATATCTTGCGTTTGTGTCACTGGTTTACCATGAATAATATAAAAAGTTTTAAAAGCCTTTCTACGTTGAAAGACATGCTCCATTTTTAATTCCCATTTCTGTAATTCCTCTAATTCTCTTTGTAAAATGTCTTTATCTTGTGTTGTTTTTTATTGTTCTAAATATTATGTAACCATCTGCAAATAGTAAGACTTTCCAAAAAGATTTCTGCAAAGTTAAACTTATTAACTATTTTTACGTGTATTGAATAAAAAAAAAATAGGAACTCTCTTTTATGTTATTTGTGAAATAAGTGAATGGTGTTACTACTAATATGGCGCTTTTTTTGGTTTGAATAGAGTTTTAGTCAAAGACGATCCTCAACGATAATCTGTATAGAATAATTACAATTAGATAGACTTAATGGGTTGCCAATATTGGTGGCTGAAGGAATGGAATGAAGTGGCCGCCGATGTCGTTAAGAAGAACTGAAGACGACAGAGACCACAAAAAAACAGCGAAAAAAAAATGTAAATTGACCACCGGCAGACAACGGTTTTGTTTGCGCTGCATGTGGCAAAATATGTGGGTCGCAAGGTAAAACAAAATTCGCAAAGAGCTAGTAGCTGTGACTAAACTTTAGTATAACAATCTAATAGAAATGCTAACTAGTGTAAGGTCCAATATTGCTCAGATTTATTTGTAGCTTAAATTTCCAATTGCGTATGTCTAAAACATGAGAGGAATGGAGAAAGACGGTCGGAAAATCTTGCGTGGTACCTCAACGGTCCAACAGACTAAGGCAAATATGAAGGTGAAAACATTGGATATCTATCTATCTATCTATCTCTGTCTGTCTGTCTATCTATCTATCTATCTACCTATCTCTCAATCTATCTATCTATCTACCTATCTCTCAATCTATCTATCTATCTATCATTTAATCTATCTATCAATTTATCTATCTATCTATCTTTATATATATTTATTATTTGCTGATCATAACTTTGTAATATCTGGAATTATTGTCGTTTAAAAAAGTCTTCATCAATCTTAGCTGTATTGTCATGTCTATCTCTTCTGTTACGCAGTTATCTCCCTGAACAAAAACCGCTTCTATCAGATTTGTGTTTGAGTGACACTTTATAATCCACTTGGGAACCTTTGAGGGAGGCTGGACTTCAAGTCAAGCCATGCTTACCACCTAGAGCTGTGATGAGATATCAAGAAAAGAAGAGAGATGTCGGTCTGTCTGTCACGTTATTATCTAAAAAAAAATGGTGTAAAATTTATCAACGATTGCCTGAAACCACCTATCACGATCGCTCCAGTTTCACTCTGGACTTAAGCTGAGTTGTGTATCCTAAAAGCTTAAAGGCAGCACGGAAACCCTCTGCCAAATTCTCTTTCTCAACCCATATTAACACATATAATTGGAAAAGAGCACACTTAGTATTTTTGAGAGTTTTCTCTTTGCAATTCTTTTTAAAAAAGTAAAGTTCCCATTTTAAACCTTGTGGTTTATAGGGTATATGACGTAAAGGTCATCTGTTTTTTTTTGTTTGTGGCCTATGGTTAACGAGCATGTAGGATAGAAGACTTAAAAGTAAAGTAGCCATTATACATAAAACACTTCAAATACAAAAACAAAATTTAATAAAATACTCTGAATGACACAAAGATAAAGGCACATTCCTCGTTCCATATGCTAGGACAAAGTTGTACAAATACTCCTTCTTCCCTAGTGCTATTAGAGCATGGAATGGGTTGCCTGAGCTAGCCAGGAAAACCAGTGACTTGGCAGAATTTAAGTCATTGACTTAATGCACGTAATCATCTTCTTTTTTGAAGTAACGTCTGTATTATATAAGAAGATAAGAAGATGTGGCCAGCACAACGACCAACCGTCTTTACTTTTCCTCATTAGAGCTGGGTGGACTCAGAGGCGCCGATAATTCCGAAACTAAAAATCCCAGTCTTCACCAGGATTCGAACCCCGATCCCCGGTTCGGAAGCCAAGCGCTTTACCGCTCAGCCATTGCGCCTCAAATCTTTTTACGAGTCCTGAATTCAGCTTGCAAATTCTTTGAAAAATGAATAGACAAGTCTCTAACGATTTTCATAGATATTTGACAGTTGCATTATGTCTAAGAAAAAAGAATTAGACCTACTATTTATTATTTACTTTTTTGTTTAGTTGGTCTAGTTCTCCTCACCTAACAAATAATATTTATAACTCGAAGTTGTAACTAAACTGCATTTCTATATCGCATTTTTACACAGGCCTTTTATCCACCCGCCCCTCTACAGACCATAAGGTCTGAAAGGGGAACTTCACTTTTTTTTTTTTTTTTTACTTTAGCATTCGCAGTGCAGTCTGGTCTATGTTCTAATGTGGCAAATGAGGACTTATTTAAGGTAATCCATACTACAAGTGAGCACTCTGTAAAAACAGACCAGATTAAGTTCATTGTTGACTTAAGTCATTCTAAGTCAACATAACTCAACCTCCTCCCAGCTAGTGGGAGACAAAGCATTTTATGCCACTCAGACAAAGCTCTTTTTAAACTGAAAAAAATATTATTAGTGTAGGAGAGCCAGATGTGATTGCAGAAGAGCCAAATGCAGGCGTTAACAATGTTGATGTTCCTTAAACAGGTTTATATGATGCTTATAAATACAAATGTTAGCTGACAAGACAAGACAATATCTTGAAAAAGGAACTGTGGCAGATAACAAAACAGCAACATACCATTGTATATATATATAGATCAGATATTATCTTACCCAGACATACATGGCGCGGAGATTTGAAAGCAGGCAAGAACGGCAGGACGTCGGGAAAGTTGTAAAGACTCGCCCAGAACCGACACGCCTGGAAGAAGCTTATAGCTAGCAAGATTGCCTAAACGCACGACATTCCTCCATCAGGCAGAGATAATATTCGTATTTAGAATTCTTATTAATTGATACATTTTTTTTTTAAATAAGCGATAAAATCTCTCCTCACCATAACTGCAACTAATTCAAACTTAGCCTTATGCTAATGACTTCTATTTTTAAAAAACTTCAATCCTTTTGGTTTCTAGTTGACTCTTCATTCACGTGATAATTAACAGAACAAATTACATGTGTGCATTTCAGATATAAGCAGAGTGAGATTAAAACTACTGCGTATTTATCAAAAGCTTTAAACAATACATGTAACGGCGAAAACTCTAATAATTTGAGATTAGAGTGTGGTGCGACATAATATATATTGGCTCACATATCAATACGTAGCTTATATTATATAGATATTCAACTAATTTTGTTCACAACTTATATGATTTATCCATAAAAATAAGACCCCCCCCCCCCACTTAGAGGGTTAGAGTGGGAAGGGTAGAATTGCAACCGCCCCACCCCCTTTACCCCACAGAATCGGCCAAGATATCAGGAGGGGAGTGACATAATATAAAATTTATATACTAATTAAAATAATTCTGTTCACAAACTATGATTTCTCCATAAAAGTAGGACCGCCCCACCCTCCACCACTCAAAGGGCTCAGGTGGAAAGGGTAGTAGATGTATTCGCACCCTCCCATATCGGCCAACAGGGGAACGACATTATATAAAGATCGGTTAAATATCAATAACAAGTTTTAATCATATAGATACTTAATTGATTCTGTTAACAACCTGTGATTTCTACAGATAATTTGGACCACCCCCCTCTCGAAAGTTTATGTGGTGGGGGTGGGGTGGGGGCGGGATTGATGCCATCGCCCCCTCCCAATCCAACCAAATTGGCCAACATACTACAGGGGAGGGTGTGGAATAATCTATAAATAGGTTGAAATTTAATAATTGATTAACCACTTAGCCACCGCGCCCACATTACTATAACATAAAACATAAAAGAAAAATATAATAACACATTGTTTATCACAAAGAGAAAATAATTTCGGTAGAAAACATGTATTTTAATAAAATCCTACAACAAATTACAAAAAGAATATAAAAAAATGGACTGTCGATCTCTAAGCAAGAGTATCAATAGGCAATTCAATTAACCGAGACTGGCAAGAACAGACCGTGCAGCCATTTTTTTCAAACCATATTGTTTCAATTGGACATTTGCAAGCAACAATTGGGCATTCTTTGCACTGGCATGTTAAACAGCCGTTGGCGTCGGTGGCAAGCCCGTTTGGGCACTTGATATTTGGGCACACGGGGAGCTCGCATTTGGGTTTACAGTTGCAGGTCTGACAGCCGTTGGCGTCTGTCGTGAAACCGTTAGGGCAGAAGATGTCCTGCCGACAGTCTAGAATGGGGCAAGGTTTAGGGGCGCATTGACACGTTTTGCAGCCGTTAGAGTCAGTGGCGAAGCCGTAAGGGCATTTGATGTTGAACAAACAGTCCAGGATGGGGCAAAGCTTTGGAGCACACCTGCAAGTCTTGCAGCCGTTAAAATCTGTGGCAAAGCCGTACGCACACTTGGCAGTTTTCCAACAGTTCAGAACAGGACAGGGCTGTAGTCCACACCTACAGTCAACACAGCCGTTTGCGTCTGTGACATGCACAATGGGACATTTAATGAGTGGACATATTGATGGTGGACATTGATTGCATTCACATGTTGGACACCCGTTTTCATCTAGGAGAAAACCGTTCACGCATTCTATGGCTGGACATTTTCTGAGTGGACAATCCAATATAGGCAAAGAAACTGTAAGGATTAAAAAAAACAGCTTGTTAAAAATGTTAACATTATGTTTTTACATTTACTATTTTATATAAAGAAACGTAACATTAATACTTTATATTATATAAAAAAAAACATTATGAATGTTCTGAGAGAGAGAGAGAGAGAGAGAGAGAGAGAGAGAGAGAGAGAGAGAGAGAGATGAAAAGAAAAAGAGAAGAAAACGGTTAAAAAAAAGATGAGGAGATGAAGAGAGAAAAAAGAGAGAGAGAGAAAGGGAGAGAATGAAAATGATAAAAAAAGAGATATTGGATGTCACTTCAAAAGGGAGTAAAGAAAGGCGGAGATGAAGTGTATGTGATAGAGAGAGAGACACAGAGAGAGAGAGAGACAGAGAATTAAAGAGAGAAAGAGAAAGACGGAATGATAAAAAGAAAGAAATATAAGAATGAGAATTAGAGAGAAAGAGAGAAAGAATGAGAAAGAGAGATCTAGAAAGAGAGAAAACTAGAGAATGAGACAGAGAGAATAAAGAGAGAACGAGAATTAGTGTTTAAATAAGAGAGAGAGAAAGAAAGATGAAGAGAATGAGAGGGAAAGAAACAGAAACAGAGAGAATGAAAGAGAGAACGAGAGAGGGGAGAGAGGAAGCGAGAATGAGAAAGAGAAAAGATTTAATGAAAGCGTGAAGGAGAATGAAAGAGAGCGAATGAGAGATGAATGGACGAGAAAGTAATAAAGATAGAAAGCGAGCGACAAAAGGATCAAGAGAGTAAAACTTGTTTCCACACATGTACCAGACTGAACTGCATCAACAAAGCACAGAGCGAACAAGTCGCGTCTCACTAAATATCTCCAGTCCTACCTTTGTTTCAACGACATAAACAATTATTTTGAAAAAATCAACTGTTTTGATTTCCCCCTCCCTAATTTCTATTCAGTTGTTGACTGGCCTGCAGTGTGGTCACTGCTCTAGACTGTCGCCAAGATGTTCCCTGAGATGAACTCCTATTGAAAAAACATAGCAAGAAGGACTTACTATATGCCAGAGAAATAGCGTGTACACCCTTTTAACCAAACAAACAGACTGAGAAAGAGAGATCTAGAAAGAGAGAAAAAGAACAGTAAAAAGAACATTGACATCAAATGAAACGATGTAAGATGTATTTAAAAGTAAAATCACTTTCATAAGATTGAAAGGTTTATTTTACTTTTATACCAAATTAAAAAATTAAAACAAATTCATCAACTTACGAGTCCAGCTTTGTTTAAATGCCAAGCAAAAGATCACAGCACCAACTACAAATCTTGTCATCTTGGAAGTATTACACAAGCCTTATTTCCCTTTGATTGAAACTACCAGCTAAAACTTCCTGTTATACTCGTCACAACCAGGACATCAACAATTCTACGCATGACCTACTTCTCCTGACCTCAATTTTTGTCACTTTTCAATCTCGATACGATCAAATAATGACAGTACACCTGGACTGAACGCTGGGAATTTAATTTTTGTTTGTGCTCTGTAAACATCCGGTTTCCTGTTCCGCAATAAGCTAGGTTTTTCAACCAATCAAACTACAGTGTTATAAAGGTGTAACCACTGAAGCAAGCAACGAGATAAATGGAAGACAGTCAACAATGTCAATTAGAGATGTATACGTTTCCGCCTTTGGTCTACACACAGTGCCGGATTTAAGTAAGTCGAAGCCCCGGGGAAGGATTTTTGTGAGGCCATTTTATTTTTTCGAAACAATGAATTAAAATCTACTTATTAATGATAATTTTGTTGTATTCAGATTATATTTTCACTTAAATAACACACAAGACAAAGAGGTCAACGCATCCACGTTGAGCAGTCATGTTACTGAGAATTGGTATATAGTTCCTGATCATTTACATTGTTCAACGCGAGGCAGTTCATTAATTCTAAATTCACCTAGTCGGAGATATATGAGCATATAATACTTTCGAGCCGCTAATGTTACAGTTCATGATCAAATACACTGTTCATTAGAATATACCCGATGGAGTCCATCAATTATTAAGTCATAGTCACAGATATAGGAACAGTAGCGAGTGGTCAAAACAAGATCAGTTTTTCGTTCATTTTTTTTTTAATTGCATTAAAATAAAACTAATTTTATGGTATCACAGCAACAAATGTAAGAACTTTGTTCAGAATTGTTTATAGTTCTCGGTTTCCTTTGCTTGTCCCTTTTCCAGCCCTAGACATACAAACCCACATGGGCTTTCATCTCAAACGAAAAGCATGATCTTCGGAGTTTTGAAGGTCAGTGTCTTTATTTACTGGTAAAGTCCAACAGTTCTAGGACACATACACACCCAGAAGTAGTCGCAGATATATCTAGGAGCACCAGCGAGTGGCCAAAAAAAAATTTCATGTTCATTACAAGGTCGAAGATCCAAAACTATCAATAGTCAATGATTTCCTCGGATAGTTCACCAGCTGACAGATCAGCCTGAAGGCCCATTGCTCTGATTGTTTTTATGTCCACACTTAAAGCTGGGATAATCAACAATGCTCCTGGACAACACGTTGCGGAGCTCCACAAAAGGGCAGACCGGTACGATTTTCTGATGTTAACTTGGCGTCAACCCAAGTCTGAGGCCAAGCAGCACTACAATGAGCTTATAAGGAGTTTGGAGGACTATACATAGTCTATCATTGGTTATTCTTTACAAATTGTCTGGTCTGACGATAATTTTTTCCCCAATGAAGTCATGTTTAGATTCAGATGTGATTATATCTCATTAACAAATTTACGTACAAGTAAATTTAATTTAGCTTTTCTTCGTTTTTAAAAAGGGATATTAAATATGCATATTTAAGTTACATTTTGTAATTATTTTTGGAGGGTAAAGCCCAGGATTAATATACGGCAGTAAATTCCAGCTGCTGCACGAGGAAATTTCTTAACCTCGACAGAGTTGCCAACTGTAAGTTTAAGGTATTGACATTAAAATACCCCAGACAGTAGCTCCATCTGCCTTTCCTAAAATCCAGAACAAGCTATACCATGTGATGTTATAATAAGCAGTACAAGATTGACCCATTCATAAGCGTAGTACTAAATATAATGTACAGTGGCGTAGCTAGTGTTTGGAGAGGGGGAAGAATTTGAAAATCTGACCCCACTTGAGGAGAACCCCCAAATGAGTGTTCGAAATAATTTTTTACATTAAATATAAAATATTACGCAAAATGCAAGAGCCCCAAAGAGGTCCCCCAAATGATGGTAAATTCCTACCTACGCCACTGGTAATGTATAAGATAAGATAAGCGTTGATACTCGGTCTTTCGTTTTAATCCCAAACAGCTAAAATCACTAAACGATGTAGGCTCATACATTCTTAATTAATTATCTTTAAAATTAACTTGTGCAGGCTTCTTTTAAAACAAATCGCAATATAAATTGTATTTATAAAGAAACATAGATTTAACTTGAAAATAGTTGTAATTAGAAATAGAGGTAAAATGATTATTTAAATAAGATACAAAAAAAAAGGTAAAGTTCCCCTTTCATTCATTGTGGTCTATAGGGCAGATGATGTAAAGGTTATCTGTTTCTGTGGCCTACGGTTAGGGGGGTTCATGTGACCACGAGGGTGTCATGTGACAAACACAACGACCAACCGCCTTTACCAATCCCCAACTAATGTCAGATACCCATTAAAGCTGGATGGACTCAGAGGCATCAAAAAAAATTCCAGAAATTCGAACCCAGGACCCCCGGTTCAGAAGCCAAGCGTTCTACCTCTCAGCCACTAAATAAGATTTAAGATAGAATTGATTAAAATTACTCGACACTTTTGTCTTGAATCTCTTGATTGTCTTCTAATAGAATTTTTTAGCTTGAAATACGACAAATCAACACGTAGTTTCATCAGAATCTCTTCAGCCTACACAACCAAAACTATCCGCTCTCTCTTTCTCATAGTTACATCAGGAATACTCATACACATGCACGCAATCTTTCCGATTTATATGGTTTCTATGATATAATGTATTTTTTTTTTTCTCATTTTTATAATGAACAAATCATGAGGCACATTTCCTCATAAATTTCCTAATAGAGATTACTTTTATTAATATGAATATAAACACCTTTTTTATTTCGTTTAATCAATAGCATATCTAAAGCAGTGTTAAGTCATGCGTAACATGTCTCACTCGTACCATTTACTTTGACTGAATGATTTTATTTTCATCCAATCAGAATTGTTCTATCATAGATGTTTGTAATCCGCCATATCGGCAAACATCTTGACACGAAACAGGCACGACGTGTTACGAATATAGACCACTCAGGGCCGGCTTTAAAAACGCGAAAGGCCTTATACCTTTCACAATTATCTAAACATTACTTCCTATCTTTATTTCAATATTTAATTATCAATGTCTAGCACAGCTAAATTGACTTCTGTCCCATGAAGCGCCCTTTTTTTAAATTTAAAGATTATTAATGCTACACCCACGGAAACGCTTTAGCTGACATAGAAGAGATCACCTGGCTGTATGAGGCTTCAGAACGAGACAGCTAGAGGTCACTCACAATGGCCGCTGGATACACACACGGCCAAAAGAAAATCCGCTGCCAATGACAGACGCAGACGGCGAAAAAATCTTAATCGACCTAATATATAGACCTAAATATAAATATAAACATAAATATATAAATAAATAAATAAATATATACTGGGACACACATATAGGCCATGAAACACTAAAAAGATTCATTGATTACTTAATTTTTAATCTACAAAATACAAATGTACTTGTTTAACTTTGACCTGGCCGAGTTGCTTATCTTTATTTGTTGACATAGACACGCTTCATTAATTACACTTTGCCTGTAACTACTGACACGCTTCAGTAAGCAGGTACTACCATCCTTTGTAAAACACACATTAAAATAGATAATAGGAAAGTGACTTTTGTCTCCCCCCAAACATCCGTCTGGAAGATTACCAAACATTTTTAAAGTAACGAAAAAAAAATCCTTTGTCCATTAAATTATTTGAAAAAAATTAGGTGATATTAAGTTCTCAAAATATCTAAAAAGTAGGTCAAAAAATTTTAGATTTTTATGTGCCCTTATAAAAATCTTAGACGCCCCAGATTTCTAATTGTTTTTATCGCCTGATTAATCCACAAGCCCTTAAAAAGTAATTTTTTTTTTCAAACACATATCTTTATTTTATAATACAGACCTCACTTAAAAAATATAATAATACTAATAATAATTTAATTTATAGAGCGCTGTTAACAAACAAAATGTAGTCTCAAGGCGCTGTGATAATATTACAAACATAAACATGAGAACTAAAATGACAAACTAATCTAAAAAAAAATTAAACAGGTCTAAATGTTCTTCTTGTATATAGTGTAGCATGTTGCCTGTTTGAGATCTATGTGGAGTGAGTTCCAAACCTTTGGTACTTGCATTGAAAAAGCCCGCAGCTCTCTGAGGGACATATAGAGTGATCAGGGCATTTCTATATTATAGATACACTGTTGACAACGTTTGGCAAGACAGTAGTAGCAGAATCTCGTCTCTTGCGGCATTGTTCTGATTTCGTTGCCGCTTGGCGATTTAGTAATCGGGTATTCCTGCTAGCACGGCCTTGCAGTAGTCAAGGCGGAGAGTATGAATGCCACAGCTAGCTTTTTTTGTTGATTCTATTGTTAAATATAGTCGGATCTGGCCTATTCTGCGCAGCTGCAGATAAGGACCCTTGCAGAGCTGACTTATGTGTGGGTCGAAAGATAGTGTTCAGTCGAAGAAAACTCCAAGATTCCGCAGTACATGGACATAAGGAAGCTGGCAGTTCGTGATAGAAAAGAGAATCTGTGCTCTCGACTTTTGAGACGTTGTTCCTAGTGCCAATCTTAATTATTTCTGTCTTGTCTTCGTTCATTTTGAGTTTATTCTCAACCATCCAATCGCTCACCCTTACAACGGTACCACCGATTTTCTCTGGCTGATGCGACACCTCTGAGGGTTCTGAGGAATCGTATAACTGTGGGTCGTCGGAAAAGAAATGGTATAAGATGCCGGTTGGCCATATGACACCATTGAGTGGATATGTATACATAGTGAATAGTACTGGGCCTAGACACTTTGGGTGCGTTCAGTCAGGTAGGATCCAAGCAACTTTAGGACGATTCCTGCTAAACAGAAAGTGGCAGAGAATCTGGCCATCATAGTTTCATGGTCTAGCGTATCAAAGGCTGCGGACAAGTCCAGCATTGTGGTGTGACAAACGTTAGAATTGTGAAGTAATTATCTTATATAATACAGACGTTACTTTAAAAAAGATGATTACGTCCTACGCGTCACGCATCTAGTCATGCATATTAACCAATGACTTAAATTCTGCCAAGTCACTGGTTTTCCTAGCTAGCTCAGGCAACCCATTCCATGCTCTAATAGCACTAGAGAATTCATTTAGTAGCCTGACCACTGCTGTCTCTGTGCTAGATTAAAATTCTCCCAAGAGACAGTACTGTTCAAGATGAGAGAGAAATTGCGCTAACACGATGCGCTCCAGAAGCTTTGACAGGAAGGGAAGATTTGATACCGGGCGATAGTTTTTTTTTTTTTGTTCTTTTTTATACATTCCGGGTCAAGATTGGATTTCTTTAATAAGGGTCTGAAAGATGCATGCTTTAATTGCTGTGGTACAATGCCTAAAGTCAGTGAAGAATTCACAACGTTAGTAATTGTAGGTACAAGCTCATCTAAACATTCAAGGAGCAAGGAAGTTGGAATGGGATCAAGGTCACATGACTTATTGGGCATCGTAAAAAAAAAATACTCTTGACCTACTCTTTAGAGATACACTGAAGCTCACAAAAGGAGAATTTTTGAAGATCGGAGAGTCATCGTTGTATACAGTGGTGTTGAACATTTGAATAATAGTGAAATATGAACCAAAACCGCAACACGAACTAAAGACTCAAATGTACACCATACTACCTTATACATACACCTGGTACATAGATACCAAAAGTACATTTTTTCCCCCCACTTTTTAACCATTAAGTAACTCCAAGTCATCCACCATTTTACGTTTTCCCCATCCTGTTTTTTTATTAATTAAAATAAAAAATAAAGGGATGAATAACATGTCAACGGTCCTCGTTAACTCTTTCTCTCCGAACAGACGATACCAGCGTTGATTCCACCAGAATGTGGTAAATAATTACGGAGAGAAAGAGTTAAAATATAATACATCTTTATACAGTAAATATAGAAGTATTATCAAAAGAAATTAAAGTATCAATGGATTCTTATTTCAATAGCCATAATTGCCCACTGTTTTTTTGTATAATAGATATATCATTTACCTTATTTTTTTGCTTTTGTTACCTATTTAGATGATTTCTGAATTTAAAATGTGAATATAAGAAATATTATTTTCTAAAAAAAAACAGGTAGGATCCTGCAAAAATAATGATAAGATAGCAATAAATATTAAAAGGGAAAATAATGAAAATTCAATAAACTAGATAAAATATTATTATATGACTTTAATCGCCATCAAATTATAATTCGTGATATAACTGCAATTTATATATGATGGATTTGATTATAGTAAAATTATTGATTAGGTTTACCTCTAAGAGTCAACTTTGTCTCAATCTTCAAATTAGCTTGACCATTTGCCCTTGCTAATGTGTATGCTATTGGGAGCATATACCTACTACAGTATTGAGATGTATGACCCTTATATCGGTTCTTTCCTTTAGATAACCTTTGTTTTTAAGAAAACATTTTAAAAATATTTTGCTTGTTTACAAATATTTTATTAGAAAAAATTTTTTTACTGATTATTTAATAAGATAAGAACAATAGCAATACAAAGTACTATGCAACTTTTACTAGTATTTTGGATTTAATAAAATATATATGCTATTATGGTATTTTCTATTGATTGTAAACTTATATGCACATTCCTATTACCCATTAAGTTTACAATACTTTTGATAGTTTAAATGCTTCTAAATTCTTTGTAGCACACCATAATGCCGGAAGGATGTGCATATAATTTAAAAAAGTTTATTTATATATGGTCATTTTAAGGTTTTATAAAAAGAAAAATGAAGTAAATTAGTATCTAAAGATCACACTAACATTTTTTGCCATTTGAGTTCTTTTTCTTCTTTTTTGTTCACATTGTTATGTTGGAGTGTTCAGAGGACTAGACCTATGAGATGAACTGCGCAGTGGTTTCCAAATCAGGGAGCTCTCCATATAGTTTTTGGGGCCATGTTCTTTATTGGGCTTCTTGATAAGGATTGGGTTTTTAAAGGGCATGGTCAGCATTCTCTGGTAACACTGCCATTTAAGTGATGTGATCATAAATATTTACAATGAAGTTGTAACAGAGAAAATATGCAATTAAATTTAAAAAAAAAATAGTGTGCCTTTTAATAATAAATTAAGTAAAACTTTAGACAGTTTGGATATAATATTTGACGATAATCTCAATGCACTATGAAATAATAGTGAAAATAATATTAAACTGTACACATTTCTAATACAATCCTGAATACTTGCCAAGGGTCTTCCATATATGACTTGAGCAAGAAAGATGCACACACTTATTACAAATACTCGCCAGAAGAGGTTATTAAACTGGGATAGGCTTATTTTGACCTGATGTACTATTTATTAACACAAAAGAAAGAAAAAAAACGCTACTATCATTGACTTCGCCGTACTATATATATACCATAAAATGCAGAAAACTGAAATGGAACCAAAAAAAAATGGAAACTTACACTTGAAAATTAAGCGTTTATGGAAGTTGTCTAAAAAAAAACCCAATTTACCCTGTCGCTATATTAACTGAGTGTAAAGTGACAACTGACCTCACATAACTTCAAAGCCATTAACATCCCAAAGGATATTCTCGTTGCCTGTCAGATGGCGGTACTACAGCAGAACTTCCATAGCACCAGGAAATTTCTCCGTGATCACTGTTAAAGGGACTACAATAAATTGTGTTTCTCTCTAACAAAGCTCAACCCTTGCAGTGCCAGAGAATGAATATTAGCTCGTTTTAAATATCATAACAATAGCAATTATCTTTACTATCCGTGAGTTTTACAATTGTGCATTACAAATAACAATACATAATTAGAGCAGACAATTTATACAACAGCAGATAAAATATACATTCATACTCAACTTTTTAAAACGTACATATACATGTATGGTCTCCTTCAGTCTAAGGATCATCTCATGGAAATGAGATGAATGCCTGGACATAAGCTGTGGTTGGAACAATGTCGCCCACACAGCAGTTTCTCCCCTCCCCTCCACGCAGCTGATGTATCCAAAGAAATGGCAGTGCCAATACAGTTTAACGTCAGCGGCGTCGAAGGCTCTACCAGGGTGTGGCTCTGAGTGTTGCAAACTACCTAAGGGTCGCCGACTCCTGATTTTTTCTTAGGGTTGACTCCCGAAGCCTTTCCCATAATTAGGTATAGATGCAGGGCAACAGAGGTTTAAATTCTACTTCTCCTAGGTGGGTAGCCAGCCATTGCTAACGAGCGTCTCCTGCCCGAAGCTTTACTGGTTTAGGTGCCAGTTACTTGCCTTCGACCCATCATGTTAGTAAAAATAGTTCCGCCGGACTCAATATCTGAGCCACACGTGAAGGCCAGGCCTAGGACTAGTTTTCAGAGGCTATGTCAGACTCATGTCATTAGGAAGCATTGTATAGGTAGATGAGTGCTTACATCCAATACCACTTCCGGCAATGACAACCTTTAGTTTTCTTTAATTTAAACATTAAATGCGAAATTTAGAACAGTTAAATTCTAAAGAATATATATATAAACATTGCCATTATTATTAAACCATAATTATATAACATACAAACGTATTCACTACACAAGGGCAGACAATATAGAATACATTCATGTACTGACAACTGTTTCTTGTATTGTTTTTTGTTGGACAAAGCTAAGTTACAGTGTAATTTGCGTCATTTTAATCATAACCGAATTTTAAACTCTTAAACTTCAAATGTCTGATTCAATTTAAACACATATGTTTATACATTAAACACTGCGTCATGAAATCAAGTAGAATAATTAAGTTCTTTTCTTGAGTCTATCATAACTTATTTATCTAGTCTTCTAAAAGTGTTTTAAAGTAGAAGGCTATACTTATAATAAGCAGTATTTACTATTATGAAGTGATCGCATAATAAATAGTATATAGAAACTATCAGGTCTGGATTTCTTATTACTGCAGAAGGAGGCAATTTCTCTGGCTGGTAAAGAACTTGAAATTTCCAGTTAAAATTCAATAAATGCTGGGATACATAATTTCAGAATTTCTAGTATGCCCCTGGTTTTACCCAAATTTAATATGTGCCAGTCAGACCTAAAGATCCTATAGATCGCAAGGTTTAAAATGGGTACTAATGAATCTTTAGGAATATAATACAAACTAAACATTTTAATATCAAAGTTAATATATGTGTGCACAATATATGAAAACATAGCCATTAATGGAAAACAATAATTATAAACTAGTTCTTTAAGGAACGAAGTTAAAAAAAAAACAGATGAGAAAATTAGTGCTTACAATATCAAGTCTGTAATGCAATATTGTACATGTGTATAGATCAGTTTTGCAGAATGTATTTCGGCCGTTGAGGGGCGCATTAAAATTCTATACATTATTCACGCATCCAAGAAAAAAATAAATTAAAATAGAATTGATATTATATCTCTTCATTATGTACTGTAGAAAGACTTTTTTTTAAGGGTCCAGATAAAAGCATGCCATGGGCCATATAAGGACCATGGGTCGTAGATTAAACATCAATGTTTAAGATTTAGTAGTTGGCATAGATTTTATTCCCTTCCTCGTCAGGTTTCTTAGCTGATCCGTTGTTTGGATTCTGTTCTGGCTTGATGTTTGTGTACTCATTAGATGTCTGGCTGTACTTTTCAATGATGTCATGTAGTATTTTGTACTGCTCCTGGTGACAAAATACACAAACAGACTTAAGCAAAAGTAAAACACTTTCTTAACTTATTAAATCAGTATTACACAAATACTACATGGGGTAACTCTAGTTGATTTGCAAAAATTAAAGAGTTATCTTTCCATTTTTTTTTCTTCAAGGGCTAGAGTCGGCGTGCGTGCGTGGTGTTCCGCATGGTTGGGTGACGTAGATAATTATATACATATATATAGTGAGAGATAGGGAAAATCTGGAAAAAGAACTTACCAAAGTTGGAATCACTTCCGGTCTAACAGATTTGATAGAGCCAACAACTAGCGGTACTGTGATACAAGCGTCATGGTCTATTCTGTCTAGAAGTAGAGACAGCACACATGCAAGACCACTGTACGTTGCTCCATTCCTATGGGGATGATAAGATGTGCTTTACAAATGCTTTCATATACAGTTTCATAAGATACAATAGACTAGCACTGCATTCAATAATAAAATAAAATAAAATAAAAAACAAGCGTAAACGTCGCAGTGAGAATTTAAAACAGCCATAGGTAAGCAGCTGTTAAATCTGCTATGTGTATGCAATAGGTAGGCTATGTCGTGACAGAAGTTGAGTAGCTAGCCTGGGGGATAGAGGCATAGAATTTAAAAATTCCCAAGTGAACCTCCACTTGAGAGGGGGCCCTAAAATAGTTTTTTTTTTTTTTACGTTTAATATAAATATTACACAAAATGCAGTGGCCCCCAAAGAGGTCAAGCCTCCAGCCCCAAAATGATGGCAAATTCCTAGCTACGCAACTGCGTCATAGAAAGGACTTAGTATTCACGAGAAATACGTTACAATAAGTAATCTTCCCACCTAGTCTTAAATTACATTTCATTTTAATAATAAACGAATATTATTTACTAAAACAATTTCTACCTGCATATATACAATACTCTTCCATTAGGAGAAGTGCGTTGCCTTGTCTCTGTTATAAAACTTAGCAATTTACTTGACTTCAAATCTTTAAACTTGCATTTCATATGAACAAGGCTATGACTAGCTTTATCCTGAAAAATATGTTCTGTTTTCATTAGATATTTGATTTTTTAAAGAGATAATAACTATTGTTACAACACTCTTTATCAAGTTCTCTATCACTGCTCAACATAACACATCTAAATCAAGAATTTGACAACAAGAGTTCCAAAATAGTGTGGTACTAAGTTAAATGAGGCGCGGTGGCTGAGCGGTAAAGCGCTTGTCTTCCATACCAGGGTCCGGGGATCGAATCCTGGGATTTTTACTTTCAGGATCCTCGGGCTCCTCTGAGTCCACCCAGCTGTAATGAGTACCTGAACTTAATTGGGGAAAAGTAAAGGCGATTGGTCGTTGTGCTGGCCACATAACACCCTCTTTGACCATAGGCCACAGAAACAGGTGACCTTTACATCATCTGCCCTATAGACCACAAGGTCTAAAAGGGGAACGTTACTTTTTAATAAACTATAACTAACAGCCGATACAACATAATCGGTTACACGAAAGAATGAGAACAAATACTTTTACTGTCTCTCTATCTCATCCTGGACTCGTACTGATTAACTCGAGGCAGGGCCAGCCTTAGGCCACTACAAACTATGCTGCCTTAGTGGGCTCCGCACTTTCATAGCTCCCGCAATAATTCTATGTGGAAATTACTAAATTAAATCATTATAACTTATAACTTGGTTATCGTGGCCTCCTGATTTTCTGAAGCTCTGAAATTATTAAAATCTTCTGAAAACTCATAATTAAAAATATCCTGGAAAATAAAACAATTACCAGTTTAGGGGTGTTATTCAATATGGAAAATAGAAAATATGGAAAATGCTAACTCTACGCGTGATTAAAAAAAACGCCATTGTCAGATTTTTTTTTTTTTAAATGTAATGCAAAGACTGATTTATTTTTGTAATACAATTTTTAAAAATTTTCACTTATTATTCTTATTCCTACCCAGACAGGGCCCCACTCAATACGTTTCGCACAGGGCCCCGATATTGTTAAGGCTGTCCCTGACTCGGAATACTAACTGTACCCAACCTAACTTCACGGGGACTAACCCTAGCCCTAACCCTCTCTGCGCTGAACTAAACTGAATTACCTTACACTCTGTCTCTCGTCTCCATAGGCTTTCGATTACATGATCATTTCACGTGGTATTTACGTGAAATCTTCATACCAGTACTGTCCCTTGACACGGTTGACTATAAAGCAGCACGCTGACCTGTATTACATGTGTCAGCTGATCACACGCAATTTACCAATACCAATAGCTCGTTGCCATGTGACGTGGCAACAGCTATTGGTCTTTAGTGCCCAAAGGTTTTTACCTAGCAGGCCAGTATTCAGGCCTTCTGTAACTATGGTCTTGAATTTACCATACAACACTATAAAATGTTATGCCTCATATGCACAGTCTTTTTTTTTATAATATACTAAATAGTAACAAAGCTGGTCGACGAAAAAGAGGTGCCCTGCAGAAACACTTTAAAGACCAGCTCATGCCTTCAACACGATTTAACTGACAGATGGCTTCAAAACAAGAAACTTAGAAAAAAAGCCGCGGGATACACATTTGAGGCCAAAAGAAAATCCGCTACCGAGGACAGACGTAGACGGCGAAAAGAAAAATCTTTACCATTGGTTTTAGAGTTGGATAAGATCTGCTTTTATCCAGTGAGACCACTAATTTCTGTTCTTGCCAGAGTTGTTGCTCTTGTAAATAGACAGACTTAATTTCAAACGGAGAACAGACACAGACTTCATCTTTCTTTGAAGGTAGATACTTTTCAAACGTCTGAAACATTGAAAGCTTTGGTTTGATCATCACATTTAATTATATAGCATTTGTTTTTGTATTTTGAGATATGTTTCTGTATAGAAGCCTGGTCGAGAGGCTAAGTACGCTTGAACCTGGCTTGGCTTTTTTTTTTTTTACCTATGAAGGAAACTCGAGGTTCGACACCCTACTCCTGTAGAGTTGAGTTGTGTTTACTGATTGCTTTAAGGCAGTATAGAAAATACGAAAAACATGCATATATGTAACCCTGCCGGACCAAGTAAAACAAAGGACGTTTGGGCCACGAGGCCTTCTTCAGCTACAAAACAAACAAAAAATATAAAACAATTAACACAAAATAGTCTTAAGTTAACTTATCTGTCCGATGTTGTTCTCTATCGAGGCAGAAAAGAAATGAGCCGCGCTGGTGTAAAAGCGCGGGAAAACGGAAGGGGGCGGAGATGTCAGGCAAAGAAGAATGGGAAAAGGGGGTACCGTAGTGTTAGTGCCCATCGCTTATTAAATAAAAGTGTGCTGGTTGTTGATCCCGTTAGGTTGGAGGGTGCCTGACATGTAAATAAGTTTGTTTTCGATCTGCAGACGGGTGTTTTTGTTTTTTAAATTAGCTACTGAAAAATAAGTATTTAAGTGTTGAGTTTTACTATAAGTAAAGGGTTTAATGCTGTTGTATTTTTAACAGTGCATATATCAAGTTTATCTGTCTATAAACGTTATTAGTTCCGGTAATCAATTATTTTGTTAGATACAAAAAAAGGAGATTAATCTTTCAGTATTCACAGATATGGCTAAATATGTTAGGCTTTGTCCCCTTAGATAATTGTGCACTTTTATTTTACCCACACACATTCTCGAATCAAGTTAAAACTTTAAACATTTCTTTACTGTACCTAACAAAACATTAATGAATTGGTCAATTCATTGTTAGTTATTATTATAGTGACATAAAAAGAGAAATAACGTCTACACTATTTTAAGCGGTATGTGCAGAATTATTTCCCTTAGATAATCTTTTTTTTAAAGGATTTTTGATATTTTGGTTATTAAATTTTTAGTTATCGTATAGTAAAAGCAACACCATAAGAGACAACAGAAAAATATCAGCAACAAAAGTAATAAATACAAAGCTAATATGGTGAAAAATTGATACCGCAAAATGTTAAAGACGCATAAACAACAAACCGTCTAGTGACACTTGTAAAACCATTATTCCTATTTTATATTTTACTCTGGATCAAATCAGCCAATTTTAAAATTGAATGGATGGAAATACCAACATATTAATAATGAGTTCGGTAAAAAAAATTAAATTACCTTATCAGAAGCCATGGCATCCACTTCAAATGCAACAATTAAGGTGATATTGTACTGCGTCACTAATCTCCAGAAGTCTAAAACTGTAGTTGGCATTGGAAGTTGACTTACAATCTGTTGATCTTTATGACTAAAACTCTACAAAAAAAAATTATAAACCTCAATGCAAGTATAGAAAAAAAGATCCCAAAACTAAATATTATGCAAATTATGCAAGCAGCAAAACACCATTATTATTTTGTATACCTCGACTTTAAAAAGATATCGCTAAAGAGGTAAGAGACACTGCACATTCCTATACACATTCGGGACATCTATGACTTTTAAGCATATTATTCAAAGATGAACAGAAAATTTAATTGTACAAAGAGTTTTTAAAATTCTTTAACCAAAAACAAAAAATACATTAAGAAACATAAAAATAAAACGAAAGTCGTTGAACAGAAACTCGGGAGTAATTGAAAACTGAGCATTTGATACAAAACAAAAATAAGTTCATTACCTTTAAGTTATGGGAATAAGTCGGCAAGTCGAAAATTGTCTGTTTCGTAAATTAGACGTGAGATTGTAAAAAGTTTTTGGGGAAATGAGTGCCCACGCTAACAAAATCTGGCCAAGTGTCTGCAAATCAATGCATTTTAGATGTATACAAAAAATACATATCGTTTAAAAAACATAGTTTCTTGTAACTAAAGAACCACATTAGTACCACTTTGCATGGCTTATGAAATACCACCCCCGTTACACTTATCACAATAAGTAAGCTTTATTATGATGAACTGTATGTCAAATAGAATATAATTTTTGTTTTTAGCAGAGGGCTATAGTGTAAAAGAAAACAAGCGAACAGAACAGTGCTCTATTGATAAAGTCAGTTCAGTTACATCCATAACTTAAGAATAACTATCTTTTGTTGTAGCTGTTACAGTGGTAAGATAAACATACCGGTAATATAACAGCGTTAATGTAATCACTAAGTTCAGTACTATAACAAGTCAACCTGGGTCTGTAGACATCATCTAGAGATAAAAGAATGAAAGAATGATACATATTAAAAGATTTAATAAACAGCAATCACACAATACAAGCCTAGGTTCCCATTTTTTCTTTGTTTTTTTTTTCATTTCAGTTTTCTTATATTATGAGAAAGATGTCGATGATGGCAGTGTTTTTTTTTTTTTTTTTTTTTATTAGTTAACATCAGAATAGGGGGAGTAAAATCTACCGTTTTATTATTATTATTAAAAGAACGAGTATTCATTCTCTGGCGAAGCCAGGTTCGAGTTTCGTTAAAGGGAAACAAAATTCATCGTAGTCCCTTTATCAGTTTCCACCGAGGAATTTTCTGGTGATGTGGCAGGTCTGCAGAAGTACCGCCCTCTGACAGGCAGCGAGAATGTTTCTTGGAATGCCAAGGGCCTTGAAGGTATATGTGAGGTCAGTTGTTATTATCCCCTCGGTTGATATGGCAATGGGGTATATTGTTATTTTAGATAATTTCCATAAACGCTTAATCTCCAAGCCTAGGTTCCCATATTTTAGTTGTTTTTCCAGCTCAGTTTTTTTTTTAAATTATGAGATAGTGGTACGGCGATGTCAATAATGGTAGCTGCCTTTTTTTTTATCGATGAGCAGCAAATCAGGGCGATTAAAATCTACCGTTATTATTATTATATTATTATTATTATTTTCTGAAAGTTAAATTGTCCACTTAATTACTGTTAGGCGCCTCCGCGCTGTGTCTGGTATGGACAAGTCCAAATGGTAGTAACACTTAATATGGAAATAACAAGGTGAAAGGAACAGCAAGATAAAGTTACTCATTGCTGAAGAACAAGGGAACATCGAATGTGGTCAAGCTAAATTTCAACGCCATAAAACCTGCTTCTCTGTTAAAGGTAGTCTGCTAACGTTTCGCTATTCTTCCTCAAAATCCCATTCTTGTTTTTAATACGTCACAGTCTCTAAGTCAAAGTTTTTACTTTTTTATGAAACAAATAACTTTTGGCGCCGAATTCCTAATCGTGCCATACCATAAACTCACCGGCGGTAATATCTGCGAATCGTTGTTTCGATTTTATAATTGCATTTTCTTGGTTCTGATAAATATTTTCTTGATGTTCCGATGCTTCAAATTTTCTTTGATTCACTTCGCATGCATGACAAATAGCCTGGAAATAATTTTGAAATAAAAATAAAAAATCCATTTTAAAATATAAGATAAAAAATAGTTTAATACTTAATTTTAATACATATATGCATTGTAACTCTCGACTGAATATCATAGTTGTCAGATCAACAGAAAAATTAAATTATGGCTTTTATATAGCGCTACTTTCCTGCTTAGAGCGCTTTGGTCCAATCTCAGTTGTGGACCAGTGGGCGGGGGGGGGGGGAGTAGGGGGTATCTTGGAGAAGATTTTTCCGTGTGCCTTTAGGCGCTCAGTAAACACAACTCTGCCCTAGTCGGGTGTCGAACCTCGAGCCCCCTTCATGCTTTATGTAAATTTGTATTCATTGGATTTTTCATTTCATTTGATTACTTTTTAAATATAAAGCAAATGAAATCCAAGCCAAGCTAAGTTCAAGCGCAATCTCGACCACGCTTCCCAGAACGTCCGAAAAACCTTAAACTCAACCATAAAGTCATTACAATGTTTATATATTTTTCTTTTCAAGGTACCTTAGTTTTTATTGTATCGCTAGAAGATTTTTATAAAGTAAAGTTCTCCTTTCAGACCTTGCGATCAATAAGGCAGATGATGTTAAGGTCATCTGTTTCTTTGGCCAACGGTTAACGAGCAGGGTGTTATGTGGCCAGCACAACGACCAACCGCATTTACTTTCCCCAACTAAAGTCAGGTACCCATTAGAGTTGGTTTGGTTTTTTTATGCGTTATGTAAATTTGTATTTATCATTGGATTTTTCAGTTCATTTGATTGAGTTTTAAAAATATAGCAAATGAAATCCAACGCTGGGCTGCTTAAGTGTGATACCTGGCACCTCCGAGCCTGAAGATATTACTTGACGCTGAGAGACAAAACTTTAACAACAGAGGGGAAGAGAGTAAAGGAAAAAATAGAGTGAGAGAGAAAGAGAGAGTGAGTGAGAGAGAGAGAGAGTGTGTGTGTGAGAGAGAGAGTGAGAGAGAGAGACTGAGAGAGAGAGAGTGAGAGAGAGTGAGAGAGAGAGAGTGAGAGAGAGAGTGAGAGAGAGAGTGAGAGAGAGAGTGAGAGAGAGAGTGAGAGAGAGAGTGAGAAAGAGACTGAGAGAGAGAGTGAGAGAGAGAGAGACTGAGAGAGAGTGAGAGAGAGTGAGAGAGAAAGAGAGAGTGAGATAGAGTGTGTGAGAGAGAGAGAGGAGTGAGAGAGTGAGAGCGAGAGTAAAAGAGAGATACAGAGTTAGAGTGAGAGAGACAAAGAGTGAGTAAGAGAGAAAGAGTCAGAGAGAGAGTGAGAGAGAGAGGAGAGAGGATAGAATTAGATGGAACAGCACACATTTGTATTTCCCATGGTAGTCAATGATACTAATTGTCATATTTTGATAATACTTTTGAGTGTTCAAGTTTATAAAGTGAATAAATGTTTTCATTTCGCATATCTCTTTAAGCCCTATGTAGTAGACACAAGACCTAAACGTTCATAAATTTAAACTGTTTTGCAAAGTAATATCATTATGGGAATCCCGTGGGATGGGATCGGACTGATAGAAACATATGTCCCATGGACAATTCTTTGTAGTATAAATAAAAAAAATAGTGTAAAGACATTACCTTAAACTCTTCATTCAATGACGTCTGTTTAGACAACGGTTTCCCGTCTAGAAGTTTAAGTCTATGCATAAAAGCCGCAGCCGTGACTGTTGTTCCCATGCATACAATGGCGGCTAGTCCAGCTCTGTGCAGAAACTCATATTGTTCCTGCAAAACAAGAAATACGCGTTAAAAAAAATGCTATAGAATACGTGTGGTAAGCTACTTCTCGAGAGACTTCTATTCTGACAAAAGAGGCTAATTCTTGATACACAGATGAGGTCACAGGTTGGGGCATCTGTTATCACCAGGCGCCGTTGCTTTTTCACCCTTCTTTCTACTACTGTTGTGTATGACATCTGCAAAACGGGACCCTTTCTTTATGTTCTCTCTCCATGTGGATCTATCCAGTGCCTTTTAGCGGCCCCCGAAAGGGGAAAAGACGCTATTAGTTTTGTGCGAAATGTCTGTCCGTCTGTCCCGTTTAGATCTCGTAAACTAGAAAAGATATTGAAAATCCGACATCACAATATTTTAGACCATTCAAAGTTCTGGTGCAACGGCTACTTTTTTTTTTCTGAAAGCGAAAAATCTATTTTTTTAAATCAGTTATGCAAGCAGAGAAAAAGCTAATTAGTATGCATTATAAGTTATACCTAAATTAAAATGAATAGTAATCTTGTAAACATCATTTTTGTAAACATTTTACCTTTCGTGTAATTGAGAAAATGTATTTTTGTTTTATTTGAGCATTCGAATAAGAGATTGAGCCTTTTCAAAACAATTACATCAATTATAAGACTTCAGTTAGGCCAGGAGAGGCGCGGTAGCTTAGCGGTAAAGCACTTGGCTTCTGAACCGGGGGCCCCTGGTTCGAATCCTGGTGAAGACTGGGATTTTCAACTTCGGAATCCTTAGGCGCCTCTGAGTCCACCCAGTTCCAATGGGTACCTGATATTAGTTGGGGAAAAGTAAAGCCGGTTGGTCGTTGTGCTGGCTACATGACACCCTCGTTAACCGTAGGCCACAAAACAGATGAACTTTACATCATCTGCCCTATAGACCACAAGGTCTGAAAGGGGAACTTGTTAGGCCAGGTTCACATCTAACTTTGCATTCACTTGCACCTATTCTTTGATCTGCTGTATTGTTGGGGCACTACACAAGATCTGTCAACCTTCTTTCTCCATTCTTATCTCTCATTTGTCTTTGATATAATTTCATTTGGATGTTCTTTCTGAAAATATTGAAGCCTGCCTGGGTGGACCACTTCGGGGGCCGATTTTGAGTTTGTGTTTCTACACAAACTGTCTTTGTAATCTTGTTTTCTTAACCATAAGTGTCAATTTTGAAGATCTTTATGTCGCGTTTGCATACATCAGTATATGTTAAGAGTAGATGGCCAGAAAGATTATGTTTCATTAATACACACACATATATATATATATATATATACATGGAGCTTTTCAATGTTCTTAGAATCGGTTCTACATTAGATAGAATAAGATTCACTGTGAACAAAAATGTGTCTTCCACCAACAGCTGTCCCATTTGAACTCTTTATTCTCTTATCTGTATCTCTTCTTCCTCGTTCTCTCTTATATTCTTCCCTTACCATCTTCTCTGCGTACGGCTTGTCTTCGAGTCCAGAGATTTAGGAGGAGAGTAGTATTTTATGTAGTTCTGCATCACATCTCTCTCATTCTCCACTCTCTCTATATATATATTATATTTCTCTTTGTTTTCTTGTCTCTTATCCTTATTTCTTTCATATGATTCTTAACTTTTTTTTTTACACCCTGTACGGCAGTGCTGAACAACTGAAGAATACAGCAGACTATTTTTCCATGGCACAGTCTGCAAAAGAGCTCACAGATCAGCAGCCATTAAGCTGGCTAGAAGAAGATGAAGAAGAATTTTCTTTTTTTCTCTACTTTTTTCCTCACTTCTTTTTTCTTTCTCTTTTTGTTTCCACACTCTCGTCTCCTAATATAGTTACGTCAATTTCCCTTTCATTTTGTGTTTTTCTTGTATAGTCACCTTCTCTAGAAGACTATATGGACAGAGACATCGATTCATTGCTTATTCCCCTTTGTATTTTGAAGGCCTATGAATATAGATCAATTATTGACATGGTGTAGCTAGAAAACCGAATACTTTCATATTACAAGTATTCAAAAAAAGCTTGTTCATATCAAACTACTTGTATAAAAAAACAACAACATAAATTATATATATATATTTTTTTATAATTCTCATAGAAAAGAAATGAAACACAAGAAATAGTGACCTCCCCCACTTCCCTTTTCCCTTTTTGAATCGGCCGTTTACCTGTTCTATCCTGCTTCCCCTAAATATATTCCATAATAAATTCGCTGCTCATTACTGTGTAGTTTGTATATAGTTGGCTTTTATAGCTATTTTCAGCTGTTACATAAACTTCTGATATGTAGCAAAACAATTACTTGATTGTTGGCATATTTGCGTTTTTGAAAAAAATTGGAACCTCGAAATACGGCCGCTACCTATTCAATCTCAAAGCTGCAGAAAACGTCCGATTAGTACTTGGTCTACAAACTGCTCTACGCTAACGTATTAATAGCTAATGAAGTTAAAATCTCGCTAGATACATTACTAGGACATGCCAAGAAATCTCTTTATTTAAAAAAATATTACAGAAAATAAAAAAATAATAAAATAGTTTTGCGATCGGCTATTAATTTCAGCAATATCTCTAAATCGTGGCTGTGGGTAGTCATGCTTAGATGAATATTATTAATTATTTAAGGCCTCAAGCGATCCAAAAGGAGATTATGTTCAGTTTATTGTCTACATTTTCAGAAACGTGAGAGTCTACACTAGATATAGACATAAATATGTATCATATTATAAAATTGGCTTCACGCCTTGTCCACGACCAAACTGATTTTGAAAGTTGAAAGTCTTGTACTTTGTTTTATATATAAAAGACTGTTACTTGCAGTAAATAATTCTGATTATATTGCAGTTGGATTTATTATATTATCTTTTTTAAATATATTTATTATTGATTTTTGTGTGTGAACCCACTTATCTTTCTTGCGAAGTTATCTCCCTTTGACTGGGCTGAAATTGAATGGGTTAATATGTACTAGTCTACTTACCTATACTATGCAGTTAATTTCTAGCAGATGCAGTTGATTTCCATAGCATACATTACCCTATCATTGAAACTTAATGTTTACTTAACAATCCAAAGCTAAATACTTACTGCTGTCTGGACCATAAACATTCTGTCCTTTCTCAAGTTATTCACTGTATTGAAAAAATCCACATTGCCAGTGGCCTCGGCTTGCTGCATTACATTGTGAAGTGCTATAAATGTCCCAGTTCTGCCTACTCCAGCGCTAGAAATATAAGTATTCTATCATTATTATGATATAATGAGATATGGTGGCAATTATACAGGTTTGTGGTTTGGGGGGAGTGTTTGTATGAGATGTAGAGAGAGACATAGAAAGACAAAGAGACAGAGAGAGACACAGAGAGAGACACAGAGAGAGTGAGACAGAGAAAGACAGTCAGAGAGACAAAAAAAAGAGAAAGTTAGAGAGAGACAGATAAAGACTGAAAAAGACAGAGAGAGAGACAAAGAAAGACAGAGAGAGAGAGAGACAGATAAAGACTGAAAAAGACAGAGAGAGAGACAAAGAAAGACAGAGAGAGAGAGAGACAGATAAAGACACAAAAAGAGAGACAGAGAAAGACAGACAAAGACAGAGAGAGACAGAGAAAGACAGAGAGACAGAGAAAGACAGAGAAAGAGACAAAGAAAGACAGAGAGAGATAGAGAAAGACAGAGAAACAGAGAAAGACAGAGAGAGATAGAGAAAAACAGCGTTAAGAGAGACAGATAAAGACACAGAAAGAGAGAGAAAGACTGAGAGAGAGACAGAGAGAGAGTGGCATAGCAAGAGAGACAGAGGCAGAGAGAGTGACAGAGAGAGAGAAACAGAAAAAAAAAGAGACAGACAGACAAAGAGCGAGCGAAAGAGGGACAGAGATAGATAGACAGAGAGAGAGAGAGATTAAACATAGAATCAAACTTCTTAAAAGTGACACTTTGCTTGCGTTAGAACGAAAATATGATTCTTAAGTCCATGTAGTGAAGACTGTAATGTTATTTTGTTTGTGTGGTTAAGATACTATTAGATACTTTATGTTCCCTTTCTGTGCTGATGCAACTCTGGATCATCTCCAAGAAATGAGATGAAAGCCACCTTTTTGCTAAGGACAGAACGATGGCGTCTACATAGGAACTCCTCCCTCTCCATGCAGTGATGTGTCCAAAATAAAGGGAAGTGCCAATGCAGGTTGGGATCAACAGCATCGCAGGTTATGCCAAGATGTAGCACTGAGGGCTTCACCTGCCTAAGGATCTCCATCTCCTGAGTTGCTTATGAGTAATGAATCTCATTGAATTTCCCATGTTTATTCATAGCCACAGGGTATAAGAATTTATGAAATCTCCAGCCTACTGTGGGTAGCCTTCATTGAAGTCCAGTAGGGCGTCGGCGCCATAGGCGCCATCATCCCGTTGGTGGTTAGAAAGGCTCTTGTCCAACTACCAGGCCTGGACATGGGGCTCTTCACCCCTGTCCTGTCTGAGGGCTCCCAACGGTAGGCGGCCATATCTGTTGACTGGGCCAGACCGGGCCGTGCCGCGTACACAGCGCACCGTCCCCTTTCCTTGGTCTTACTCGCTATAAGTGGCCGAAAACAGTGCTAACTGCGAGAAGCTTGTCTCATATTCCTTTACAGTAACGTTTTTTCCATCCCAATCCCGAGTGAGAGAAAACAAACAAAAGCTCACCCAGGGAAGCTCGGTTCACTACACGTACTTAGCCTATCTAGTTTCCACTACTAGACGTTTCCACCGGAGGCGCCACACTGAGGCGACGGGTATCTGGAATTTTTCCGGAATGTGGATAGCCAGCCATGGCTAGTAAGCTTCTCTTGCCAGAAGAGTAGTGGTTTGGGCGCCTGTTGTTTGTCTTTGTCCTTTCTCCTGTCAGAGATAATCTGAGCTACGTGAGAAGGCCAAGATTTTGTTCGGTTTTCAGATGCTATTTGAGATGCTTGTCATTGAAAACATTTCTACATTTATGGACTACCAATACCGCCTTCGGCTAAAACAAACTAACGGAACCGTTTATATAACTGGTATGTAACAGAATTATTCTCCCATTAAAGTAATTAAACATCAAGAACTATTATAAGTTTGGAGTCAAAGAGCTCTAGACAAAACATTACAAAAGAAAATCTCCATAGCATCTGCTTTTTTATTGCTTCTAGGCCAATGTTTAAAACTTGAAAACGAAAACTTTGGGCTAAGATAATATCTCCAAATCTACTAACCACAGACTTGCCGGTAAAGATAGTATAAGAAAAGAAGTTGATGTAAAAATAGCATTAACAAGCAAATATTTTTTAAAAAATAAAAAAAAAAAAAATAAAAACAACAACAAAAGTTAAAGGAAAATTTTTTTCCTTACATTTTTTCTATAATGTAGACGTTATTTCCCTTTTTCAATATAAAACAAAATAATTAAAAATAAATAACTAATTGACTATTTGATTATTTAAAAAAAAAAATTGATTCATGTGTTATCTACGCTAATAAATAATAATGAAAAGTTTCAACTGGATCCGAGAATGGGTGTCGGAGAAATATCGTGTTCAAAATTTATACCAGACAGAGTGAGTGGGTTATTTTTTTTGTTGTTTATCAATCATGTAAATATGAATACCTGCCAAAAGTGGCCTACCTGCAATGGACCACAATAGGTTCAGAAGTAGCAACTGTAAAGACTCTTTGTTCAAAGTCCACAAGACTCCATGATGCTGTAGGAACACTTTTGTCAGGCCAGGAAGTGAAATGGAACTGAGTGACTTGATGAGACGTCTGATTTTTCTACATAAAATATAAGGCTATTATAAACATATTGTATTGCTATAGTTGTAAGATTGCTATCAAACTATTATGTTTTCTTGTATCTGTCACACATTAGTTTTAGAACCATTGTGACACAAAGTGAATAAGAAGTGATTTAGTAATCATGTAATTATTTCGTGCTAATGCACGAGGAAATATTGGGTCTGAAACTGACCATGGGGTGATTTCAGTTAGTTGATCTTGGACTCCTGTAGAGAGAGGAGTGTTATGGATATCTTTTACAGTGTAGTAATGTATATGTACTAAAAGTCATTATAATGGTGTACTCAGGATATATTTCATTGGATTATAATTTGTGATGGCTGAAGTTGCCAATATCTTTTGTGAAATATTTTTATGTAATATAAACCATGTCTGCTGACCTTGCGTCTATTAATGATACTAAGTGTTGTGGTCGGAGAGTTCAGTATGTCAGTGTTCTTAGGCAATAGCAAATCTAGTGCGTGTGAGACAGTATTTAGTTAAGAAGGCAAAGAACATTATTGTGGTACCAGAAGAGGTATCTACAACACACAGAGGCAGACTAATCCAGGAACGTCCAGGCCTATACAAATATCTTGGCTGTGACAGTATCATAATCTGAACCATAATCAAAATAAACAAAATTTAATAAAATACTTAGAAAGACACAAAGATAAAGGCAAATTCCTCGTTCCATATGCTAGGACAAATTTGTACAAATGCTCCTTTTTCCCTACTGCTATTAGAGCATGGAATGGGTTGCCTGAGCTAGCCAGGAAAACCAGTTACTTGGCAGAATTTAGGCCACTGGTTAATATGCATGACTAATTGCATGACAGGTAGGACGTAATCATCTTCTTTTTTCAAGTAATGTCTGTATTATATAAGATAAAATCATATATTCTCTTATTGCTGTTAAATCAAACTATGTACTAAATACAGTCACGTGATTACCTACTTTGCACAGTTCTAGTTTTCGAATAGTGTATTCAGCATACGTTTGTGTTGAAATTAACTTGACTTTAATGTCTCCATAAGCCTTCGTATCGTCGTCCGGCCAATACTTTTCACATTTCACCTAAAGACACGGAATGGCATTTGTTAATGAATAATTGGTAGTTGAAATATTTGAACATGGTTCCAACATCTTTGGCGATAACTTATTGTAAATAATTAATATTCTTCACAAATTGCATTGCAGTCACCTTGCCATCTTCAATTAAGTTAGTAAGCATCACAACTTTCTCTGTATTTTGTTCCCATAGCATACGTATAAAATCTTTAACTGTATGTTCACTTGGCCCTGAAGCAATATGTGTAAAGAATAAGACAACACATACTAAATATGAACAAGTTCATCCCAATAATTGTATAAACAATTTTATGAATAGATTTCTTACAAATAAGTGAAAAAAATAATTTTTGGTATGAAATGCTTTTCTATATATAGAATGTCAAAGGAATCAACCTTGTGAAGCAATGAACTTGACATCATTGTTGAAACCCTGTAGAGAAAATACATTGATAATATAATTCATATTGTATATCGATAGCTAGGGCGTTTCTCTTGCTACAGATAATAAGCTTAATAATATATACCTTTTGGTTGAAATAATAGGTGCGGTGGCTGAGTGGTTAAGTGCATGGCTTCCGAACCTGGGGTTCTGGGTTCGAATTTTGGTGAAAACTCGGATTTTGATTTTCGGGATTTCAGGGCTCTTCTGAGTCCACCTGAGTCTAATGTGTACCTAGCTTTAGTTAGGAAACGTAAAGGCGGTTGGTTGTTGTGCTGGCCACATGACACCCTGCTCGTAAACGGGCGGCCAAAGAAACAGATGGCCTTAATACTATCTGCTCTGTGACGATCTGTCCGCTGAGCAAAAAAAAAAATCGACCTCAACATAATACAAAGGAATTAATTTTTTTTTTTCGACATATTGAGCCCCGTGAAAAGCTGTGTACCTGTGACTATTTTCCCCCACCCCGCTTCTCTCATCACATTCACCTTCCTAAGCCACACCAAATTTGCTATTCGCCAGATTGACCATCTGACCATCATTCCTTTTATTCTATTTAAATATCATGTCTATCAACTTTGTTGACTTAATCAATCGCGCCAGACCATCTCAGCTACTTTCATATTGCGAGAAAGCCGTCCTCTTTTGAGCGCACATCACGCTTGACCTCTGGACAGGTGTTCTTAAGACCTGTTTTGTATATAAATGGGAGGAGCTAATCTTGACCTGATACTACATTGCCTGTCATGACGAATCACATGATCAATCACTTTCATATCCAATCTTTTTTCCACCCTAGCAGCATACAAGTCTTCTTCAATTACGGGCAGTCCCAATGATAAACTCTATGCCTTATAGATCGCTAGGTCTAAAGTAGTTTTAATTGGGTTAGAAATATTGGTAATGTTATAGCAACATATCCAAGTATTTAAACAGAACATAGAAATAAAATGTAATATTTAAAATAAAATACTAAAATGAATCAGAGGCATCAACAAATTTGATTGCATTAACAGTTTCCAGCGAAATTCTAGCTTTCAATTTATGCGAATATTCGTCATAACTTCAAAAACCCAGTCTAACTAAACAATTAAACAATTTAAAAGATGTTAAAATTCTATTCTCTAATTATACACATTATAATGAAGTAAAGTAAAAAAAAACCTTTAGGAAGAAAAATGTTAAGTTAATGAGGGTGTCATGTGGCCAACACAACGACTAACCCCTAAACTTCCCCCATTAAAGTCAAGTAGCCAGTAAGTTTGGGGGAACTCAGGGAACATAAAAATTCCCGAAAGGAAAAATCTAGTCTTCACCGAAATTCGAACCCAGTATTAATAATAATTCGAAACAGTCTAGTATATTAATATAGAAACATTAAAAGTTTTTTGTGTTTTTAAATGTATATTTCACCTTGATGTATGACGCGTTAATATAATCGTGTTCATTATTTTCAGAGTTGATCTTGAGATGAACTCTTGAATGATCATCTGACAAGTAGAAAACAAAACACTTGCATCATTAAACACAAATGTTAGAATAAGTAATTGATTATAGTGACATTTCTGCTAACAAAGCTTCTGACTAACACGCCATGTACCTGGTAAGTTACAGAGGATATGGTTCGGTCTTAATCCTATTTACCGACAGAAAAATTAGAAAGGTCTAATAGTTGACATTGGCAGTACCCAAATATTTAGGATACACAATGCTCATGTTAGTCTAGTCAATACAAATTTTTACCCTCCCATCTTGTCAAATACTGCAGAAGGTAACCATTGAAATAACTCAAAATGAAAACGATAAAATTATCTCTGCAAATGCAATGGCAAATTGTTTGCCTAACACTACTTTAGATGATAAGGTAGAGAGAAAAAACAATAGACAGAACAAAAGGATAGATAGATAGATAGATAGATAGATAGATAGATAGATAGATAGATAGATAGATAGATAGATAGATAGATAGATGACAGAAACGTGGTCGAGAGGCTAAGTACGCTTGAACTTGGCTTGGCTATGAAAGGGGTTCGAGGTTCGCCACCCGACTCGGGCAGAGTTGTATTTACTGAGCTTCTAAAGGCAGCATGGTAAACATTCTCCCAGATACCCCCTTCCCCCTCACTGGTCCACAAATGAGATTGTACCAAAGCGCTCTGAGCATGCTATAAGTATGAAGGTAGCCCTATATTAAAGCTATAATTTATTTTATAATTTAGATATATAGATTCGTTAGATAGATAATAAATAGATGACATATATTTTGATGATAAATAGATAGATTAGATAAATAGATAGATAGATAGATTAGTTACGTAGGTAGATAATAGATATATAGATTAGTTAGATAGATAGATGATATATATATTGAGGATAAATAGATGGATTAGTTACATGGATAGATATATAGATGATAAAGAGAGAGAAAAAGAAAGTCTATAGAAGGAGCCTAAATGTGTAGTTATTTGCTAAAGTTATAGTGTCTTTTTTAATCTGTATTGCAACACAGAAAGGCAAATTTCAAGGATAAATTTATGTTTTTATTTGTACATTATAATTATTTATATATTTATAATTATTAATTGTATTATATTATTAGAATTATTTTCACTTTTAAGATAATACTTACAGGGGCATATGTTTTTAAAGCGATTCTTATTTTTGTTGACTGCTTGAAGTCCGACCTCTGTTGTTACGTTGCTATTCTCTGGTAATGTCTGGACATAAATGCAAAATACATAAATAGAAAATGAATGGACCTCATTCACCAATCGTAAACAAACAACATTTAGTCATGTGATCTTATTGATAAAACAACGAAAAAAAACTGTCACGTGACAACCATCATGAATTAAACATGAGATCGTAAATTATATAGAAGATATAGAGAACCACGAGGCTAAATGTTTGTTTACGGTTGGTGAATGAGGTCCATTGTATTATAAATTTAATGCTACGTGTGGGCTAAATCGATCTGACATAAGTCATCTAAGATGAATAAGAGGAACCAATGTCATTAGACTACTCAATGTGGTCATTTACTATATAATAATGTCATAATTTGTTTACCTTAAATTGATTGATTAAGAAATCACTGGAAAGCGTTGTCATAAACGAGTAGAGCTTATCGACTTGTATTGATGTATTGCTATCTGCTTTAGGAAGCAGGTTTTGATAGGCTTCTGCCGCTTTTGGCAATGGTGGACTGGATTTGTGTATGCTATTTTGTTTGTCTAAAAGAAAAAAAAAAAAAAGTATTGAAAATGGAATAGATTTTACAAGGTAACAAGGCAAAAAACCCCAAACCAACGTAATTAAACATGACGCTATTCAGCACTGCCAAAAATAATATTAGCATTAAGTGCAGAAATCAAATATTCGTCAGCCGTGTGTCCTATTGCGTTTATTGTGATACAGATTATTCGTTAATGTGCTGAAAAAATGTTAAATTCTATAGTTTACGGGTTAACAAAAATGTCTTTAGTGCGGAGGCATTACTGCGTGCTTAGATGAAACAGGAAACTTAGGCAGCAGAAACAGATGACCTTTAACATTATCTGCCCTATAGACCAACGGGTAATTCAAAGAAGGTTATTTTTGTTTAAAACTGTATTACTGGCCATTCAAATGATGGATGAAAAAATAGTATGCGATGTCGTTGTAATTCTGGCTGCTCCACTGAACAATATAAAAAGAAAAAAACAACTACTCAGATCAAACTAACCAGAAATGCTTTATGGTTATGCGCTTTTGGATATCAAGATCCTAAGAAGTGTGTGGTTTATACTCACCATGCCTGGTAGGGTTAACAGTTTCGGCACAAGATAGAGACCAAAATTATTTTTTTGTGGTGGGCATGTGTTTCATTAAAAAAAGTGTGTGTACGGTGTTTGCGTGTCTATGGGGGGGGGGGGGGGTGTCAAAGTAATGACAGACGAGAAAATTACAACTGATGAGCCCTAGAAGAGTTTGTTCTTGCTTATATTATGGAGTTACGGGCCGTTCCATTTATTATTGCAATAAATGTGTTGGGAATGAAGTAGCGTTGTAATGCGGGCCGTTGTAATGCGGGCAGTTTTATTGAAACATAAATGGACGCAGCATGGATATATAGCCACTGCCTTCTCGTCTTTTAAAACAAAAAATAATTTCAATTTGAAATGTAATCATATATCGATATAGTACTTAACCTATAATTATCACGATATTGTCATAAACCTGGTGATGACACAAATGAGGGTAGTGGTGGGTGTAAAATGAAGCTCCAGGCCAGCACTAGACGAGCGGTCAACCGTGACGGGTTTCAACGGTCAGCCACGACGGTTCAGGAATAATCTATTTGTGATTAAAGCTCAGGAGCGTCATGAGGGATGTAATATGATCAACCAGAAAGGTTGAGCGACGTTCCTTCCGGTTCTAGAAGACATTAGGGACCCTATACAAGAGCGAAGGTGTCAGAGTCAAGTCACTTCATGTTACCTCACAACCTCACAAGTACGAGTCGAAGTCGGATTCAATAACCAGTCTAGGGGAAGTCGGTCCGGTACAGAGAATCGAGTGCAAGCCTAGGAAGAGGTGGAGAGTTGATACAGCGTTACAAAGTTGATACGTCGGAGAGTGAAGCTTTTGTACAGTCGATGATATGTTGTTGCCAGTAGTACAGTATTGGCTGTACATTAAGGCGTAAAGTTATTTTGGAGCCCTGAGTTGTCAAGCTCTTTAAGTTGGTGGGGTTGTGTGGTGCATTTTGCAGAGAGCCTGGATAGTGAGAAATGTTACAATATATACTATTTTCCCCTCAAAAATGTTAACTTACTATTGTCAACAAAATGAAAACTTGTTCCTTTAGCAAGCGGCGTGGAGTCTCTGGCAACGTCGTGTCCTGAAGAAATCTGGGCTTGTTGTTCAACAGGTTTTTCATGGCGTTTTCTTCTCCTGAAGATCAAAGAAATATATTTTGCTATAAACATCTTAAAACAAATAAAAAAAAGGATATATTTTGTTAACCCCAACATAATGAACACTACACACATTATTATTATAGCTTTTATATAGCGCTACCTACATGCTTATAGCATGCTCAGAGCGCTTTGGTCCAATCTCATTTGTGGACCAGGTGGGTGGGGGGGAGGGGGTATCTAGGAGTTGGTTTTCCTTGCTGCCTTTAGGAGCTCAGTAAACGCAACTCTGCCCGAGTCGGGTGTCGAACCTCGAGCCCCCTTCTAGGTAGCCAAGACAAGCCAAGTTCAAGCTCACTTAGCCTCTCGACGACGCTTCCCACATCTCTATTATGTTGTGAACTTATTATCCCTGCTTGTTACCAATAAGTGGATGGCTGCCTGGTCGTGCGGTTTGCGCGCTGGACTGTCGTTTTGATTTATCAAGTGTCCCGGGTTCAAACCCTACCCGCTCCCATCCCCCGCCGTCCTGCGGGAGGTTTGGACTAAGAAGTAAACTATCTTCTACTCTGAAGGAACATCCGAAACATGTAAAACATTTTACAAAACATTTTACATGTAAGCAAAAGAACTGATATTTTTATATATGACACTTCCCTGTTTTAATGACAGACAGTAAACGAGGGTGTCATGTGTTTACTATTACTACCAACATTACCAATGTAATGGATTTAAAAAAAAAAAAAAAAAAAAAAAAAAACACATTTAGCCATGACAAGAGCTCCAGAGTTTTTGCTTGAAAAACTATAAATTTTTCCATTTATACTAGAATGGACGGAAAAATATCTATCTATATTTTTTCAAGTCCGAAGATTAGTGAGGAATACAGCATTTCCCGTGGCTGCGCAGCCCCAGCTGTGACCTACATATTTTGCCACATCCAGGGCAAGCATAACCATTGTCCGCAGATGGTCGATTTAGATTTTCTTTTCGTCGTCTGCGTTTGCCCTCGGCAGCGGATTTTCTTTTGGTCTCAGATGTGTATCCCGAGACCTTCGTGAGTGACCTCCAGCTGTCTCGCTCTAAAACCGCATGCAGCGAGGTGCTCTCTTCTATGTCAGCCAAGGAAAGTTGACGTCTAAGCTGGTCTTTGAAGCGTTTCCGTGGGGCGCCTCTGTTACGTCGACCACCATTTAGCTTTCTTCATGGCTCAAGAGTTTGGACAAGAAGTAAAGGAAAGATCACTCTTTTTTTTCTGAAAGTCGGACTAAAGTTACCCTACAAAAAAAGAGAGGGGGGGGGGGGAGAACAAGTAGTATTCACCCGTCCTTAAATAGCAGGGCCGGACTCAACCGTTGTGGGGCCCTATGTGATTTCGCGGGGCCAAGTTTTTGTGGGGATACGGTTAATTAGTGAAAATTAAGAGTTTGTATTGAAAATAAATTCGTCTTTGCATTTTATTCATTCTTTACTACGTACAGAATTACTTTACGAGCCTTGCGTATAGCAAATGTTATACAGTATATCAAAAACAATTATTTCCTACATAAATCACGCTCAATAGCAAGAATTACCAAATGTTTCAATCTATCTTCAAGAATTTTTGACCTCAAGTTTGAGGCGCGAGAAGCTTCTTTCACTAGATTCCACAATTACGGGTATTGCATAATGCCGTTTTTTTTTTAATCGCGCGTAGGATTTGCATTTTCCATATTGAGTGACACCCCAAAATGACAACTTTCGTCTATATATTTCAGGAGATTTGTATTGAGTTTTCAAAAGATTTTAATAATTTCCGGATATTTCCAGGATTTTTATATATATATATATTTCGCAATTTCAGGAGATTTCCAGGAGATCCTGGTAAATCGACAGGAGACCGCGGGAGATCTGTAATAAGTCATAAAATGGTTTCGTTTAATAACTTGTACACCTTGAAATAGCGCGGGTCCTATGAAAGTGCGGGTCCTATGAAAGAGCGCATTGGTTGCAGTGGCATATGGCCGGCCCTTCAATATAGCTGTGCCGCCGGTCGACTAGTTATATTTAAAATTGATGTTTTCCTTTTTTAAAACCCGTAAACGTAATTGGCATTTGAAACAAAAGCTTTGATAGTTTGTTTAATATCTTCAAAATATTAGGAAAAAATTACTCATACACACTATTTAATAGTAAACTAACTACACTTTGAAGTGATATTTTCTTTCTCAGCTTTATATCATAGCACTACTTTCCAATGTCATTATGAGAGAAACACAATTAAATAGAGTCATTGTTTGTCTAATACATGCCTAACGGCTGTCTGTGTCGGCTCTATTGAAGTTGTTGGTGAACAGATGTGGCGAGGTGGGGGAGGAGCTAGCTTGGCATGTGACCATTGACCACTGGGGTGGTAATTTGCATACGACTGAAATGACTCTGGATTAGAAGAATGTTTTTTTTTTTTGGACATTCCGATGGTCTAGAGGTTAAGTTCGCTTAGTGCGTTATCGCTAGGAGCTGTTGTCGTTTCCAGAGGTTAAGTTCGCTTAGTGCGTTATCGCTAGGCGGTGTTGTCGTTTCCAGGGCCACTGGTTCGAGCCTTGGTAGGCGCAGTCCCTTATTTTCGTCGCATTTAATTCACTACTTTCTCTCATTTAAAAACGTGGTCCCTGGTGCTGCAGTTTATTTATGTTTAATATGTATGTATCATTATTTCCAATGTGCTAGGGACTTTTATTATATCAAGTCCTATAAGATTTATCTTAACTAATTGTGATTGCAAATATTTGGTTTTTAAAAAATGTGTAAAAAAAAAATATCAAGACACTTTAGCAAGCTTCTAACCAATGACAAGAAAGTTATAGGACGCTTTTTGAATGTTAAAAATTGACATATTTATAAGAAATATAAAATGGTATAAAACTTGTGCGTGAATAAGCTAGTTTTTCTTTCTAGTATCTATAACATTCTTTACGTATCAGTAGCTTATTAAAATTATTCAGATGCCTCCAAATTGTATTATTTCTACTTCAGTCTTTTTAGACTATGTACAATTCTTTAAACAAAAATCAATAAACTAATATGTGTAATTTCTGGAAGTTAAAAATAAACAATCCATCAGGTTGTTAGCTAGTCCATAACCTATGTTACAGAAACCCTCTGTAGTGTTAGTCTCTATTGTCAGTGCCGGCCTTAGCAAGTATGGGGCCTTATGCGAAACGGATTTATTAATCTTTTTAAAGACATATTGACAGAATGTTGCACCTTTATGTTATACAACGTTGAAAATATTAATACCTTAATAATATTATAGCCACCACTATAATCAGAATCAAAGCTACTCCTCCTATTATAGGCCCTATGATAGCACCTAGGGGAGTTTCATTAGCTTTCACCTCTGAGGAATACAGATTATATATAAATATATATAAATATATATTATACAATAAAATGAATATTGTTATAAAATATAAAATAATTATTTTGTGCACTCTATCCAGTGGACAGCTTTGTAAATTAAACCTCATGCTTGTCTGTATGAACTTCATGCTGCTGACAATAGTTTTTATTATTTAATTTGTGCCTTTATAAGTTGTTATTTTTAAATATCATTCTTAGATATAAATATTGCTAGGAGACGTTTCAAATATAGGTTGATAGTTTGAAAGAAATGTCTTTACTACTGGCAAAAGTTAAACAGGGGAGTTAACATTAAGATTGTATTAACTAAGGGGCAGTTCGCTTCTGAAAGCGTTTAGGTTTAATATGATTTGTGTTGGTGGGGTGGGGGGTGGGAGATTATACAGGGTGGGGCATAAAAGTCTAATACAATTGGATAGGGCACCGTATGGGCTGTTATGGCAGTAGAGAGGTGGAACAGGTTTCATTCTTTAGGCTGGGGCATGAAGATCCAACACATTTGTATATATTTCAAGAGCATTAACAAATGTTACATTTTACATTGTAGGTGCCATATCTGGCAACACGTTTATACATGTGATTGCGTCACATTTAATATTGTAATTAACAAGCGTTTGATGGTGTCCACCGAGAATCACTATGGAAAATAGAGAATACGGTATCCCAGAAAAATTCGTCCAGATCCTACGACACCTTTACAGTCAATCTAGTTGATGCATTAAAACAGAAGAGGGAACAACAGAGTTTTTTACGATCAAGACAGGTGTGAGACAGGGGTGCATCTTATCTCCCTTCCTTTTCCTCCTAGCCATCGACTACATAATGAGGAGAGCAATGAACCAGACTGCCTTTAGTATTCCATGGCATGAACAGCTCCGATTGACGGACTTGGACTTTGCTGATGATGTTGCACTACTCGAGGCTACAAATAAATGCATTCAAGAAATGACGGAGAGCCTAGACAGAGAGGCTCCCAAAATTGGCCTCCGCATAAACTTGGATAAGACTAAAATTATGCGAGTGGGATATAAGGCAAAGGGTGTCCCCGTCAGACTTGGCGAGTCAAAGCTTGAAGAGCTGGACAAGTTCACGTACCTTGGCAGCATCATAACAAATGATGGAGATGCTTACCATGATGTAGAGTGCCGAATAGGAAAGGCAGGGAGCATTTTCCAAAAGCTGCAGCCTATTTGGACTAGCCAAGCCATTGGACTCGAGACAAAAATACACCTTCTCAACACAATCGTCATTCCAACTGCTACATATGCATGTGAGACCTGGAAGTCATCTGTCAAAATTGAGAAAAGACTAAATGTGGCTCAACAGAGATGGCTGAGACGGATTTAGGGAGTCAGTTACACAGATCGGATTTCAAACAAGGAAATCCTATGCCGAACTGGGAGTCGAACACTTGGTGAGGTTGTGACTGAGCGTCGCATGAGGTTTGCGGGACATGTTCTACGTCAAAATGAATTACGCACACCAAAAGTTGCGATAACAAGGAAGCCAAAACAAGAAAAGCGCAAACAGAGACGTCCTCGTATTACTTGGCGACACACCTTCATGGAGGACCTCAGAACAGTGGACATCAGGTGGGAGGAGGCTTCAGACATTGCCAGTGACGGAGCTTTATGGAGACAGCTTGCCGCCCAATGCGCCGAACGGCGAGGGAGGACCTAAGTCTAAGTAAAGTAAAATTGTAATAGCAAGCCAAACTGACTAGTGTAGGGTGTAATATCATTATACAGGACTTTTTGAGTCATAAACAAATATTGAAATGATATTTTGTTTTACTGCTAACTGTGTACAGCTTGTTCCTCTCGATGTTTTATGAACTGCGTTTTTCTTTCTATATAATTATCTTCATGGCCCAACCATGCGGTACATCACGATGAAAAAGTCATGGAAAGATAACTCTTTTATTTCTGCAAGTCGGACCACGTTAATTTCACCTCGACAGAGTGCACGGCTCAGAAAAAAAAAAAGAGGGGGTAGATTAGAACAAGTATTATTTCTCTTTATACATTCTATATTTGACTACATTCATGTGTATAGTTTTAATACGCGTAAATATCTGTTGTCTTTAAAATAGCACATGTTTTTTTGTAGCTTTGTTTTGCTTCGTATTGCCCTTTTTTTTAACCATGGCCACCGTTTCACATATATTTCGTGGAGTCAACAGGTCTTTCAATGTAGTTTCCCGCATCAGCTAACGTTTTATTTCCATCAGTAACATATTCCGGAAAAAACGTCATCGATGAAACTGTTGCTCTCGAACTTAGCAAGATGGCTGTAAACTTTGTTTGCGAACATTGGGATTACTATTACGACGCCCTGTCCGTTGTTCTTACTCACGGAAACACAGTCTTACACTCTGCTTGACAATACACTGCCTACATGAATACTTCAACTTCCGTTGTTTATGGTGGCGAGGCTGAAATTGTGGCGATGTCTCAATTACTTCCTGCTACTATCACTATTCACAACCAAGAACATCCCCATGACCCTCGCCGAGTCAACGTCTTTCCAAATCCCTTCTATTTAGCGGTCCTTTGGATCATGGCCATTACGATGCGGCGTATCCTACGCTGCGGTCGACTAGTTTAGTATAAATAATGGTAATGCAGAAGTTATGGTATGCGCAGAATTTAAGCAGTCTTTATCCGTTCTCATTCATCCTGCCGATTCCAAAAAGCCCAAGGCAGAATGGCTAGGCAGTGTGGTCTGATCCTATTCTTGCATTGAAGTCACCTTGAATGAAATGTGCTCCTCAGGAATGGCTTCCTTGAGGTCTTCATAGAAATTGTCTTTGTCCTCCTGAAGTGAGCATAGCGTGGGGACATAGGCACTAATTAGAATGACTTTTCCATATGTAGTCATCATACTTATGCTTAGTAGCCGTTCCAAGCTACCAACTGGAGGGGCTATAATGGGACTGTTCTTGACATCAAAGCCTACACCATGCAATCACATCTCATCCTGTGCTTTTCCTTTCCAAAAGAAAGTGTATTCAGCTTCACGGAGCATTCCGCCTTTGCAATGTCAATGCGTAGTCTTTTAAACTAATAGTTTTCCTTGCATCGTCAACCTGCCGTAGTTCATCTATTAGACCAGGACACATTGTTCTGACGTTCCATGTGGACAGTCGCATGACAGGAATTTTCTTTTGCATTTTTCTTCTTTTGTTGCGTGGTGCAAGTTTACAGCCGACTAATCTAAGCACCCATTAGAGCAGGCAGGATGCGGATCAACACCTAATGTCAAGAGGCTTCCCGGGTTGAGGCGGGCGGAATCTGACCCCTTCCACTATTAGAGAAAACCCGTGGCATCCATACATTACGCCTATAAAGTTAGACTAATAACCCGTAAATGGTGCCTCCCATGTTTTTTTAGCCGCTTAGCAGCAGCAGCACTAGAGTTTCCTGTCCGGGGCGCATTCCTGGGCTTAAGATAAAGGGGTCATTTGATCCAAAGGAACGCTTCGCGTTACATTTGGCACCAACTCAGTTGCAGAAGCTGCAGTTTGTTAAAGTCAACAACACCAAATCGTCAACTCGAGCAATATGTACAAGGCTCCTAAAAGTTGTGTACTTTCTCCAACCTTGCTCTGTTATTGCAATAATGACATAATTAGCCTCTATGACTCAATTAAACTCATTAAATTTGCTGATGATACTGACAAAGTCGGTTTTAGTGATACAACCAGTACACATTGGATGGCTGCCTGGTCGTGCGGTTTGCGCGCTGGACTGTCGTTCGGATTTATCGACGGTCGAGGGTTCAAACCCTGCCCGCTCCCATCCCCCGTCGTCCTGCGGGAGGTTTGGACTAGGAAGTAAACTATCTTCAACTCTGAAGGAACATCCGAAACATGTAAAACATTTTACAAAACATCCGAAACATGTAAAACATTTTACAAACATTTTACAAAAACATACCGGGGTGTCATTGTTGACAAGCTTTCGTGGGAAGACCACCCTAAAACTCTGGCAAAGAAAATCGCACGGCGGCTATTTTTCTTATACAAACTTAATAGCTTTAAACTACATACGATTATATAGAACAACTTTTACTGTGTGCCAATGCAAAATCTTGGCAGACAACAGCCATCCGCTCCATCAGAACTACGTCAAGTCGTCGCGAAGTCCGTGACATCGGTCAATTAAGACTCGAACCAAAGGGTACAAAAACTCGTTCGTTCGATCAGACTTTCTCAACGCCACTCGTTGACCAGGAAACATGAAAAGGATCAAAACGCCTGTGTTTAGTCATTCAAAGAACTCTTTATGTAAGTCTGTTTTATATTAGTTAAACATTCAGTGGAATCACAAGTCTAAATATAATATGTACTTAAATTTTAAAATATCTTTTTACACGATACAATTTTTTTTTTTTAATTTTGGTTAGTTAATTTTTTAAAATGTATTCCATTTTCTGCAAAAAAGTGTTTAGAACTTTCGGAAATAGTTAACAATGTGAGTTGAAGTACTTCTAAATACTTAAAAATTGTAACAATAAAGTAAAATCAAGATATTTACCACTGCAAAATTGTCCAAACTTTCCTTCAATACAGTTAAAGCATGATCCATCAGTAGAATTACACAAACTATCTACACATAAGTTACTACAATTATGTTGACAATCCTGGCCATACAGTGATGGTCCACAACCTGTTAAAATGTTTTTGTTATAATAATCTTAAAGACATGGCTTATAACAACTTGTTAGAAATTATAAAAAAAAACGTTATTTTTCCAGACCTAATTGTTATTTTAATATATAGCTGAGTGTGGCTTAAATGCTTAACATGTTTGGCTAATAAATAATGATAATAATTGCATAAAATTGAGTTCTAATTTAGTTTAAATACTACATCTGGCACTATAGAGAGTTTTCATAAAACAAAGTTAATATAATAAGATATATACCAGAGGCACAGGAGTATGATAAAAATAGTTATTATTATAGCTTTTATATTACGCTACTTTCATGCTTAAAGCATGCTCATAGCGCTTTGGTCCAATCTCATTTGTGGACTATTAGGGGGGGGGGGGGGGAGGGAATATCTGAGAGAAGGCTTTCCGTGCTGCCTTTAGGCGCTCAATTAACACAACTCTGCTAGAGTCGGGTGTCGAACCTCGAGCCCCTTTCATAGGTAGCTAGCCAAGCCACGTTCAAGCGTACTTAGCATCTCGCTGACACATAGAGCATCTAAAAATCAGGCCGAATTACAAAATGACAGAAGATTGCAAGATGTGATATGCAGGAAGGCAGGGTGCGCATGTAAGAGATTCGCTCTCAAATAGTTCTACACATGAACAAGATAAGCGTTTAGTAGTAGTAGTAGTTGTAGTTTTTTTGTAGTTGTTATGCATTAGCCCTACCAACAAAATTATATAGCATTTTCACATTTTTACATTGGCTAAATCAAGATCTTTGACTCAAAGTTATTGTAAAATCTGATTTACTTGTCGCTTGAATTTAAAACTATTAAAAACTATCTAGTATGCGATAAGATACAGATTGAACGTTAAGAAAAACTGATTTACGGAAAATTTGGTAGTTGAAGTGTAAAATCACAGCCTTCTTAGCAGACGCATTAGCTAGCCCTCATTAAGACATTTCAGAAACGTGACTGATGTATATATATAAGCACTGTATATCTATATCTATATCTATGTATCTATCTTTCTATCTATCTATCATAGCTGTCTATCTAACTAACTAACTAACCAACTATATATATATATATATATATATATATATATATATATATATATATATATATATATATATATATATATATATATGTATATATATATATATAGATATATATATATATATATATATATATGTATATATATATATATAGATAGATAGATAGATATAGATAGATAGATAGATAGATAGATAGATAGATAGATAGATAGATAGATAGATAGATAGATAGATAGATAGATAGATAGATAGATAGATAGATAAACGCACAACGACATTGAAAGAGTCAAAGACCAAAAGTTTATTATAAGTTTATTTTAATGAGTATAAGGTATACATTATTTAAGAACCACCAATGAAGTGTTATATAAATGTGAAATATATACACTTACTTTGATTGCAGAATGCACCCAAGAATCCAGGCATGCAAGAAAAACATTTCCCCGTTGTAGAGTTACACTTCTTGTCTGTACACATAGACGAACATCTTTCTAAGCATTTCTTACCAAACATGAAATCATCACATGCTGTTGAAAATAAGGTAACGTTATCATTGTAAGATTTACATTACTCATTGTTTTAGTATTGTAGTAACATAAATATAATTGGACATTAAAGAATAACATATCAAACCCAGGGGATTATTTCTGACTAGTTTATGGACACTTTTAACGACTTTGATGCTTTTTTTCCCCTTATTTTCAATAAAATCATAGCTACATCCGCATAACAGCGGTATCATACCATACAAGTCCTTTATAATACAACTTCACTACTAAAATACGTCCGCATCACAGCGGGTAACAAATAAACTTTAATAATATGTATCCAGGAGGCGCGGTGGCTGAGCGGTAAAGCGCTTCACTCCCGAACCGAAGGTCTCGGGCTCGAATCCCGGTGAAGACTGGGATTTTCATTTCGGGATCTTCGGGCGCTTCTGATTTCACCTAGCTCTAATGGGTACCTGACATTAGTTGGAGAAAAGTAAAGGCGGTTGTGCTGGCCACATGACACCCTCGTTAAACATTAGACCACAGAAACAGATGACCTTTACACCATCTGCCCTATAGACCACAAGGTCTGAAATGGGAACTTTACTTTACTACTATGTATCCAGCTCTAAGTACAGAAAACAACTTTATAAATATATGTACTGTCTCAAGTCCCAGAGACGACTCTATTCAACTCAAAGTTACTACTCTCATCAAGTGACCAAAAAAAATACTGTCTTCTACTTTCCGAAAAATACTATTGACTAGAATCAATTTACTCATTCTTACTTTCTCTTTCTATCTCAGAGGATACACGTGTCTTTCACGTTCATGACCCGAGGCGAGCATATAACACGCAATGTCAAATGAGACTGTGACACATGTGGTCAGCCTTTACTTTTCCCTTACTAATGTCAGATACCCATTAGAGCTGTGTGGACTCAGAGGCGCACGAAGATTCCAAAATTAAAAGTCTTCAGAAGGATTCGAACCCTGGACCCCTAGTACGAATCAAGTGCAAAATGAAATCCCTCCCGCAGGGGGGGGGGAAATCGCAATTTAGTGACTGATTTTGGTTTCATACTGTCTTTTTTAGGTGAGATTTTAATACTAAATCATCACTTGCCCCAGCACTGCCAAAGGGCTTTAGTTTAAAACCCCCTACCAGGGGGTTTTGAGTTTAAAACTCTCTACCAGGGGGTTTTCAGTTTAAACCCCCTACCAGGGGTTTTCGCAGTTAATTCCCCCTTTTCTATAAAACAAACAAAAAATGCAAACGACAATCCCCAAATTTTAAGAGAAACAGTTATGGAAGATTTTGATTTTAAAACCCCCTCCAAAATTCTTTAATATAAAAAAACACTCAAAATTCTATGAGCGTAGCCAAAGAGCTTTTGAGTTTACCCCCCCTCCCTTTTCAGTAGAGTTTGTAGCTAAAAAATAACTTAATATAAAAAAAACGCAAATTACGCAGTCAAAATGTTATGAGAGTAGCTAAATGGGTTTTGACTCAGTTTTGTACCCCACTTCAGCGGGTTTGAAGGTAAAAATACATCTTTAATATTAAAAACAAAGCAAATTATGCTTTTAAAATCCTATGAGTGTATTAAAAGAGGTTTTGAGTTTAAACTCCCCTCCAGTGGAGTTTGAAGCTATCAAAATACCTCTTGGATAAAAAACAAAAACAAATGGATTTAAAAACCCCCTCCAAAATTCTTCAATATAAAAAAACACTCAAAATGCTATGAGCGTGGCCAAAAGGGTTTTGAGTTTAAACCCCCCTTCATAGGGGTTCGATGCTAAAAAATACCTCTTCAATATAAAAAAAGCAAATTACACTCTAAAATCATTTGAGCGTAGCCAAACCAATTGGGGGTTTTGAGTTTAAACCCCTCTCCTACAGATGGCTTTTTAAAAGTTTTTAAGTTTTAAAACCCCTTTAGATGGTTTTGAGTTTAAAATCACCCTACAGAGCGTTTTGAGGTGGAAAACCTCTATCTTCAATATTATTCTTAAGCAAAGTACAGTCACCAAATTATATAACCTTAGCTAAACCCCTAACAGATGATTTTGATGATAAAACCTCCCTTTTCGATATAAAGTCTAAATCAAACAACAGTCACCTAATTTCAAGAGCGTATTCAAAAGAGGTTACACATTTCTAACAGGGCTCCATTAATAAAGTGCAGTGAATAGTCATCTGCCGAAATTGCTAGCAATGGCGGGGAGTCTACAATTTTTCCACTAATTGTTAAAAACTATACCACCTATTTTACTTCTAGGTCATGTGGAAAATACAAGAATTGTAATAAATATTGAGACGTCACATTATAGAATCATGCTTTCTATTTCAAAATAAAAAAGTTTGAGTCTTTTGTATTGATTTTAAGAAATGAAGAGCATTTTAACAATCATAAACAAAAAAACAAGATGGCGGCCGTTACCATGGCAACCATCAAAGTGACACACAATTTTCTAATACTTTTTTTTTATCAGGGTGATTTACTGTACCAATCAACCAGTTTTGATCAATTTGAAAGAAAATCATTTTTTTAAGGTGAACTTCCCCTTTAAAACAGTACTTACCTTTAGTGCAATTATCTCCCGTGAAGCCAGGCTTGCAAGCCAAACAGTTTCCACTGATGGAATCACAAGTATTATCGACACAGTTGACAGAGCAGTTGTTGGTACAATTCAATCCATAAAATGATTTCATACATGCTAATAAAAATATAATAATAATTTTTTTTTTTAAATTATTTTTATATTTTGGAGACCAGAATTTGTTTGCATTTAAACAGTAAAATAATCAAATTTACTATATGTATGTATTTAAATATTTAATAGTTTTGAATAATGAGGCTATGTTTTATTTATAAATATAAATATAAATTAGGGGTGCACCGGATAGTCGCTCCGGCTCCGACTTCTGTCTAATATTCGATCTTATTTCACTATTCGGTCATATTCGGCTCCGGTCGAATATCACTGCCGGATAGTTGTCCGGATGCTAAAAAGGACACCTATTTAATATGCATAAAGTGGACCTCGTTCCATAAATGTCTGTTATAGAAAGTAATAATGTGCTTAAAAATAGGACCTATATAAATATGCACCAAACATATTTTACTATGAAGACAAGGCGTGTTAATAAAAATAGAAATGTAAATTTACATTATAAATGCGCTTTACATACAGAGTAGCAATGGCTGGCACATTTGTTAATTTTGTCTTGACCTTTAAGTGGGTTATTTAACATCTAAAGATGTTATATTCCTTGAAAATGTCACGCTAACCAGACGTCTGTCTAGCTGCTCGGGTATATCTCCAGAGGTAGAGATAAACAACTCCCACCACTCTTCTATTTGTTTAGTCCATCACATTGAGTTCATTGATAGACAGGTGATCACAAGTCAAATACGATGAACGTAGGTTTAATGTCAGCATATTGACACTCTCTAGATGTCACATCTTACAAGGGAACTGAGTTTGTTTACTTGGTAGAAAATCTTTAGTAGGAGGCTGGACAACAAGCTCTACACGGGTAACCAGGTATATCTCCAGAGGTAGAGATGAACAACTCCCACCCCACTTTTATTTGTTTAGTCCATCACATTGAGTTCATTGATAGACAGGTGATAGACAAGTGAGATACGTTGGACGTAAGCACTCTCTAGAGGTCACATGAGGGAACTAAGTTTGTTTACTTGGTAGTAAATCTTAATTAGGGGGCCGGACTTCAAACCACTTCAAACCACACTTCTACACGGGCTTATCGGACAGTGAGTTTCCTTATGTAGAAAAAATCTCAATCACTTGACTAGATGCCGTGTGCCGTAATATAGCCTATATATAACGGTCGAGTGCGAAATCTAGGATTCTATACAATGCTTAAAAACGCCACAGGCAAAGTACAAAATGAGTTTTGGTTTTCCTACTTTATTCATGCATTGGAACTGCTTCAGGCAATGTATGAAATGTTGATTTATAGCAGTCTACCAATGATATAAATTTATTGCAATAATATTCCTATTCGCCAGTAAACTTAATAATGTAGCCCTGTTCTTTAAGGTTTGGAGTTTGTTTAATTACGACCATCTATGTGAGCATAATGTTGTGGCTTCATGTTACTAGGTAAAATGTTTATTTAAAGATGTTTCATATTGCGTTGTTAAAAGGTGAAAAAAAAAGTATGTCTAATATGTAATCAAAGAAAACACAACCAGTAAGAATGAAGAACTTGAATACATAGTGATTTAAAACGCAAGTTAATGCATAATTTTAATGAAGTCTTCATTTATTTTGGCTGAGATATTGAAACACCATTCGCCGTTAAAAAAGAGCTCTCACCGGGTTATTATAAACTCTTGATAATCAACTCAATGGTCTATTTTACAACAACAACAAAAAAATAGAAATGATGTGTCAAATATTTTTTAGGAAATTCCACAATTAAATTCTTGCTATCTATTTCTAGTTAGAACTATTTGACTAAAATTTTTAGTTCCATTCAGATTACAATTGAAAGAAGCTGGAAGTGTGGTACGCTGGAACTTGGCTACCTATGATGAGGGCTCAAGGTTCGATACCTGACCCGAGCAGAGTTGTGTTTACTGAAAACCTTCTTCCAGATACGCCCTCCCCTATTTGTCCACAATTGAGATTTGACCATAGCGATCTGAGCAATGCTATAGCATGAAAGTAGCGCTATATAAAAGATATAATTGATTTATTTATTTATTGTTAAAAGAAGATAAAATATCATTACCAAATGAAAAGGACATATACATTTTATATTTGCCAATGTATATTACTATTTAAAATACGATTCATTAATTTAGAGTAGTACTTAACTATTTCAAGACAGAAATTTCACGTAGCCTAGAGCGAAGACATAGGCCTACAAATATATTCTCTGTGTTCAGAATTCCTATTTTTTGTGTGTATATGTTTTGTTTTACTCATTTATATTTAATGTATAATATCTTTGCAAATAAGGCATTAAGATAGATAGATAGATAAATAGATAGATATTCAATTGGGTAAATTCGTTTATTAAATAGTTTTAAAATAAGACACTTGTAATGATTTTTTTAAAATTGTATATAAAAAAATTGTCTTACGTTGAGAACAGTCAGGAAAGTCTTGATATCCCATACATCCAAACAAACATAGTCCAGTAAATTTATCACATAATGAATTATAACAAGAAGCGTTGCAGCTATTTTTACAGTTGGCTCCCCATTTTGTAGAAATACATTCTAAAAAATATTTTGGATGGAAAAAAATAATTAGGTTAATATTATAAGGCATATACAAATTTAAAATTTGTAATACAAATAATCAAGCCTTTTTACCCTGTCTAAAAGCAGTTGCTGTAGTCTTAAGGCTAGCATATTAAACATATAACAGAAATATTAATATAAAAAATATTTCGGCATTACATTCTATTGAGCATACAAAAACGCAAAATGCATAACATTTAGTTATTGAAAATAATGCGATATTTATACCGTAAAATCACTTTAAACAAATTTACAATGAGATTTTGTGTGGAAACACAAACTCAAAATCGGCCCCCGAAGTGATCCACCCAGGCAGGTAAAAAAGCAGGTTTCAATATTTTCTGAAAGAATATCAGAATAAAATTCAATCAAATGCAAATGACAGAGAAGAATGGAGAAAGAAGGTTGACACATCTTGTGTGGTGCCCCAACGGTCAAGCAGACCAAGGGATAGGTGAAATTAAATGTGAAGTTGGATGTAAACCTGGCCTAACTGATGTCTTACAGTGAGTATCTAATTGATCTAATTGTTTTTAAAAGGGTCAATCTCTTATTTTTAAAAAATCCTTTAGTTTAGTGTCATATACAGTTGTTCAGCTGATAAGTTCACGAGATAATATGAAAAACTACTTATTAAATGAGTTTTAAATTATGTTCCACTGATTGCATTCTTAATAGATTTTTTTTTCTCTTTTAAAAAAAATATTTTTGTAAATTTAGTAATTTTTATGACAGAATTTACTTAACTTAGCAATAAATTAAAAAAAAAAAGATTTTTTTTTACAAATAAATCTAAAACGTTTGCATAAATGTGTTAAACAAAATGGTAAACAGTCATCTCTCTTACTAAAAGCCTCACGTGTTTGTTATTAATAATAAATAGTAAAAATTGTTTTTTTAATGAAAAAAACTGCTTGCATAATTGATTTTAAAATGGGATTTTTTCCTTTCAGAAAAAAAAAATAGCCCTTGCATCAGAACTTTGAATATTTTCTACTTTACGAGATCTAAACGGGACGGATGGACGGACAGACGGACGGACAAAACATTCACACCACACAAAACCAATAATGTCTTTTTCTTTTTTCTGGGGACGCTAAAAATTCCTTTTTTAAAAAATCCGTCTGACTGTTAAGCTAATTAAAACGACTGCGCTTCTTTCCCATGCTTTCTGGCATGGATGAATAGATAATGTGATAGTTGTTTTGTATATAAAATGGCTGAAATTGTATATGAAAAACCTCAAATCTTCAAGGTTGTAATACAAACATTGGTTGTAAGAGAAAATGGAATAACCTGTTCCTAATTTAAGAAGCACTAAAAGTTCTAAATTCTTCTTAGTCCTATCATGCTGCAGAGTTCAGAGTCCTACAAATGATGGTCAGGCAGCTCTCTTAACATAATGATTTCTTTAAATGGGTTTTGCTGCCATAATTTTTTATGAAGCCTTGCTACTCCACGATGGCATTCTCTCACTGGTTCAAATGTTCATCGTTTAGAACATGTGTTGTCCGATTCTTGCTTGCGCGTTTACTGGTCGCGATAGCTTTTAAGAAGAATATCATTTAATAAATTATATATGCAAAATGCTATATTTGTGGATTATTTAGGTCTTTAATAAATTGTATTTACGATTCATGTTTATGTTTCAATATTTGCTCAGATTTTTAAGCTTTCTTTTTTCTCTCTAATTGAAGCTGTGAAGGGGACGATACCAGAACAATCTTTTTCGTTTCAGGGAGGAAGACGATCTGACTAGTCAGCATATGTGGTTGGAAATACTGTAGTATTTGATAATTTAAATTCTTTCTTTTTTTCTCTGTAGTTGTCTATTTTCTCATAAAGCAATTTTAAGGTCTTGGTAATACATCTTATAGTGTAATTTTATTCACCAGTTTAATTCTATTACTTATTCAATTTAGGTGCTACAATTTAGAGTTTCTCGTGTTATGTTAAAGTTGTTTTTTCCAATTCAGTGAATATCAAACATTTAAAAGTGTTTTTAGAGTTCATGACAACCTAGTAATTAATTATCACGTCATAATCTCCAGATTGCGTATTAAGAGGCTGTGTCTATATTTAGTAAAGGAAAAATATCTAGCATTCAAAAGTGCACACAATTATCCAGTTTTATTTTTAATAAGTCTAAACTACTTTATCTCTTTTTTTAATTATTAAGATAAGATAAGATACATAAGATAATATCATTTTATTGATCCAATCAAATAGAAATTCAGTTTGACTACAATTGACAACATCAGAGTAACTACTTTACAATAATAGTGTAGATGCAAATACGAACAACATTCACACACGAAACACGTACACATTCACAACCAGCGCTTTATGAATTTGCCTTCTACGTACTTTTCGATGACGACAGCTGATCTTGTAACAGTATAACATAATAAATACTGGAAAAAAAAACAACGGCTTAGCCGTTGTGTACTGCTAAATAGCTAGTAATAGTATTATTAAATTAAACCATTTCATAACGGCCTCCTGTCGATTTAACAGGAGGTCCTGGAAATCTCCTTAAATTGCAAAATATACGAAAAATTCCTGGAAGTATCCGGAAATTATGACAATCTTTTGAAAACTCATACAAATCTCCTGAAATATATTTACGAAAATTTTCATTTTGGAGTGTCATTCAATATGGAAAACGCCAATCCTACGTGAGATAAAAAAAACAAAAAAACCCCGGTATTTTGCAATACCTCAATTGCGGAATCTAGTGAAAGAAGCTTCTCGCGCCTCAAACTAATGAAGAATTAAAATTCTCTTAGACAGATTAAAACATTTGGAAATTCTTGCTATTGAGCGTGATCTATGTAGGAAACAGAATTATTTTGATATAATATTACTTTGCTACACGCAAGGCTCGTCAACTAATTATGTACGTAGTAAAAAATGAATATAATGCAAAGACGAATTTATTTTTCAATACAAACTGTTAATTTTCACTTATTATTCGTATCCCTACCCAAACTTGGCCCCGCGAAATCTTTCGCATAGGGCTCTACAATGGTTAAGTCCGGCATTGCTATTTAGTGAAGGGTGAATACTACTTCCCATCCCCCGCCCCTCTTTTTTTTAGCCTCTTAATGATGCCCAACATAATTCGACCTGCGGGCCATTTTAATTTTTGACACTCGTGTCGCGGGACACATTACCGATAAGGTACAAAAAAAGATATGAAATTGACCTGAAACCATTTTATTAGAAACTTATGGATCTAGTACTTATATTAATTAATGGGATATTGGAAGTTATCTTTTTTTCTTACGCGTCGGAAAATTGCTTTATTTCTCTAATTAAAAAATGTGAGCAACATTATAGCTAACTAAATCAACGACTAATTTTCTTGTCCTTTTTTTGTCAATATTCCCATCGATCCTCCAATCTCTAAACGTTGTTTTCACAATATTTTCAGTCGCGGCTCAAACCAAGAATGCCGTCATATTTGGTTTATATTACCGTAAATACGTTATTTTGTGTCCAAATTAAGGATCTCTTTCATTTTTTCAGCTAGATTCTAAATTCATAGTCATCTTGTACTTTCTTCCGCTCTCCCATTTCGTAAACGCACAAATATTAAATTTCATGGTACCAAGCCATCTGAGAACAGTCAGAGATTGATACATTTAAACGACAGTCTAGCGCGCAGGCAGTCATCCGTAGTATGAACACTACTCTTGTTTTCTCGTGGACTATCCGCTGAAATAAGAGAGTGATCTTTCCTTTAAAAAAAAGTCTATAGTTTACTAACAATAGAATATAAAAAATAAAAATAAAAATTACCAATAGAACACAGTGGTGGATCTGAGTAGCCGTTGCAAATGGTGTTGCATGTTCCAAGTTCTACATGACAGGATGATTTACAGGGCTCTGGGCATAGTTTCTTACAATCTAAGCCCCAAAATCCTGGAAGGCAATCTTAATTAAAAAAATAATCTCTCACATTAAATTGAAACAATTTTTTAAATTAAAAAAATTGAAATATATTAAAGGAAACAAACAAAAATGTTTGTCTGTAATTATGTACGAAATGTACCCGATTAGTAAGTAAAAATAATTCTTATAGTTAAAATTCTAATAAAGTATCATTATAAAGAAGCAATAATAAGAGTGGAAGAAATGACCTACTAAGAAATTATACAAACTTTCCTTAGTTGAACAATGCAATATTAATTTTATAGAGACATTTATAACGCAATAAATCTTCCAACCCAATTACACCTTCTCTTTCTAGAAAGTGTGCCTATTTAAATTGTTTTTTTACATAGAATAACTAAAGTAAGGGTCAAACTTCGAAAATCGGTCAAACTTTGAAAATCTTTTATTTCCTATGTCACTTTGAAACAGCTAAGGTAACACAAACGATGTTGTGCTACTGTAAAAAGCTCAAGTTATTGGTGAAAAAGTTTCTATTTCATTTTATTATATTCAGTTTTATTATTGCTATTATTATTATTGTTATTCAATAATTATATTGTGTTAGATTTAAAATGTTCCCACGTCGACACATACACAACTCGTATATTAACAAAACCAGTAGAAAAAAATTTAATTGCAATTACATGCAATGAGTTACAGCAAAAGTCATGAATAAAAAAATAATAATAGGACTATATTTGGCTTAATCTATCATATCTAGTACTCTATTTCTATCTACCCTGAGTTTCTATCTAGACTATGTCATCCTGAGACTTCCATCCTGACTATCAGCTCCTTTATGCTATGTTCCCTGTACTAACAATACAATTTCTTAAATCTAGTGAGACTAATATGTAGAATTTAACAATAAAGGCTCTTCATGAGTCAATTTTTGCAACGGCACTCACATTCTGGGGACTTATGTCCAAAAATATCTGATTTATTGAAACGTGAATTGTATCGAGATGTGGTGGTCACGCATGTCTTTAACATAACTCATTATTGTGATAAGTAAATTTTAAGAACCAAAAAAACATATTTACCTCCATAAGCTTCAAATTCATTTAAACAAACGAAGGGCACTTTATCTCCACCAAAAAATTTATCTTGACTGATTTTTACACCAGCGATAGCATCACCTTTCAAGTTTAACACTGTGTAGACAAGTTTTGTTGGCTCGGAAACATTTCGATAACTATATTGTGAAACGCTTTTGTTGTCTAGCATTTCAAGAAGGAAACCTTTCAATCGAAATTCCTTATCATCGACTTATGAAAAAGAAACAAGTAAAAAATTGACACAATTTGTTTCATTGATGTTTTCGCATTTACAAATATTTTATTTAAACCCACGTGGGTTTTTTCTTTATTTAAAAAAAAAGCAATAGGCAAATATTTATTTGACAATCATGAATGTTTGTAATTGTATTTGTCATATTTAACTAATGATATAAAAACTGTGCTATGTTTTGTAAATTTCAAATTTAAATCTGGTTCGCGTTTCTGTACAATGACTGGGCATAAACCATATACGACCAATACATGTCTTATATATTTTTAATAGCCCTAGTTAGCTGATTGGTTGACTAATCTACTCATAAATCAACAATGATTTAACTTGTTATTAATTACCGTGCACAAATACACAAAACAAAGAAATCATTTTCACGATCGAAGCAGTATGTTAAATTTAACAAATACGATTTTTGTTCAAAATTTGTACCTAATATATATTTTTTAAGCCGACATAGCAAAAAAAACACTATCTTACTGTCTTCCATTTTTTAGCTTTCGATCCAATTTAATAATAATAATAGTAATAATAAAAATGATAATAATAATAATCTTTATTGTCCGTATGGAAATCTGTCTTACAATTTGTGCATTACACCAAACAAAAAACATTATAACTATAAGAAACCAAAATGTACATTCACACCAGACTCACTCACAATTAATATGTGTCAAAGTTTATATCAAATTGTTTCTATTGTTTCAGGGGAACAAAAGAGTGTTTGTGTCTGTTTGTCTTTGCTATCGGTGTCTTGTATCTCTTTTGTGATGGTAAAATCACAAAATCCTGACACAAAGGGGGATTCTTTATTTTGAGGATCTTGTTAGCTTTTTTTTTATAGATGTTTGTCTCAAACTACTGCCCAAAAGGGGTTTGTTTTTTGCCAATGATTTTACCAGCAGCATTAAGGATTCTATAAAGTTTATTTTTATTTTTAATGCTCAGAGACGCATTATCAGCGAATTTTGTGAAGGAGCAAAAACGATTATCGGATTGAAAATCATTGGTATACAAAATTAACTACCTCTGGGGTGCCAATGTGTTAACTATGCGTGCATACCAGGCAGTGATATTGAAACTTAAAATATTCCAGATGTGAGATTGATAAAACATTAACATTAACATTAAACAACATTAAACAAGGACAGTTTTCTTAGTAATCGTAATCTTTGCTGCCCTCTTTTGTTGATATAATCAGTATTTGCTGTAAAATTTAGTTTATTGCCTAGGATAGTACAAGGCTATTTAAAAGTTTGCACTATTTCAATAGTCTTTCCAGCTACAGAAACAATATCATGTTCCTTCTTTTCCCTAACTCTCTGAGATCTCTGGGTCAAAAATTAATTAGCCCATAGTATTATGTATGGACTCATCTTCAACGCTTTCATCTTTTCAATGAGTAAATGAAGTTGTATAGTGTTAAAAGCTGATTAGAAATCAATAAAGAACAATCTTACATAAGTGTTCGGTAAGTCCAGATGTTTGTAGACACAATTTAAAATATTTAGGATGGCATCGTCTACACCTTTACCCTTTTGGTTAGCGAAGTACTACAAAGATCATTCAGAAGAAACTGTTTAACCAAATTTTCTAAAAATGTATACACAATGGAAGTAAGTGAAACAGGTCTATTGTCATTCATTTCCTTCGGTTTGGAAACCTTTGGCACATGTACAATTAAAGATGACTTCCACACAGGTGGTATTTCATGGTTTAGTAATGAAGTGGAAAAAATATCTTGGAAAGGTTCAGCTAGTTGTTCAGCACATTCTTTTAAGATTTATTCCATCAGGCCCACCAGCTTTCATTGGGTTGACGTTTTTGAAAATGTTGGAGACTGCTCTTTATTTATCGCTAATTCTAAACAGTTGTTAGCATTGACATCATCAAGGACAATGAGTCTTAGATAATTAAAATCTTCCGTGTCAAAGCGACAAAAGAAATCATTTAATTCGTTGGCTAATGTTTTGTCGTCTCTTGTAGCAAGATTATTTTTACTTTTGAATTGTGCTCCTGCCATTTTGTTCATGATGCCCCACTCCTGTCTCATGTCACTTGTTTTAATCAAGTCTTCCAGCTTGGTGTGGTAGTTTCTGAAGTCTTCCAGCTTGGTGTGGTGGTTTCTCAAGTCTTCCAGCTTGGTGTTGTAGTTTCTCAAGTCTTCTAGCTTGGTGCGGTAGTTTCTCAAGTCTTCCAGCTTGGTGTGGTAGTTTCTCAAGTCTTCCACATTGGTGTGGTAGTTTCTCAAGTCTTCCAGCTTGGTGCGGTAGTTTCTCAAGTCTTCCATCTTGGTGTGGTAGTTTCTCAAGCCTTCCACCTTGGTGTGGTAGTTTCTGAAGTCTTTCAGCTTGGTGTTGTAGTTTCTCAAGTCTTCCAGCTTGGTGTGGTGGTTTCTCAAGTCTTCCACCTTGGTGCGGTAGTTTCTCAAGTCTTCCAGCTTGGTGTGGTAGTTTCTCAAGTCTTCCACCTTGGTGTGGTAGTTTCTCAAGTCTTCCAGCTTGGTGCGGTAGTTTCTCAAGTCTTCCAGCTTGGTGTGGTAGTTTCTCAAGTCTTCCAGCTTGGTGCGGTAGTTTCTCAAGTCTTCCATCTTGGTGTGGTAGTTTCTCAAGCCTTCCACCTTGGTGTGGTAGTTTCTCAAGTCTTTCAGCTTGGTGTTGTAGTTTCTCAAGTCTTCCAGCTTGGTGTGGTGGTTTCTCAAGTCTTCCACCTTGGTGCGGTAGTTTCTCAAGTCTTCCAGCTTGGTGTGGTAAATTCTCAAGTCTTCCAGCTTGGTGTGGTGGTTTCTCAAGTCTTCCACCTTGGTGCGGTAGTTTCTCAAGTCTTCCAGCTTGGTGTGGTAGTTTCTCAAGTCTTCCAGCTTGGTGCGGTAGTTTCTCAAGTCTTCCAGCTTGGTGTGGTAGTTTCTCAAGTCTTCCACCTTGGTGTGGTAGTTTCTCAAGTCTTCCAGCTTGGTGCGGTATTTTCTCAAGTCTTCCACCTTGGTGTGGTAGTTTCTCAAGTCTTCCAGCTTGGTGCGGTAGTTTCTCAAGTCTTCCATCTTGGTCTGGTATTTTCTCAAGCCTTCCACCTTGGTGTGGTAGTTTCTCAAGTCTTCCAGCTTGGTGCGGTAGTTTTTCAAGTCTTCCACCTTGGTGCGGTAGTATCTCAAGTCTTCCAGCTTGGTGTGGTAGTTTCTCAAGTCTTCCAGCTTGGTGTGGTGGTTTCTCAAGTCTTCCACCTTGGTGCGGTAGTTTCTCAAGTCTTCCAGCTTGGTGTGGTAGTTTCTCAAGTCTTCCAGCTTTGTGTGGTAGTTTCTCAAGTCTTCCACCTTGGTGCGGTAGTTTCTCAAGTCTTCCAGCTTGGTGCGGTAGTTTCTCAAGTCTTCCAGCTTGGTGTGGTAGTTTCTCAAGTTTTCCACCTTGGTGCGGTAGTTTCTCAAGTCTTCCAGCTTGGTGCGGTAGTTTCTCAAGTCTTCCACCTTGGTGTGGTAGTTTCTCCTCCCTTCCACAAGAACGATGTTGAAATTTCGTTGAGCTCTTTTCCTTGTCTGTCCACTGCCACTCATATATGCTCTTTTCTTTTTGATTATTTCCCGTTTTATTTTTGCAGTGACCCATGGTTTACTGTTGGGTATATCTTGATACTCTTAGTACTGATGCACTTGTTTTCACAGAATTTGATGTAATTTGTCAATGCGTCGACCCATTCTTCCAGATTTGAAGTGATCTCTTGAAAAAAATTCCAGTCAGTGCAGTCTAGACATCCCTGTAGTTTGAGAATATTGTCTTGAGTCCATTCTTCAAGATTTAAAGTGGTCTCTTTAAACAAATTCCAGTCAGTGCAGTCTAGACATCCCTATAGTTTGAGAATATTGTCTTGAGTCCATTCTTGTACGTTTTCTTGAATGATTTTTCCTTCTTTAAGTTTTGTGCGGTAAGTAGAGGCAGCAGCTGTATTGTTTTGTGGTCCGATGATCCTAGTGGTGGCTTTTCACGAGATGTGAATGCTCCTTTGATGTTAAAGTAACATAAGTCCAGAGTTCTGTTCTCTCTTGTCGGACATGAAATGTGTTGATAGAAGGTGAGTAGGTCAACCTTTAAGGTGCATTTATTAAAATCACCCAGTATAACTACTGGTGCGTCCGGTGACCTTGTCTGAAACTCATGCACTACATCAGCTAAAATTGCAGCTGCGTCGTCCGTCTTGGCTGTAACATAAACCAGGACTCTGTAAATAACACCAAAGTCTCGTGGCAAATAAAAAGGTCTCAATGAGAGCGCCAGTAGTTCTAGATCCCGACAGCATATTCTTTTTTTAACCGTGTAGTTGGTACGTATTTAAGGTTGATGTACACACACAGCCCCCCACCTTTCTTCTTTTTAGGCTCAGCCGTCCTGTCAGATCTCACGCAAGAGAAACCATCAATAACAATCAGGTTGTAGTTGTCATCCTCCTCTAACCATGTCTCAGTAAAAGCCAATAGAAAACTTTCCCTAAAACTTGATATAGGCTCTACTTCTTCTCTAAATCTAAATCTTGTCTTTATATGACTATAAAATGGCGTTTGTCCCATCGAGGGCTCAGCCTCCGGTCTCGCATGGGATGAAGAAACCATTTTGATTGGCTCAATTGACCGCGACTTATAAACAAATGAATGTGATTAAATTAACATTTTATTGAACGAATTCTTCAGAGAGAAGTGTCGGTGAAAGACTTTTCCTAATCCTGGCCACGGGATAAAATCTTTTCCCGGGTCAAAGGTTCATAAAAGGGATTTATCTCGAACCATTTTGGACATCTCAACGAGATATAGATATATATCTAGAAATAAGAATAGACATAAAGGAATGAATTTGAGGAATTGTATACATTTGTGAAGTTATCAAATGTTTTCTAAAAGATCACGTAAAATTTGTATGATGGCGTGTGTGTGTTTAAAAATATACTGCAGTTTGAAAAAAAATCGCCCTGTAAAATGTTTTACATGTTTCGGATGTTCAGAGTTGAAGATAATTTACTTCCTAGTCCAAACCTCCCGCTGGACGACGAGAGATGGGAGCGGGCAGGGTTTGAACCTAGGACCATCGATAAGTCCAAACGACAGTCCAGCGCGAAAACCACACCAGCAGGCAACCGATTCAGTCCCTGTTACCAAGAGTCCAAGTGTTCCAGGAAAGCTTAACTACAGACTAATTAAAAATTTCATTTAATTGTATTTCTGTATATGTAATCCGTATCGAACAACATTGTCTTATGCTAAGATATTCATGCTTCAAAATTAAAGCTTTAAGTTATTCACTCTTAATAAAAATAAGATTAGATAAAATATAAGATAATTTTTATTGATCCAATCAAATGGAAATTCAGAACAATTGACAACCTCAGCGTAACTACTTTACAAAAACAATATAGATGCAAATACAAACAACATTCACACACGAAACACATACAAACACATACAAACTCATAACCAGCGTTTTATGAATTAGACTTTTATGTAATTCTCGATGACGAAAGATGATCTTGTAACACTCTGACCGATAGTGGGATAAAGGAGTTTTTATTCTGTTTTAGTCCTAAAGGAGACGACCACTTCGTTCAGATCTTATGTAATAGTGACTTAGTGGATGCAGGTTATCTTTAAGAATCGTGAGTGTTTTTGGAAAGGCATCTTTAATGGAAAAGCTCTTTAAGAGATGGTAGCTGTGTTCGAGTCAAATACGATGCTTTTTTAACTAGTCTATTTAGTCTAAGTCTTTTTGCAAGTGAAGTATTACCATACCAGCAGGTGATGGCAAAGTTTATTAGACTGCTGATGTTTGTTGTGTAAAAAAGTTTAATTATTGTTTTGTCGATATTAAACTTCCTTTTAGCTTTCTAAGATAGAAAAGTCGTCGGTAAATTTTTGTGTAAAGGTTTTGACAGTTTTCACTTCATTTCAGTTTGTTGTTGATGGTTGTACCTAGATAATTATATTCATGCACTTGTTCTACGGTTTGGTTATTTATCTAAATGTCTGCAAGATGGCCGCCTTTCTGTTTCCTAAAATCTAGTATCATTTATTTCTTTTTCTGACATTTAAAATTAGAAAGCTATGTATACAGCATTGGTAAAAAGTGTTAATTGTTGAATGGTACAGATTTTCGTCACCTGCAATAAGGCCAATGATTGATGTGTCTTCATCAAAATTAAGATGGGAGTGTCAGCTGATAGGCTCTGAATGTCATTTATGTATATGGTATACAATACTAGTGACAGGACGCACCTATGCGGCACTCCAGTGCTAAGCTCCATCGTGCCTGACACATGCCAGTTCACTTTTACCTATTGTTACGAATCTCACTATCCAGGTTCTCTGCAAACTGCACCATACACCACCAACTTAAAGAACTTGACAACTCAGGGCTCCAAAGTAATTCAACACTTTAATAGTTGAATAAATAACAGCCAATACTGTACAATCGGCAACACGTACACTGTACAAATATCTCTCCGATAACACCGTACCGCCAAATCAACTCTTGCACTGGTCTCTCCGTCTCGTTCCGGGCTTGCACTGGGTTCAACAGTTCAGGACTGACTTCACACACTAGGCTCGTTGTGTCGGAGTCGACCAAGATCAAGACGCCGTTCGTCTCAACTGTACTTGATAGTACTCCGCACTGAACCGTCGTAATGCTCCGTACATAACCACACCGCTGAACTGTGCTGTAGTCGACCGTGTTCTGAACTCTTGTCGTAAACCTCCTTTGGTGAACCGTCTTGAATGCGACACCTCCTCTCTTATATAGGGTCTTTACTGACCTTCTCGAACCGGACAGAACGCCGCTCGACGTTTCTAGGTAGTCAGATGACTACAACTCTCGTGACGCTCCAGAGCTCTGTTCACGACGGAGATCCTTCCCGAACCGTCCTGACGACACTCGACTCGGCTGACCGTCGTAACTCGTCACGGTTTACCGCTCGTCTAGCGCTGGCCTGGGGCGATTTGTGTCGGCTGACTACACACACACCACTACCCCTCTCTGTGCCACCTCCAGGTTTATAACAATATTGTGGGCGTTTGACAAGAAAGTTTCGAACCCAGGTCTGAATGTTATTGCTAACTTTCATTTCAGATAGTTTTTGTATCATGCGATGTGGTTGGATGGTGTTAAATGCGGATGAAAAATCTGACGTAAAGAAATGGCAAATTATAATTATAACGCCTATAATAAATAACGTCAAAGCAGAAGTAAGAGATGGTTATCAGCTTCTACATTACTTTACCTCGAAAGAATAGTATTAATTTTTTAATTTTTTTAAAACCGTGCTTGAAATAATCTGAATGGTATGAAATTTAGCTAGTGAACGTAAACCAAGATACCTTGAATTAGATAATTACATGAGACAGACATTAAATAAATACGTAAATTTTATCAAAGTATATAACAACAGCATCATGAGTCATTTTGGGCTAAATTCAAAACGTTATAATTTAACTTGCGTCTTGCGTAATAGATATTTTGAGCAATGGTTTGAAACATTTTGATATATGCCTCTCTAAGATACAGTTAGCTCGGACAAAGTCTGTGGGACACATATTTGAGACTCAAAGAGAAGCCATTTCTGAAGAAAACGGAAAAGTTATATAGACTGCAGCGGCCAACGGCGTTGTCTACACGAAAAGAGGACAAAAAAGCAGGTTGCAACTGGGTTTGTGTAATCGTGCGAACACTTCATTCATCCTTGATTTTCGGAATCGAAGACATTGCCATTACAGATACATACATAGAAAGAGAGATAGAAAGGGAAAGAGAGAGAGAGAGAGAAGAAGAAAAAGAAGAAAAAGAATTAACAAATTTGTCTTTTGTATTCAGTTTAAATACTTACGTCTGTTATATAAAATACATTTTTTTATGTTGTATTCTTGACCGAATTTCACAATCCAGTATGGAGTTGTATCATCTGTGTTTGTATGACTACAAAACCCTCTGTAACAAGTCGGTAAAATCTTTCCATCAACGGCGTATTTTGATTCATAAGCATTTGAGTCAAACAATGACGATTGAGAAGTCTTTTGAAAAAGTGCAAAATTACGACCTGAAAAAAAATGTTTATTTGTTAAGTTGTTGTTGTTTTTTACTATGGTGTTTTTTTTCCTTCACCCACTCAGTGCACACATCTTAAACAAAGAGTATCTATCTTATTGTTAAAGAACTACATCAAATTGATCTGTTATCAAACGACACAGATTTTTAAGCTAAAAACACTCGTAAGCTCTAACAAACTATGATCAGTATATACAAAGCTGTAAATCAATCCTGTTAAATATCCACAATCAATATATCAATATAATAATTTACGTTTATGAAATATATGATGTCGGTATTACTGTCATATTTAAAGAGTTAAAAAATATTTTTCTAACAAATTTTAAATTAAATCTATAATGTAAATATTTTAAAATAGGTCTACACCAAAAACACAAAAAAAGTTCGATTAAATAGTTTTACTAATTATTTTTATTCAGCGCCAATTTTATGATCAGTGCGCTATGGTTCCCAAAATTTTGTGGACTCAATTTTCTTTTTGTAACGAAACTTGTTTGTAGGAGATGGTTTCCATTTTGCCTTTTAAGAAGCAATTACAACTATGAAAAAAAAAAAGGTTGTCGGAGTCTGAATTCGAATTCGTGTAGCAAGCCCTCTAAATTATGCAAATACTTTAAAAAATTAAAGGCTTTATAATCTTAAAAAGGTCTACACTTAAAATTTTTAGCAGAGGACCTAATTCTTTAAACAAAGCTTATTTTTCCATTACTTTAATACATTGTCTATATACAACAACAAATAATTGATTGTTTGCTACAATGAATAATTTGCAAAGTTTCAACTTGGTCCGAGACTTGGAGATGGGAGAAACTACGTGTACATAATTCCACTCAGACAGACAGACTGAGTGTGTCAATAAAATTTTTTTTTTTTTTTACGAGATGACATTTTTTAATTGACATCGCAAAAATGCATTCACCAGAGAAGAAAATTCATATCTGAACTATTTTAATAATTATAGATTATAAAATATGCTAAAATAACGATAAAATATTTTGCGTTATAGAAATTAACAATATATATTAGATATATATAAAAGAATTCATGTAAACACATTACAATAATTTACCTCCACTGACAAACAGTGTACATATATTTCCTACACTGTTTCCTTCAAGCTTTAAGGTTGTCATGGAAACGTTGTTGTCACAATAAAGGTCAAGGGTTGCGTTGTCCACAGAAAATATTGTTGTATTCTGACATAGTGCATTGTTTAAGCTAAGGCTAATGTCTTGAAACGAAGCTATTCAAAATGACATAAAATAAATATTTTAAATTCTTTATTTTGTTATATCATTTAAAATAAATAAATCCGTTGACATAAATATATTATTTATGAAAGATGTGTATGATTGTGAGTTTTTTTTTATTTGTTTGATACATAAAATGTTTTTAAATGGATCTGAATCTTTTCTTAACTTTCTTGAAAGAAGATCAAGAAGTCTCATTATCAATATTGAGTTGTTAAGTATCTTTAGTATCGAAACAGCTTAAAAAAAATATAATTTTACTGACCACATAAAAGATATCTCTTAATTTTTGTCAAAATTGTCTTCTCAAATTCTGATTATTTAGTACAATGTGACAAAATATGTAGGTCACAGCTGGGGAAGCGCAGCAATGGGAAATACTGCATTCCTCACTAATATTTGGACTCGGAGATAAGCTTTATTATTATTATTATTATTATTATTATTATTATTATTATTATTATTATTATTATTATGTTAGAAACGAACGTGTATTTATTCTATGGCGAAGCCAGGGTCGAGTTTATTTAAAGGGAAACAAAATTCATCGTAGTCCCTTTATCAGTTTCAACCGAGGAATTTTTTGGTGATGTGGCAGGTCTGCAGAAGTACCGCCCTCTGACAGGCAACGAGAATGTTCCTAGAAATGCTAAGGGCCTTGAAAGTGTCTGTGAGGTCAGTTGTTATTATCCCCCTCGGTTGATATAACATATATTGTTGTTTTAGATAATTTTCATAAACGCTTAATCTCCAACCCAGATTCCCATATTTTCGTTGTTTTTCCAGCTCAGTTTTTTTTTCAATTATGAGATAGTGGTATGGCGATGTCAATAATGGTAGCGGTTTTTTCTTTTTTATCGATGAGCAGCAAATCAGGGCGATTAAAGTCTAGATTTTGTCAGTCAAAATAGGCCTGTCCCAGTACAGTAGATGATCCGTAGACTCGAGCACCTCTTGTGGTGAGTATTTGTAATAAGGAGGAGTATCCTTACCGATCAAATTTACCCGGGATATGCTGCACTTCGAATTGAAAGTTTTGAAACATCACGGCCCAGCGAGTTACCCTGGAATTCACCGACTTACGTGTGTTTTAACAGCGTAAGGGTGCGTGATCTGTGCGGAGTACAAATGTTCTGTTCAAATGTTCTGTCTAACAGGTACCTGGCCAACTTGTAGAATGCCCTGTGATTCCTGTACTAAGCATCCCCCAATAGCGACAGCAGAGACATCGGTAGCTAGTATGAATTCCTTCTGGCTAGTATGCATTCCTTCTGGCAGTCAGGTAGACGCAGGATCGGCTCCTCAGGAAATGCCTTTATTATCTTCTGCAGCGATACTTCACATTCATGTGACCATCTGATCACATTGGGTGCTCCATTTCTGGTCAGGTTTGCATTATTATTATTATTATTATACATATATTATACTTACTCTAGGTTTACATTAACAACCATACAAATAAACAAGAAAGGAAAACATAACATTTAGAATAATTCCCACTTAAATTTTAGAAATATAAATGTGTCTGGAATGTTAATTTTCGTAATAAATAAAAAGAAAACTTACTTTTATTTTTTACTTTAATCCTTAGCCACGTAAATGGTATTGCTTCACTCCATGTTAATAGGACGTACGCTAAATCTAAACGCTGATCACAATCTTCTGTTGAGTTAGAACGTAAAGTTTCAGCACTTGGTGGTTGTATTTCTGCTATTACAGCAACATCATCTACGGAAAAAATAAAGAAAAGCATAACTTTAAAAAAAAAAAAAAAACTTTTCTGGTCTCCAAATCTTAAAAAAAAAAAGAAGGCTGAAAGTAGTTTAAGTTTTATTAGGTTATCTTAGATTTGTAAGTATCGGCGAACCAGTTGAATTTTCAAATGTAAAAAAATTATATTATTTATAGAGGCCCTTAAGTGAAAAATCCATTAATCTGTCTGTCACTGCTTCCTTCCATCACGTTTATATCGCAAAACAAAAAATATTTTAGTAATTTAATGTATAAAGCATTGTTAAAAACAACTAATGCAGCATGTTGTCTGTCTTAGAATATTGTTGAGTGAGTTCCAAAACTTTGGTGCGTGCACCAAAAGAGCCCGCAAACGTTGGAGAAACGTAGCACCAATAAAAGCGTTGATTTCGTGGAGCACAGGGCTCTCTGACTGACATAAGGAGTTATCAGTTTTCTAAGGTTCAATATTGTTGCACTCATGACAAAGTATGTCCACCTTGTTGTCGATTCTTAATTTCACAGTAAGCCAATGGAGTGTGCGCAAGTAGCAGATCAACGCAGAATCTCGTCTTATTATTTTAGGACTATTCGTGTTGCGTTGTTCTGGCGATTTGTCATCGGCTTTTCTTGCTAGCACGGCATCATCAAGGCAAGAGAATAGGAATCCCATAGCTAGGTTTTTTTGTTAAATATGGTCGGATCTTGTCTAATCTGCGCAGTTGCAGATAAAGATTTTTGCAGATGTGACTTATGTGTATGTCAAAGGACAGTGTTGAGTTAAAGAAAACACTAAAATTACGAACATTGTGGACAAGACGAACCTAGCGGTTTGTAACTTAAAGGGAATCTGTGCTCTTGACTTGTGTGATGTTGTTCCGAGTGCCTATCTTTATTTTTTGTTCCGTGTTGTCTGCTATCTTCATGTATCTTGAGCTTGTTCTCAACCATCAATCTACTCACCTTTTTAGCGTTACCAATGTTTGTGCTGCCATATGTGACACCTATGAGGATACTGTGGAATCGTATAACTGAATTTCTGCATAAAACTGTATTAGATGCCGTTTTTAAATATTTTTTTTGTGTGACTAGTAGTGTGCCTGTGTATGAAATGTTGACCTTTATTGTGCATGTATGAGTGGATAGCTAAGAAAGTGTGTAAGTCAAGACTGTTTGAAAACTGGTCAGAAAACAAACAGGATGCTGGATTGAAGAGTAAGATTGTAGAAGAAATGAAGTAATGTGTTAATTGAGATTATAGTTTTTTAAGAGTATCTATTACAGGTACTATGTACTTCAAGATTAAGCTTGTTGGTATTGCCCCATTAACCAAGATAATTTGGGTGCGTACTGTCAGATAGGATCCAGGCCACATCAGGACGTTTCCTGCTAAACCAAAAGTGGCAGAGAATCTGGCCATCAGGATGTCATAGCCTATTTAAGGCTGCGGACAGGTCCAGCATGGAAATTATTGATATATATGACTATGTTGGAATTGTGAAGTAAGTCAACACTGCTGTCTCTGTGCTACGGCACTTCCTATATGAGGATTGAAATTCTTCCTAGAAACAGTACTGTTCAAGATGTGAAAGAATTTGCACTAACACAATGTGCGCCAGAAGCTTTGAGACAGGAAGGGAACGTTTAATACCAGGCGATAGTTTTGTTTAGATATTCTCGGTCGATACTGGATTACTTTAATTAAAGCCTGACAAGTGCATGATTAAATTGCTCTGGTACAATGCCTGAAGTCTGTGAAAGAGAACACAATGTTAGTAATTAGGGGTTCAGATTCTACTACTGGTTATGAAATATTTTATAATTTAGTACATTTTCATTATTAAACAAAATTAATTATTTTTTTTTAATTTTAACGTTGACACTCCCCTTGACGAAACAAATTTGATTCACGCTTCCCTTCTTTAGCTAGCTGGTGATATAGTGGTGCACAATAAGTTCTACCAGTGGGGGTGCTAAAGGATTTTAAAAATGTAAGGAAAAAAAACTTACAGACTATATTATATTAATATGTCACTTGGGCACTAACCTCAATTTAAAAAACAATGGGTCAATTTTTCGGATTAAGTCACTTGATGTCATCATCAATAAAAAATTGAGCAAAATTTTAGCTTTTTTGGAGAATGGGAAGTGGAGAAATGATTATGTAGAACATTTGTACCATACAGAATGAGAGAGTGAGTGGATATACTTTTGGTAAAAAAAATATAAATAAGAGGTAATACTTACTGTACTGACATGCTAAGCCAAACCATCCATCAAGGCAGGACGATTCTAGACAGTTTCCTTCAGAGTCACATTGCCCATTACAGCGGCACGCGTATTTACATGGCGGGGCATAGGTTGGAATTTTACAAAAATCTGTTTTAGAAAAATAAATATTTGTTTGAATTATATCATTCACCATAACAATGCCTTTTAAATATGTTGTTGTTTTTATTAAAGAAAAGCAGTCTCATCGAGTTCTATAATTATGACTAGATATTTTGTTGCTGAGATTTTAAATAAATTTTGACTAAATAAAAAAAGGAACATATCTTAAAAGTTTTTCTAGCTACTACTAGCTAATACTAAAAAAAAAGTTTGGCAATTTTGCAAAACACCAATATTGATTTAAAAAAGAAAAAGTTACAAAGAAAGATTGCGTGGAAACACAGCCTCAAAAACTGCCTCCTAAGTGTTCCGCTCAGGTAGATAAAAAGGCAGGGTTCACTATTTTCAGAAAGAATATCAGAAACTATGGACAATAAACTATCAACAACTACAACCCTATCTCCGTCAATATAAAAAGAAGAGACTTGATGTTGTATTCTTAGTTGGACTAACGACTTGATACCACAGGATACGGAGATTTATTAATATTATTAATTTTCAATAAACTGAGAGTTATGAAGATATAGTTAAATCCTAGGTGTCACTTACAAAGAACCGCATCAAGAAAGAAGAAATTAGAAAGATAAATTAATACAACAATTGGACCCCAAGACGATCTGCTAATCATTGTCAAAAACGTAAAACTCAAAGTATATGGTCACATGAAAGGGTCCTTAGGGGCTCGCAAAAACATTGTCAGGGAATAGTGCAAGGTAGACGAATAAATGGAAATTTATCAAAGGGAAAGGACTGAGAAAAGGAGAAATATGGAAGACGGATCTTATGTCGTTCCCAATGGTCCATCAGACTAAAGGATAGGTGAAGGTACGGGGACCGCTGAAAATTGCTTTAATCTCTTTATGTCATATTTTGTATTCTACATTTTAAAAATCATAATTATCAATGTTTTCATGTATTCATTTTAACATTAGGAAATAGTAAACTCTGTTTGATACCATAAAAGCGGCCCTAGGTCCAACAGTGTCCTGCACCCATTCTATCAAATTCTCAAGAAAATAATACGGATCAAAGCAAGCAGCTTGAACAATGGACCGAACACTACCTCGATGTCTATGCCACGCAGATTACAGTATACAATGTCGACCTGGCTTCTTTATCAGATCTTCCAGTATTGGATAGTCTAGATAAATTTCCTAGCCTTGGTGATCTCAAAAAGCAATAAACTGCATAAAAAAAGAAAATCTCCAGGGAGTGATGGCATCCCAGCCGTTAAGGTCAACGATACACTCCTGCTTTCTAAACTCTATTATCTCCTCTGCCGCTGCTGGGAAGCAGGTCATGTTCCACAGGACATGCGGGACACAAATATAGTCACAATTTATAAAAACAAAGATCAGAGTGACTGCAACATATATAGGGGTATCTCTCTCCTCAGCATAGTTAGTGAAATGTTTCCTAGAGTGGCACTATCCAGGCTGCAAGTGATAGCTTCTAGAGCAGGGGTTCTCAACCTAAGGGGTCGCGACCCCTTTAGGGGTCGAATGACCATTTGTCGGGGGTCGCCTAAGACCATCGGAAAATCGGGGGGGGGGGATTTTTTTTAAACGATTTTTTTGTTTGTTTCTAATGTATTGTACTATAGTGGCTATAGGTTTACATAAGTGTTGGTAATGATACGGGAATCAAATTACATTATTACCAAACAAATTATGAAAACGATCGTCAATTTTAATCTTCAATAAAAAAAATATATAAATGTGTGGGTGACGAATATAACAATGGCCTACTGCCAGAGGATACAGAGGGCACTTTTAGTAAATGTATCCTCCTTGTTTTTTTGTTTTTTTTCAATTGGTTCTTCTTTGTTGTTGTTTTTTTAATAATGGTTGTTCAAAACTAGATGCTGCAGACCATATCTCTGTTGTTGCAGAATACATTTTTCAAAAAAATAATTTACTGTCCATCAATGTGTCAAATAACACATTTCGGGATTAAACATTTCTTTGGTGAAGATCTAATCACGTCATTAATACGCCATTATCAATGGAAATAAATTCATTATGGAAAAATTCGTGAACACGGACTTTGAACAAAACAAAGTTAATGAAAGAAAAGAGAATGACGATCATTTGACGGTAAAGTTTTACTTCAATAGTTAAAGCAGGAATTCAGAGACCCCGATGCAACATTTGTAATGAAGTTCTTACTGCCGTATTTATTAAGGCCGAACATACGTCTGAACTTTGCGGATAACGGCATACATTATTTAATTTTGAATCCTGATTAAACTCCGACTTGACTCAGATGGAAACTACCATAATTAAAGCATATCAGCCTATGAAGCTTCTTATTTTTGGTGACTCTCGGAATCGCCAGAGTTGTGAAACCTCACACCATTAGCAAGGAGTTATTGTCAGCGGCCAAAGACATGGCTCGCTATGATTGGAGCAAATTTTGTAAATATTTTTTGTGCAATTTGCATACCTAATGAAACTATTCTGATACTAAGGGAATGATATTTGCTTCTTTTACAAGCTTAACGAATCCACAGGTTTTGTAGATTGTTCACAATTACTAGTTCCGGTATACTTACGATATATACATAAAGGCGGTTTTAAATATTAATTCCTATGCAAACATCTATAAACGGCCTCTACACTGAGTGATGTAACTGACAAAGTTGGTTATATTTCAAAAAGTAAAAGACTTCATGGAAAAAATATCTGTAGTGTCTGCACAGATGGTGCTCTAAGTATGCTTAAATGTCGGTCTGGATCTCAATGTTTGGTACAGAATAAGTCACCATTAGAATCCATTGTAACATATTGTATGATTGATTCATCGATATATGTTTGCAACGCCAATAGCGATGCATCTAAATATATCTCTTCAATGTTAGTGACACAAACCTGGATCCACTGTTTGCAGTCCTTCTGTTGTTCTATAAGACATTTTCTAGACGTCCTCATCCATTTCCAACATCGTATCTTTGTAAAACATGTTTTTTTGTTTCTGCCTGTCAGTTATCAAGTTTTAATACAAAAATAAACTCGATGTGAATTCCTAATCTAGTGACATAAACACAAGCTAAACCTTGGCAAAAACTTTGGCGAGTTTGAAAATACTGTTTTCCATGATAAGTAATACTTTCTAAATTGTAAAATATTTATTTACCGTATTATAAACACGCAATGAAAAAGTAAATAAAAAAAAAACATCATAAAATCTACTTTTTAAAGAAAATTAAAGCACACATTTTTTTACACTTAATAAATATGATACTTTTCTAACAATTAAGTTAACATCATGTATATTAGTTTTATACATGTTCATGTGGTCTATAGGGCAGATGATGTAAAGGTCAACTGTTTCTGAGGGTTTTACGGGGATGTTATGTGGCCAGTACAACAATCAACCGCATTACTTTACTTTTCCCCATCTAATGTCAGGTACCCATTAGAGCTGGGTGGACTCAAAGGAGCCCAAGGATCCCTAAACTGAAAATCCCAGTCTTCACCAGGATTTGAACCCGGGACTCCCGGTTCAAAAGCCAAGCGCTTTACCGCTCAGCCACTGCGCCTCCGCATTTACTTAGACCTATGGGGTCGCCTCCTAGTAAAAATTGTATTAGGGGGTCGCGGAGCAAACAAGGTTGAGAACCGCTGTTCTAGAGTCTACTCAGAGTCTCAATGTGGATTCAGGAGTGATAGATTCACCACAAACATGATATCCCATCTACAACTATTGCAGAAGACATTCCGAGAGAGAGAGAGTGAGAGAGAGAGAGAGAGAGAGAGAGACTCCTTTTTTATCGTTTTTGTTGATCTGACTAAAGCCTTTGACATGGTCAGCAGAAGTGACCTTGTTAAACTCCTATGGAAAATAGGTTGCCCTCCAAAACTATTTAAGCTCATTGAGTGCTTTCACGAGGAAACAAAATGTACTGTCAAATTCAATGGAGCCCAATCAGCACCTTTTGAAGTTAGCAGTGTTGTCAAGCAAGGATGTGTGCTCGCACCTACTCTGTTTGGCATATTCGTCTCCTGTCTACTGCATTATGCGTACAACGACATAAACAAAGGCTTTTTTCTCCATACAAGATCCTCTGGAAAACATTACCTCAACGACAACTTGTTTGTCTACGACACTGCCGTCTCCGTGCAGCCGTTCTCAGAGGAATTGCGAATGCCCATTCAAAATAGGCTTTCTAAAATATTTAAATGTGCGTGGCCCCCTCTTTTCGTCTGTTATAGTTATATATATATATATATATATATATATATATATATATATATATATATATATATATATATATATATATATATACGCTACTTATTGTGTAATGTGTGCATTGCACCCAGGCGGTCGAATGTAAAGGGCGGCCACATCATTATTGCAAGGTTAAATTATTTTTAGTTTTCAAAATATAAATTCTTTAATATTGAAATATTTTATATGAATTCTAATTATTTCATTATCCTTTTTTAAAAAATTACATTTGTATATAAGAGGTTATTTAAGAAACTTTAATTTAAAAAAGAAATAGAGCGGAGCGGTCTCGATGCATTCCTAGACAATTTCCAACATTGATTTATTCTATAGGTGTCCAATCTATCTTTGTTTTCTGAAAGTTAAATCAGTGAAGACTATATTGTAATATTACAATAACAGTTTTATGGTTCATAAGATACTTATTTAGGTGTACTTATTAACATTATAGAACGCCTACATAAGTTCAGTTGTAGGTCAACTGGCTGTTTGGAGCTTTAAGCCAACTTCCGACCAGCAACAAGGGAGGGGCAGCAAAAACAATGTTTATCTTCATTATATTGATTAATCCATGTCTTAATATTATTAAAATTCCATAATTTCAAATGTTTTAAAAAAATTAAAATATTTTAAGTAAGAGACTTAAACTTCTAATTGGGCCTTGTTAAGTGTAGACCTTTTTTGCGAGAGGCGTATGCAACAATATGGGTCAACACGTTTTGAAGAAAACATTTTAAAAAGTCTCCTTTAGTGTGTGATTCTTCTGGATATGTCTCTGAATAGTCAAATTTCTTCCGACTATTGCACTTCATTATAGTGACGACTTTTGTGTAGAGAACTAAGGTCAACGACAGAGATGTACTTAACACGAAGATGATCTTAAAGAAAGATCACGACGTCCGCGCGCTACATGTACCTAGAATGTCCCTCTCATAATAGGCCTACTATTAACCAGAGCTACCTCTTTATTATTTTACTTAATATGGCCCTTAACTTTTTGTTATCACTAGGATGAATAGCGCATTCTGAAACAAAACACATCACTATTGACCTTTTTGACCTTCTTACTACAAGACAAAAGGCTTGTAAATGTTATGAGAAAGCTGAAAACGCCGCGCCGGGCCCCATTCCGAAATGAAACTCCTTACCGACTTGAGTGAAAACCTGCCGCATCTTCAATTTTGTCTGCAGAAAGAACATTTTAGAAAAGTTTAAAATTATCTAGGTCACACTATTTCCGAAAAATAGCAACGGACTCATTTTGTGATATTCGCTATGTAAATTTGGATTCTAAAAATAGCGTTAAATTAATATACATGAAAAATAAAACCTAAAAATTGGGTTATTATTATGATTTTTTTTTCATTACTTTCTTAAAACTAAAACTCACGGACGTCACTGTGGGAGCCCACATCACTCCTACAGATCGCCAGCTTCTACGGAGGGCTCAAACGAAAATTTTTGCACCCTGCCTTATTGTGTATAAGTGACTTGTACTTGGATTATTTATTTTGTATTAATTCAAGAAAAATAAGTTGCTTCATTTTGTCCTGGTGATGTGTTGGATAAATTTGTAGGCACCTCCGAATCTGCGTAAGTCAGATGATTTGAAAAGAAACCTAAACAATTTGTTATAGAACAAATTATTATCGACAACGTTTCGCTTTTAGAGGATCCATAAATAGTTTATTGAACACCAATACAAAAAGATTATTTTTATTAATTACTATAGACGATTTCAAATTTTGAGTGAAATAGAAAAGGAAATCCTTGATATTGTTTAAGCACTCAAATATTTTCACACATAAAAATTAGATTAGATTCTACACCAGATATGTCTCATACCGAACTAATCTTTATTAATATTGCTTCTGTTTCTTATACACCTCATGTAGAAATACATGAACTGGAGATATGCTTTATAACATTGTAGTAGACAAAAATGCAAAGTTAAAATTGTGGAAAAAAACATTTATCTAAGAGGGCATTGAAGGATACAACAACGGCGCGATTATAAAAGGAAAACAAAGCGATTGGTCTATAAACATGGTTTTAAATCAAAGACTTTTGGTACAACGTCCAGGCTCAGTCTTAATAATTTTTTTTGCTTCTAGAAAAAAAGGGTAAGGTGGCGGCATTTTAATATTTTGCACACAGGCGGCCACAACCCTCGCGGCGGCCCTATATATCTATCTATACTATAAAGTGAGGTGTATGTATGTGACTTATAGACATCAAAACCGCTTGACCAATCTTGATAAAACTTGGCAAGAATGTTCCTTGGGTACCAGATTAGACCGTAGTGTATGTATTCTAGCCCTAAAACAAACTTAAGACCCTAAAAAAACAAAGTTGTCCGACTCTATTACAGCTATAGTATTTTATGGATCTAGGTCATGGTTAACAATGTTGACATGAGATAAGATCGAAAGGATTTAGACCTAGATCTAATTTTAAGAAATACACTTTGCGCACATAGTTTTTTACTTTAAAACATAAAAATACAAAAGAAGATACATTGATTTTATTATATAATAAAATTAACCTTCAATTTTGTGTTTCAAAAGCATTTTTTACATAAATTAGTTCCTGATATCTGTGACTACAGATTTCCTGGCGAACATTCTTTCATTAGACATTACCAATAGGTTACACATTAACACATCTCTCTACTGAGTCTATTCTTAGGTCTAGGTCTAAAACTCTTATTGAACTCTAAGATGATAAAACTTCTTTTCGCAAAGATAGTTTTGTACTTTAACACATAAACATACTAATTATTGTCCATTCATTTCATATTTTAATCTAATTAACATTCAAATTTGTTTTTCTAATGCATTTTTAATACATTCGTTCGCTGTTCGCTAAAGTTACGTAGCCTAGTTGAGATAGGCTTATATTCATTAATGAAAAAAGGTCACGCATGCGCAACACAGATTGAACTCTATAAAAGCCAATTTTTAACTCTAGATTAGTGTAGATTTAGATCTATGTGTACCTCAAGATCTACTTTATACTTTAACACATGAACATACAAAATTAAGTCTATTCATCTCAAATTTTAATCAAATATTTGTAGGCCTTCAAGAAAATGTTTTAATTTGAAAAAATGGATTTAAGCCTATTAGCTATTTTGATTTGATAGCTTCATTCACACTATTTTTACATTGACACATTCGCTTTACTTATTACATTATTATTTCCTTTAATTGTGACTATATCGACAGTAATGCGCAAATAAAGACCCACGGGTCGCGGGTAACATATGTCTAGTATACTATAAAGTAGAATGTGAGGTGTATGTATGTGACTTATAGACATCAAAAGCGCTTGATTAATCTTGACAGGAATGTTTCTTGGGTAGCAACTTGGACCGTAGTTTATATATTGTAGCCCTAAAACAAACTTAAGACCCTAAAAAAATAAAGTTGTCCGACTCTATTAAAGCTATAGTATTTTATGTATCTAGGCCATGTTCACAATGTTGACATGAGGAAAGATCGAAAGGATTTAGATCTAGATCTAATGTTAAGAAATAAACTTTGCGCAGATATTTTTTTTTTACTTTGATACATGAAAATACAATAGAAGGTCCATTGATTTCTTTTTTTAATAACATTAACCGTCAAATTTGTGTTTCAAAACCATTTTTTACATAAGTTAGTTCCTGATATCTGTGACGAATATTTTTTCATTAGACAATACCGTAATGTGTCTTTCCACCCCTAGATCTAAAACTCTAATTCATCTCTATCTTATCTTCTTATATAATACAGACGTTACTTCAAAAAAGAAGATGATTACGTCCTACGCGTCATGCATTTAGTCATGCATATTAACCAAGGAGTATTTGTACAAAATGTTCCTAGCATATGGGACGAGGAATGTGCCTTTATTTTTGTGTCTTTCAGAGTATTTTATTAAGTTTTGTTTTTGTATTTGAAGATTATGGTTCAGTGTTTTATGTATAATTGCTACTTTACTTTTGAGTCTTCTGTCCTGAAGGCTTTCTAAATTTAGTGATTTTACTAATGGTGTTACTCTAGTCAAATGTGAATAATCGTTTGTTTTAATCTCACTGATCTATTTTGTCTGTTCCAGTTTCTTAATGTTTTCTTGAGTTGAGGGGTGCATGACATCGTAAAATATCTCTAGTTCTGGATACAGTCTAGATGAATCAATTAACCAAGTAATTATTAATCATTATTAGAATAAAATAAATAAAATAGAATGCTATTAAAATAAATCTATTCTGGGAGGGGTACTCAGGGTTAGGGCTAAGTTTAGGGTCTGTTGTCTGTCTATCTATCTATCTATCTATCTATCTATCTACCTATCTATCTATCTGTCTATCTATCTATCTATCTATCTCTCTATCTCTCTCTCTATCTATCTATCTATCTATCATCTCTCTCTCTCACTACATATATATATATATATATATATATATATATATATACATATATATATATATATATATATATATATATATAATTATCTCCCTGTCTTTCTCTATCTCTCTCTCTCTCTCCATATATATATATATATATATATATATATTAAAATATACATTTATATTTATCTATCTGTCTATCTTTAGTAATATTCTAATCGGAGCCACTGCGATGGTTGTTATCATCTATCTTATTATCCAAATATATAGACCTATTTGCGACAAATAATGTGCATCTCCTGGTTTGATCATTTCACCAACCAGGAAGTTTTGAAACGGGCAAATATGCACAGCATCTACGCTCTATTTCCACAGAGAAGACTACGCTGGCTCGATCATGTCACTCGCATGCTAGATGGAAGAATCCCTAAAGACATCTTATACGCTGAGCTTGCAGAGGGAGTCAGACCCAAGGGCAGCCCAAGACAAACCTACAGAGATGTCTCCAAGTGAGACATGAGAGTCACGGGCATCGATCAAAGTAAGTGGGAGGAGATAGACTTAGACTGGACATCATGGAGACAGACTGTACGATCTGGTACGAACTTCGCCTAGTGCAAAAGAAGCGAAGCTGCGTTATACAAGAAAAAGAAAGCTGCCTGTCAGCTGGCCATATATATATATATATATATATATATACTAGACTTATGTTACCCGCGAACCGCGGGTCTTTATTTGCGCATTACTGTCGATATAGTCACTGAGAGTGTTTTGTTAACAATTAAACGAAATAATAATGTAATAAGTAAAGCGAATGTGTCAATGTAAAAATAGTGTGAATGAAGCTATCAAATCAAAATAGCTAATAGGCTTAAATCCATTTTTTCAAATTAAAACATATATTTGATTAAAATTTGAGATGAGTAGTCTTAATTTTGTATGTTCATGTGTTAAAGTATAAAGTAGATCTTGAGGTAGACATAGATCTAAATCTACACTAATCTAGAGTTAAAAATTGGCTTTTATAGAGCTCATTCTGTGTTGCGCATGCGTGACCTTTTTTTTGAATGAATGAATATAGGCATATCTCAACACGGCTACGCAGTTTTAAAGAACAGCGAAGGAATGTATTAAAAATGCTTTAGAAAAACAAATTTGAATATTAATTTAATTAAAATATGAAATGAATGGACAATAATTAGTATGTTTTTGTGTTAACGCATAAAACTATCTTTGCGAAAAGAAGTTTTATCATCATAGAGTTCAATACGAGTTTTAGACCTAGGCCTAGGAATAGACTCAGTAGAGTGATGTGTTAAAGTGTAACCATTTGGTAATGTCTAATGAAAGAATGTTCGCCAGGAAATCTGTAGTCACAGATATCAGGAACTAATTTATGTAAAAAAAGCTTTTGAAACACAAAATTAAAGGTTAATTTTATCATGTAATGAAATCAATGGATCTTCTTTTGTATTTTCATGTGTCAAAGTAAAAAACTACCTGCGCAAAGTGTATTTCTTAAAATTAGATCTAGGTCTAAATCCTTTCGATCTTTTCTCATGTCAACATTGTTAACCATGGCCTAGATCCATAAATACTATAGCTTTAATAGAGTCGGACAACTTTTTTTTTTTTAGGGTCTTAAGTTTGTTTTAGGGCTACAATACATACACTACGGTCTAAGTTAGTACTCAAGGAACATTCCTGCCTAGTTTTATCAAGATTGGTCAAGCGGTTTAGATGTCTATAAGTAACATACATACATACATACACCTCACATTCTACTTCATAATATAAGAGATATATATATATATTGTTTTGGCATGCTTAGGAATTAGGTATTTGTTTCGGTAATAAGGGGAAAGTTTTACTTAGTGACAAATGACGTGACAGATCTTTAAAAAGTAAGAACGCTCTAAGGGACGCTAGAATCAGGACACTTTCTCAATTACAGTAGGTATAAGAAAAATTCTATAGGCCTTTCGTCGGTGTTGCTGTTCCAGTATTGAGTTCGACATGACCTCATTTAAGTTTTTTAATAGTCCAAGTACTCATTACCACGGAAGCGCACAACAATATATATGTTTAATTAATTAGCTCTAGATCTATGAATCTTTTTTTATTAAATCCTTCCACATTTATGTCATACACAAAAGATTGTTAACTTGCACATTGAATATAAATATAATTTATAAGGCTCTCCTGACGTATTCATTCTATTTCTTCTGTAATATTCTAAGAGTCGCCGCGAGTGTCTGCGTGTGTTAACGAAAAATAAGGCCCTTTTTATTATATACTTTTATTTTGCAGTTTTTTATATCGATACAGTATGTACAGTTGAATATGTCAAAAGTTGAACACTTATATCTAATCATTTAATCTGTCTAAATATATGTTTTTACAGTATATATTTCTAATCAAGAAACACGTTGCAACTATTAGTTCTTATACATGAAAAACCTTTACGTAATTATTAAACTTTTGAGTAGAAGAAGGACTATAATAAATAATTCTTCCTTGCTTAGTGCTAGAACAATTATTGTATTTGAACAGTTAGAAGATAAATTATTTCTACAAATATATTCCAGTTCATCGGGACCCATTTCAGGTTTTAAATACATGTATATTTCCCTTAACTCTTTATCTCCACAAATAGTCACATGGCGGATTTGAAAAACTAATTTAATGGGGTTATAATCAACAATGTTATGGATTATTAGGAGAGAAAGAGTCAAATTTTCTCATAGTTTATTACTGTCAATACATAAACGCTTTTATGCAAGCACGACATTCTGCCAATCTTGGTTTTATATGTTATATATGTTTATATGTCTAAATAAGCTACTTATTTAGTTGTTCAAAAATGTCTTTAGGCTATTTTTAACATCCTAAACCTGTAGTTTTTTGTATTTATTGTTACATTAATGAGATAGACAAAATGTTTTTTGTTGGTTATTAACACGTTTCTCAGAATAATAATAAAGCGTTGTCTTTGATTCAAAAGGTTAAGAATAAGGCCAGCATTTAAGGTCAACAATTAAATTGCGACCTGCACCTTTTTTTTTTGGTTGCCATAAATAAAACAGACATTTGTGACAATCATGTTGTTTTCTAGGGGGTCTTTTTAAGTTTTTGTCTTGGCCGTCTATACTTGTCTTTTGCAAATAGTGTGTGTATGTTTTTTTTTGTCTCGCACGCGCATGTCCCCCGACCTTCTTGGGAACAAATGCGATCTGCTGCGTTTTTTCTCTATAGTGTGGAGACGAAATGTTGCCTGTAATGTTTGTTTGTAAAATGTTTTACATGTTTTGGATGTTCCTTCAGAGTTGAAGATAGTTTACTTCCTAGTCCAAACCTCCCGCAGGACGACGGGGAATGGGAGCGGGCAGGATTTGAACGCTCGACCATAGATAAATCCGAACGACAGTCCAGCGAGCAAACCGCACGACCAGGCAGCCATTCAATTATTAATTATCTTTATACCTCACTTTCTGCTAAGAAATATTTTTTTTTAAAATCACCAAAAAGGTCGCTTTTTCAAGCTGTTATCAGACCATTCGCAGTAGTCGAATACTATGTACTTCTTGTACACTCTACACCATCAACTAACAGAATAGTAAAGTGTTATGATATGATTAGGAATTAGTTAGTTGTTTCGGGAATAGGGTAAAGTTTTACTTAGCGACGATGACATAAGGTTGGTTAAAAAACAAGAACGCTCTAAGTGACGCTAAAAAAAGACGCTTCGTATAGAGCAGTACAAGATATACGATTTACGGACATAGCTGACATCGGACGATCCCTTCTTGATTATTAAATATATTTTTAAAACAACATCAGCGTCGACTACATATTTTGATTGTTTCGGCCTTTCGCCGGTGTTACTGAAGTAGTTCGAGTTCAGCATTACTTCCAGTCAGACGTAGATCTACATTAGATATATTTCAAAGAATCAACACCGCGCGGAAGCCTTAACAAAAGATATCTTTTCAGCGTGTTACCATTATGTGGGCGAAGATATCTTGATGGAATTGTTCAAAGAGACTTAAATATAGAATGCCCAGTTCTCAAAACCATACGAAAGTGGAACCACTACTTAATTTATATTAATATGCTGTCTAATAAAATCGACTCCGACATACTTTATTTTAGGAGGCGACCAAAAATGCTGCCAGACACTATAAGAAGGAGATTTAGTTATAGATCTATAATGGTCTCGAGTACCGCGTTTCATTCATTACTTAATTTATATTTGTAGGCTAAGAAATTTACTTTATTTTGGTTGGTGCCATTATGCATAATTAAATCTAAAAATAAACAATCTACCAAAATGTTTACCTTGACAATACACTGGAATAAAACAAATAAAAAGTATCCACAAGAACATTGTACTTATTTCAATTAAATCCAAAACATGTCGCTGTTAAGTATCCGTAACAAATAATCACCACTTGTGGACCATACAGAAACGAACTATGACCCTACATTCAGAGTCAAACTTGTCTAACAACTTTACCAACGATACCAGGAAGTAAAATAAATTACTATTTAAAATCTATAAATAAAGTTTCAAAAAAAGGCTAACTAAAAATAAACGTAAGAGCCTATGATAAACTACGATATTCATAACAGTTTGATAATATGTAGTGCTCATTTTTAATACTTTTCAAAATGTTTATTTTATTTGTAAATATAGATATATTCTTTTTTTATTGTTTAGATAGTGGAATCATTCTGCTTGATATTATGTGAAAAGCATAAGGGATTATAATTTTATTGATACGTCTCGTTACCGATGCAAAACTCCAAAAAGATGCTCAAACTTATTCGGCCGACACTCGTGTCGCTGGCCACATCAATAAAATAAATGGGGGGGGGGGGAGTTATTATTAAACTATTTTTATTTTATAGTTTGCTAAATATTCTTATCAATCCTAGGTGTAATATAACATGTGCGTGTCAAATCAAGAATTGTTTCATAAAGCTGTTGAATGTTTTGTATTTTAAAAACAGCCACTTTCTCTTGATAAAACAAATATATTTGGTTATTATGGGGTACCGATCCATTTACCCTAACGTAAAGAAAGACTCTCTGTGTTTAGAGGGGGGGGGGTTCCCACTTTGTCTATTTTGATGAGTAAAAGAATGCGTGATTTTTTTTTCCTAAGGTTGGACCAAACATAGAAATGTTCATGTTATCTTTTATCTGATCTTATATTAGAGACAGTGGAAATTATTACGTAAAACGTACAATTATGATCTTTATTTCCGAACTTATAAAAGAAACATTTTGCGCTGGACTTCTAGTGAAGTTTATTTTTTGATAGATCTGGTATTGGGACCACAAACTAACATATGAATTACTCTAGAAATACGACACTAGTTTCATAATTCATCATTGGAAATAAATAATAGTTGATGTTCCGATGTTTCTCAATTACATTGTACATTAAACTACTAGTAATTGTAGTCGATAATAATTAAATTCGAATGTAAGTTAATCTACAACGATAAACAGAACTAGTAACAACTGCACACAGAACAACATACACTATACATATTCCGTAATGGCAAACATATGAAATAAGCTGAGACATCAAATCGTGTGTCTAGTTAGTACATGTATTATATTAATTGCTGTTATTCATTACCTATTGTTTAGTGGAAGTTTTAAAGCTTTAACAAATATTTGAGCCATTTCTATACGCTTAAGTAGTAATCAGGATGCGATGTGGCTGAGCAGTAAAGCGCTTGGCTTCCGAACCGGGGGTTTTTGGTTCGAATGCTGTTGAAATATGGGATTTTTAAGTTCGGGATTCTTTGGCGCCCCTGAGTTCACCCAGCTCTCATGGGTACCTGACACGTTTTGTTGGGGGTTGGTCGTTGTGCTAGCCACATGACACCCTCGTAAACCATAGGCAACATAATCTGATGACCTTTGCATATAGGCTGAAAGGTCTGAAAGGAGGAACTTAACTAATCAATAGTCGCAAAACGCGTCTCTCGAGCCACACGAGGCTATTTGACTCCTTTGCTTCGGCTATTTCACAATCTGTTTAGTAAAGGTATGCATTTGTTTTCTTATTAAAATACCTTGTACGAGACCATAAAACCTTTTTGAATTTGAAGCAAAGAAAAGAGGTATACTTTTAGATAGAATGCAGGGATAAACGCTTGTAAACATGTGTATCTCTACCTCCGTCATGAAATACTATTTAACTGGCATCTATTCGACAAATACAGCAACCTATATGAGTTAATTGTAAAAAAAATATATTGTTTTAACATTATGCCGTTGGTCAGGTGACTAGAACCACGACTGCGATGGGGAAGTAAATGCGATTTATACATGAGATATTGCTTCTACTCATGACCACTTAAATAACAAACACTTGAAGTAGATATAGCAAATGCTTTATAACTGAGTGCTTGGGAAGATCAGGAAACCAGAATTTAAAAGTATGTTTCTCGATTTTAAAAGATTGAGAGAAAAGTATTGTTACGTATTTCTAAATCTTCTGGCTAAATATACTAGTAGGCACACAAATAAAAACACTGTAAAGAACTTGACGACTAAACTTTCAGCTTCATATAACTTTAATTACTATTAACTCTAACAATTTGTTACTGTAACATGTGGCGTAGAAGACTACAATATCTGTAAATTTACAGTTAGCTATACTTCGTTGCAATTCATCTCTTCTCAACTTGCATCGAGCCGTATTCCACAGAAGAGACCAACGACACACAGGTCCAGGTCTCCCAAAGCTGAACCAAGTCGTACTCAAGTCTACCGAATCAGAGCCGCACACGTCTTATATTGACCGTATCGACTGTAACGGCTCAAGTCCACTGTAGTTCGCTGTATAGACTTTAACGACAGAAGTCCACTCCAGTTAACTCTACCCTAGATAACTAGCATCGAGTCGTACACATTTCTCTTCCACTAGAGCCGCACACGTCTTACATCGTGTGTATCGACTGTAACGGTTCACTAACGACTCACTACTCACGACTGACTTTTATATTAACTCTCTGGTTTATATAGAGTCCCAAATCGCTTGTCCATTGTTGCAAAAACACTGCTCTTATCCTCTGGAACAACAAGGGAGGAAACATTACATCCTGTCGTTGTTTATACATGTCGATTCCAGAGAACACCTGCTGCAGTGTCATCTCGCCGAGGTCACACGTAGTGACCTCTAACTGTCATTGTTCATTCGTAACACTGCCCCCTTCGTAGTTCTGTTCGTCCTCTGGAACAACACGTGAGGGCACGTCACATCCTGTCTTTGTTTTTACGCGTAAATTTCAGAGAACACTGGCTGCTGTGTCATCTCGCTGGGGTCACACGTTGACCTCTACCTATCACTGTTCATTTGTAACAGTATGAAGTAGAAGAAACCCTTTTTTATTAAAGGGAAAATTCGTCACGAGATAGAATCATTGTAGACGTATTATTCAGTAGCAAGCTTTATTTCCTGAAGAAAGTTGCCAAAGAATATTGCTGATTAACATTTTGAGCTTCATTTTACATAAAGGTCATTGCCATTTCATATTTAAATGATTTCTAATTGAAGTAGAGGGTATTCGGTTTTATCTGCATTTTAAAGTTTTGTTGGTTAACGAAATGTTATAGAAAGAAATCTTTATTAACCATTAAAGTGCTGAGCTTTTTTACAATGAGTGTACAAAAACATGGATCTACAATGCTAGTGTTTAGAGGCTAAACTACCACACGCGTCTAAAGGGTTAAATTATAGATGTTACAAACAAATTGTCGCATTTTGTAGAAGATGACATTAAAACGACAAACACTGATTCACTTTTTAAGACTATTGAATTGTTGTCGAGAAAATAATTACACTAATGACATTTGCTATGTCACCACAAATCTGTGAAATATAATGGAAGTTTTTCTCAAGAGGTTTCAATAAAAAGAAAAAGCGAGGATATTAGCAGCTTTTAAATGCAGTTGCTAGACTTGAGTTTATGAGCAAATTTAAAGCTAATAGTGAACAATAAATGGGTATTACTTTAGTTAAAAAAACAATTTGTCTGTCATAAAAATTTGGAGAATGGAGATTGATTTTTAATATATTGTTACGAATCTCACTATCAGGGCTCTCTGCAAACTGCACCATACACCACCAACTTAAAGAACTTGACAACTCAGGGCTCCAAAGTAACGTAACACTTTAATAGTTGAATAAATAACAGCCAATACTGTACAATTGGCAACACGTACATTGTACAAATATCTCTCCAATAACACCGTACCGCCGTATCAACTCTTGCACTGGCCTCTCCATCTCGTTCCGGGCTTGTACTGGGTTCAACAGTTCAGAACTGACTTCACACACTAGGCTCGTTGTGTCGGACTCGATCACAGATCAAGACGCCAGTTGTCTCAATTGTACTTGACGGTACTCTGCACTGAACCGTCGTAATGCTCCGTACAGAACCACACCGTTGAACTGTGCTGTAGTCGACCTTATTCTGAGCCCTGTCGTAGACCTTCTGTCGTGAACCTCGCTGTATTGAGCCCCTTTTTTCGACCGTCTTTCACCTCCGCTCTTATATAGGGTCTCTACTGGCCTTCTCGAACCGGACAGAACGCCGCTCGACGTTTCCAAGTGGTCAGATGACTACAGCTATTGTGACGCTCCTGAGCTCTGTTCACGACGTCGATCCTTTCCGAACCGCCGTGTTGACACTCGTCTCGGCTGACCGTCGTAACTCGTCACGGTTAACCGCTCGTCTAGCGCTGACCTGGGGCGATTTGCGTCGGCTAACTACACTCACGCCACTACCCCCATCTGTGCCACCACCAGGTTTATAACACTATATAGTAGTTCCCCTTAACAGAAATATATAACGATTATTCGCTATTCTTTCCTTACTTTTGGACATGTTTAATTCCCATTTACCTATGGTAAAACAAAGACACATTTATTGAAACTAAATAGCTCCAAATTTACTCTTGTTTATTTTTTCGAAAAATATAACTCTAGTAAAGCAAAGCTTTTTTTTTAATGTTATTTAAAATAATTCAAGTTTATGTTTTGTAAAAACATTGCTGTTTTCATTTGCAGTTTGCCGACCACTGCTCTAAGCTGTTAGAATGATTTAAAAATGACAATAATATCTAATTAGATTAACGTGGGATTAACATCCTCCTTTACTGATGGTTTGAATATTTTTTACAATAATTCGTAAAATGAACATTCTTTAAGTTAACATAACCAATTATTTTCAAATCTATCTATCTATCTATCTATCTATCTATCATCAATTTCATCTATTTATGTAACTATCTCTGTCTCTCTCTCTCCATCTGTATCCACATCTAATAAGTGTATAGAATCAAGAACTAGTTTGAAATTCCTCTAAGTTCTTTGTACCTGGGAAGTATTTTATATTAGGCCTGCGTCTAACTGCCTTTACATGTGTAAAAAAAAATGAGAGGTTGCTTTAACGCTACCTGTTGGTAGTTGAACATGTCACACAAGTTTATCAGATATCAACATCCTGAAATACAAGATAGACAATCCGTTATTCAACTGGGTCATCTTAGATCATTCAAGCTTTTTAAGTGAATGGTTTATGAGTTAGTAAGTAATTGGACATTTGTTTTAAAAGTGTAAAATTAATGTCTCCAAATGGCACCATAATGTTTGAATTTTGTTCAAGCATAACTCTTTCTCTCTATTCATCTCTCTCTTTCTCTCTCTCTCTCTCTCTCTCTCTCTCTATTATATATATAATAAATATATATATATTTACAGTGCTTTTTTGGTGAAAAAAAGGTGCCGGTACTCATTTATTGATTGCCTAACTTCCAACTACTAATAAATTAATAATATACGTTAAAATACAAGAAAAGTAATATTTTTTTCCCAAATTCAAAAAGATACCGCTACGCCGTATAGGTGCATACAATCACAAAAAAGCCCTATATATACACATATCTTTTAGTCTGTTGGACCATCTTTCTCCATTCCTTTGTTTTTTTGTTGTTTTTTTTGGCCTTAGAACCTCTTACATTGACAGTCCCGTCCATCCTTTTATGTTGTCTTCCCATAGCTTTCTCTGTTCTCTTCTGCTTTTTTTCTGGTACTGTTCATTAAAGAAAGAATTTTAGAGGCCCGTACACCTTGTTATAAGGTCATCGAGTTTTCGTTTTGTTTAATTACAGCAGTGAGCAGGTCATCGTGGAATCCAATCGCTGTAGTAACCATGTCTCTAATCTCTTTGTCTGTGATGCGGTCTTTTAGTGTGATACCTAGCATCTAAATTCCGTTGCTAGGATCCTCCTCTCTAGCTCAGCAGTCAGCGTCTAAGACTCATAATGTGGCCATGACCAAGGAGCGCATTAGTCGCACTAGACTTTGGTTTCTAGGGCTAAGCCTTTGTCTTCCATCTTGTTTTGAGTTTGGCAAGGGCTAGTGTGGACTGTGCAATACGGAACAGTAAGTCCGGTTTGGTATTTTCATCTAATACGATAGCTCCAAGGTATTTAATATTACTGACGCTTCACAACTTTTCACCTCCAATGCTTATGCCTCTTGTTACGTATCTAGGCATTGTTACCTAGATACTATTTTTTTTTCTTGACCTGTAGGTTGTCTGCCCCTTGTGTAATAAGTTTTTTTTTATTTTATTTTTTTATGGTGAGTCAAGCCACACAGACAGTGACCGGTCCTTGACCTATGTGTGTACCTCTGGTTGAAAGGAGGGTGTTTTTTTTTTCTTCTGTCTCTTTGAAGAGCGTTCTAGATCTGGGTGTTGATGACTTATTCTGTTCTAGAAATTACTAGATTTGTCTTGATATCGACGCGCGGTATATTATATAAAGACCGCCCGTGTAACGTTGACGGACAGACATACGGAGACAGCCGTGAGACAGAATAGCGGAGACATTGCGTGACCCTTGCGTGGTATACCAATTGATCGTGTAAGTTAAGATTTTTCTTTTTTCAAGGCCTTGCTTGTATTTGTAATTATATTTTCAAACTATTGTATTGTAATATTTTTACATGCCATTTTTGTAAAAGGGTTTTGGTCAACCCATCAATTCTGTATTGAGTAAATGTTTGTTTTTTTTTACTTTATATGATTCAGTTAAAAGTACTATTCGAGTTATATTTTATTAAACATTAAGTTGATATTTTACCTTCCGATTTCTTGTGTCATTTTTTTTTGTTATTCATTGGAAGTCTTTGATTAAATTCAGACTTAAGATAAGTGACACAACTACCTTTTTCTATTGTCACGTTCCCCTAGGCAAGCCATTTAAAAGTAGAATTCAATTTGTAATACGTGACAAAAGAAGTTTGAGGGCTTTCGTCCCGGATATTTTTCTGAACCTATTTTCGTCTTACTTGAGTAATTTTGTAAAGGCGAAGTTGACTTTAACAAAAAAATTTTTTTGTGTCAAAGAGTCGGAAGTAAAGTATCAATAGTATTGACCAAACTCTCTTAATGTTTTTTTTGTTGTACTGATTTTGTACTGTATATTTACATTGTATACATGTTTTTTTGCTTGTAATAGTTGTTAGTTAGTCATGGATATTCAGGTTTTTCTTGCAAATCCCTCTGTGGAAGAGCTTGATGCTTGTACTAGGAAGGAACTGGTCCTTATTTCTAAACAGTTAGGGTTAAAAATAAAATCAAATGCCTTAAACAAGAAATTAGAGATAACATTGTAATCCATTATGTAGACGAGGAAGTGTTTTCTGAAGACCTTTTAGAGACCCTTAGACCCGATGAGGGTAAATCAGATTTAGAACTTCAGATAAAATTAAAACAGATGGAAATAGAAGCCCAGAAGGAAATTAAACAAAAAGAATTAGAGCTTGCAGCGGCTAGAGAGCAGAAAGAAATTAAACAAAAAGAATTAGAGCTTGCAGCGGCTAGAGAGCAGAGAGAGCAGAAAGAAATAGAAATGAAATTACAAATAGAGTTAAAAAAATTAGAGTTAGCTGCTAATGTAAGACCAGATTCTTCCCCTGCCAGTCATACTGCTGAAGCAACAAAATTTTTGAAAATAATTCCACGCTTTAATGAAGCCACAATTGACAATTATTTTCCACAATTTGAACTTGCTGTGAAAAATTTTAATGTACCTGAAACTTTGTGGCCCACTTTGCTGTTAACAGTTTTGACTGGTAGAGCTGCAGAGGTATTTTGTTCTTTGACCATTGAACAACAAAAAGATTATAATGTTGTTAAGGCCTTAATTCTTAAGGCATATGAAGCTTACCGAAAGCAGTTCAGGGATTTTCGCAAATCGGATGGCCAAACCCATGTAGAATTCCTGCGGGAAAAGGAGCGACGCTTTGAGAAATGGCTCACTTCCAGGGAAATCGGCACCGACTTTGCAAAATTCAAGAACCTAATGCTGATGGAAGAGTTCAAGAGTTGTGTGCGGCTGGACGTCCGTACGCTTATAGCTGATCGTGGCGAGGAAGAAGTGCACAAGGCTGCAGTGTTGGCAGACGATTATATAATATCACATCAATTTGCCAAGTATACGACGGATGTCAAGCCAAAACAAGTCAAACAGCCTGAGTCCACTGCTAGCAACTCCATCAAGAACAGCAGTACAAATGACAGAAAACCTACTACAAGTAAAGCTACTTGTTCCTACTGCAAACGAGAAGGCCATAAAATTGACGATTGCTGGAAATTAAGGAAGAGAAACGAAAAAGCTCCTTCGAAAGTCAGCGCTTGCACAGTACAGTGGTCGTCAAGGTTTACTCCCTCATCATCAAGTCATATCAAGAATACCTCGACACCACCTGTTTCAAATGTATTGACTGTACAAGACTCTCCGAAAATGTCTCCACGATGTTCCAATGACTCAAACAAGAGTTTTTCAAATACATCAAGCCGATGTTCCTATGACTCAAACAAGAGTTTTTCAAATACATCAAGCCGATGTTCCAATGACTCAAACAAGAGTTTTTCAAATACATCAAGCCGATGTTCCAATGACTCTATCCAGAGTTTCCATAATACATCACACCGATGTTCCAATGACTCTATCAAGAGTTCCCATAAGACATCACCCCGATGTTCCAATGACTCCATCAAGAGTTCTCCAAATACATCCAAAAGATGTTCTACTGACTCAAGAAAGAGTTTCTCCACTGCGTCTCCTAGAGATGTCAATGACTCCAGCGAGAGCTCGACCCAAGTCCAGTCTGCGTTAACCAAAATTGATGTTTTATTAGAGGATTTTAAGCCTTTCATTTCGGAAGGATTCGTATCACTACCCGGTGATTCTACAAGTCTACGACCTATCACCATTTTGAGAGACACAGGTGCCTCACAATCGCTACTTTTAGAGGGTATCTTGCCCTTGTCAAAATCATCATCGACTGGGAAGAGCATCCTGTTACGAGGCGTAGAGCTTGGATGTATAGATGTGCCTCTACATCTAATCGACATAAAGTCAAATCTCATTACTGGACCGGTTGTTATAGGTGTCCGACCAACATTACCATTGGAAGGCATCTCGTTGCTGTTAGGCAATGACATAGCAGGTGGAAAGGTGATAGCCGAACCCATCGTCACTCAAACACCCGACTTATCTGCCACACCCGAGGAAGACCTAGAGTTATATCCAGCGTGTGCAGTAACAAGGGCAATGAGGTTGAAAGCATCTCAAGAAGAGAACGTCATCAAAGCCAACAGTAACCACGATGATGTGGACTTGAGCACCACATTCTTTGCTTCTCTTGAAGAAGAACCAACGCCAAATTCTGAAAAGCCGGCATCAACTCGAAAACAGTTGATTGAGGACCAAAAGAAGGATCCAGAGTTCGCCAAACTTCGAGAAACCGCAATGACATCACAAGAGGCAGAGCTAGCATCAACGTGCTACTACATCCAAGATGATATGCTCTTCAGGAAATGGAAACCTCCAGACGCATCCAACGAAGAAGAATGGAGAATATGCCATCAAATCGTGTTACCAGAAAGATACCGAGCGTACATCATGAATCTGGCTCATGACACACCAATGTCAGGTCATCTCGGCATCCACAAGACATACCACAAGATTATGTCACACTTCTTCTGGCCACGTTTGAAGAAAGATGTCATCCAGTACTGCCGATCCTGTCATGCCTGTCAGATGGTTGGCAAGCCAAATCAAAAGATCCCTGTTGCTCCTCTGAAGCCGATTCCAGCCTTTGAAGAACCTTTCAGCAGAGTACTTATTGACTGTGTTGGTCCTCTCCCAAGGACAAAAGCTGGCAACCAATACCTGTTGACCATTATGTGTGCTTCAACTCGTTTTCCTGAGGCTATTCCTCTAAGGAACATAAAAGCATCAAACATTGTAAAGGCCTTAATCAAGTTCTTTACTCTATTTGGTCTACCAAAGTCCATCCAATCGGACCAAGGAACGAATTTCACGGCCAATCTTTTCAAGCAAGTCATGACTCAGTTGGGCATCAAACACTGCATGTCGAGTGCATATCATGCCGAGTCGCAAGGCGCTCTTGAGCGATTCCATCAGACTCTCAAGAACATGATCCGAACCTATTGCTTTGAGCACGAAAAAGACTGGGACGAAGGAATCCACATGCTGCTGTTTGCAACCCGTGAATCCGTCCAGGAATCGTTGGGATTCAGCCCTTTTGACTTAGTCTTTGGCCATTCGGTGCGCGGTCCCTTGAAATGTATAAAAGAGACTTTGTTGTCACCAACAGCCACTGAAGGACTTTTAGAATATGTAATTAAGTTTAAAACTAGACTTTATGATGCTTGTGTTCTGGCCAAAAATAACTTACAAAACACCCAATCCAGCATGAAACGCTGGTATGATAGAAAGGCCCGTGTTAGAGAATTTTCTCCCGGGGATAAGGTGCTTGTATTTTTGCCCATACCAGGTCAACCCTTGCAAGCCAGATATTTTGGTCCCTATGAAATTGAGACCAAAATTAGTGACCTCAATTACACAATCAAAACTCCTGACCGTAGGAAAAAGACTCAGCTATGTCATATAAACATGCTGAAGCCTTATGTATCTCGGCCAGATGACTCAGAGAAGAGTAATTGTTTTTAAATACAGTCAAAAGTTGTTCAAATAGCCATGTTTCTCCTATTGATGATGATATTGTAAAGGAGAAATTTGGACAATACAAAATACCTAATTCTTTTGTGTTACAGAATTTGGATGTAAAACTGACTCATCTGTCTTCGACAGAAAGGCCAGTTATCATGAAACTCATTAATGAATTTAATGACATTTTTTCTGATGTACCAAAACAGACTAATGTTATAATGCATGATGTAGATGTTGGCGAGGCTACTCCAGTCAAGCAGCATCCTTACAGGGTCAACCCTGAAAAACTTGCCATACTTAGGTCAGAAATCAAGTATATGCTTGAAAATGACCTCATTGAACCAAGTTCCAGTAGCTGGAGCTCCCCATGTGTCTTGATACCTAAACAGGACAAGACTTATCGTTTTTGTACAGACTACCGTAAGGTAAATGCTGTAACAAAGACCGATTCGTTTCCCATCCCTAGGATAGACGATCTCATAGATCGTATTGGTGACGCTAAGTACATCACCAAAATAGACCTACTTTCAGGTTATTGGCAGGTTCCCCTGACTGATAGGGCAAAGGAAATCTCCGCCTTTGTCACCCCTGATGGTCTGTACCAATACAAAGTGATGCCATTTGGCATGAAGAATGCTCCTGCCACTTTCCAGAGAATGATAAATGCCCTGCTTGCTGACATGGAGAATTGCCACGCATACATAGACGATATAGTAATTTTTAGCCAAGATTTTTCTAGCCATTGTAAACAACTGCATTGTCTTTTTACTAAACTTTTACATGCAAAAATTACTGTAAACCTGAGTAAGAGTGATTTTTGCCAGGCTTCCATCCAATACTTAGGCCATATTGTAGGACAAGGCCAGGTGAAACCTGTAATGGCCAAAGTAGAAGCTATCCAAGCTTTCCCTATTCCTGCTGATCGGAAACAACTCCGAAGATTTTTGGGAATGTCTGGATATTATAGAAAATTTTGCGAAAATTTTTCTGTCATTGCCAGTCCTTTAACAAACCTCCTGAGAAAGAACGTCCGATTTACTTGGACGGATGAATGTCAGAAAGCCTTTAACCAAATTAAGCAGATATTATCTAGCTCCCCCATTTTGATGGCTCCTGACTTCGGAAAACCTTTTAGGTTAGCTATTGACGCCAGTGACACAGGTGTTGGGTCAGTCCTTTACCAAGAAGATAATTTCCAAGTAGAGCACCCTATTTGTTTCTTTTCCAAGAAATTTAATAGACATCAAAGAAATTATTCTACTGTGGAAAAAGAATGTCTTGGGTTGATTCTTTCTATACAACACTTTGATTTTTATATCAGTGGGTCCAGATGGCCACTGGTTGTATTTACTGACCACAATCCCCTTACATTTATCCACAAAATGTCTGGCAAGAATCAACGACTTCTCAGGTGGAGTTTATTTTTACAAGAGTACAACCTAGATCCTCAACACATAAAAGGCAGCGAAAATGTTATCGCCGATGCCTTATCTAGATTGTAAAAAGTATTTTGATGTATATTTTTTTTTTATATATATCATGATAAATACATTCTGTAATGTAAATATCATTTTTGTAATTATTCTAAAAAGATTTCCATTTCGTGGAAATGTAAACTTTTTATTTTTAGGAGGGAGGTGTTACGTATCTAGGCATTGTTACCTAGATACTATTTTTTTTTCTTGACCTGTAGGTTGTCTGCCCCTTGTGTAATAAGTTTTTTTTTATTTTATTTTTTTATGGTGAGTCAAGCCACACAGACAGTGACCGGTCCTTGACCTATGTGTGTACCTCTGGTTGAAATGAGGGTGTTTTTTTTTTTCTTCTGTCTCTTTGAAGCCCTGCTGGTTATTGATCATAATTTGAGTTTTTCAGCATGTATTTGCATACCATATGCTTTTGAAGATGCGCGGTGGCTGAGCGTTAAAGCGCTTGTCCGGGATTCGAATTCTGGTGAAGACTGGGAATTTTTTATTTCTGGTTCCTCGAGCTTGTCCAGCCAGCTCTAATGGGTACCTGACATTAGTTGGGGAAAAGCAAAGGCAGTTGGTCGTGGTACTGTCCACATGACACCCTTGTTAACCGTAAGACACAGAAACAGATCATCATTTTTTTTTCATTAATTTTAAACTGAGTACGGAAAAAGAAAATATTTTAAAAATTCATTAAAATATCGATATACTGAAAGATTTAACCTTTCAATTAAACATTTAATCTATAAATATTTTAAAAATCACAATACCAAACACATTTAGTCACTTTAAATTTCTTAAAAGATGAACAAATGCACTAAGAAATTGTATTATTTACATTTTTGGGTCCCGGGAAATAAAGTAAAAAAGAGGAACCATTAACATAATGTTGTCTTTTTTTTTTTTAAGTGTTGGTACTGCATCAAATTTATTATCAAAACAAAGAACAGTCACTCCCATATCCAGGAAACTAAAAAAAAGAGAGAGAAATAAAAAGTTTAACATAAAAAAGATAGTGGAATAAATATTACAAACCAAGTTACTCGCTGAGAGTAACGCCGCACTGAAAGAGTTAATTAATAGACCCTATAGACCACAATGGTTTTAAAGGGGAACTTTTTCTATGCTGCTGAACTCTTGTCTATGCTTTTAGTCAACTAGTTCTTCTATCCTTGCTCTATAAGGTTATTAATTCATCTCCCTCCAATGCCGACAGTACCTCCCAAGCCGTCGAAATCTACTTTCATTATTCTTTCAGGTAAGGTGATGAAACGTTTTGGTGAGAGTAGGCAAACCTTGGTTTGCTCCAACTGTGGTGTTAAACCAGTACCCAATTTCATTGTTTAAGTACACCAAACTACTGTAGAGGTTCTGAATTAAAGATAAAGAAGATCCATCTGCTTATTTGTAACTTTGCCAGCATGTCGGCCGGTTCAGGTGTGTAAACTGTAAACTAATACCAAGCGAGTCAGTAATATTTGTAAACAACAATGTGGTGTCTAATGAATGATACGTATAGGTAAGAGTCTAGATTTATGTAACCAATGCAGAAAATGTGTTTTAGAAGAATATAAAAGAAAGCATAGCAAAGCCATTAGTCGTTTATCAGTGCTCGTTGGCTAGTAGTCATTAATCGTCAAACCTTTGTTTATCCTGTCTAGCATTTATCCATTTAACCTTATTTAACAGAGTCACTCAAGTTATTATACCATATATATGGCCTGTACAATGAATTGATGTTTTATGTTCATTTTGTTTTTAGATGGAATAGTTTAACATTTTTATAAACAAACATTTTTAAACTTAAGCTTGCATATCTGAACACGCTAGATTTTTTAACTCTTACAATATTAATAGGAGGTGAAGTGGCTTCTGAACCGAGGGTCCCTAGTTCGAATCCGGGTGAAGACTAGCATTTCCACTTTCGCGATTTGAGTCCACCTCTTATACCTGAGATTAGTTGGGGAACTCGAACCATGTATACCACTGCATAACAGTCAATCGGTTAGTGCTGTAATCAGTCAGCCTTACCTAAGTCTACATTTAAAAGAGCACTTGACATTGTCTGCATTCAAACATCCGTATTAGCAATAGCTGTAAGCTCCCAGATTCGCATTAGACTTTGATTTAACTAATAAAAAAATCTTTTTACAGTCATTTTTTTTACTTCCTCTTTAATAATCGTGTTCATTTTGTCTCATTTAAATCTAAATGTTAAGCGAGACTTTCAAGTACCAAGCTTGTTGTTTTATGTATAGGTGTAGATGTAGATTACTGAATTGGCTTCCATGACACGATCCTTTAATAAACATTTTTAAATTGTATTCCCTAGTTGCATTTATGTGTCACATTTGAAATTAAGATCATAAAGACTGCTCATTGAAAGGAGTGTCCATTTCCTAGTAAGGCCTGGAGTTGAGAACTGGTGACATTAAGTACTATTTCACTAACGGCGGTTTTGAGATTAAGTTTTACTCGGCGTACCACATTACTCATTCGGTCTAAAAGGAAGAGTTACCTAATTCTTATTAAATACTGAACCCCTGTTCGACCAATCTTAATTAAGTACTGAACCCAAATCAGAACCATACTTTTCTCCCCTGTTCGATTCTAAAGTAATTATTGCTATTTTTTCTTGTAGAGAACTCAAACCACGGATTCTTTAATAGCCGAAAACACCAATGTAACAAACTAACATCAGGCATGACATTTTGGCCTTTCAAATACAGATAGTCAACTAGCCTGTATTATTTACCCAATATCTCGCATTTAGGAGACCCTTCTTGATTTTAAAACAGCCTCCAATAAGTGTTATAGTTTCATATTAGTTAGCTAGTTGGATAGATAGATAAATAGATAAAAATATAGATAATAGGTTGGTAGAAAGATAGAAAGCTGATAGATAGATAGATAGCTCTGTCTATGTGGCATTTTACGTCTCGAGAGACGATCTTTTCCCTTTGCAACTTCTTGTGTGACTAAAGAGGCCAATCCTTGATACACAGCTGCGATCGCAGGTTGGGCATATATAAGATAGATAGATAGATAGATAGATGATAGATAGACAGATAGATTGATAGATAGATAGATAGATAGATAGATAGATAACATTTTAGAAATATTTCATTTAGAGAACCTTAACCTTCAAGCGATTTCATTTACTTCTGCTTCTTAAAGTATCTGGTATTTCCGGGATTTCCTCATCTAAAAATAGTACATTCACAGAAATTCTTAAAAAGATAAACAGAAGCGAACAGATTTAAATCTAGAATTGTCCCACTTCACTGAACACCTAGAGCAGACTAGAGCTTTTCCCCTTTCTCCTGACTTTAGCAGAAGGTAAGACCTTAACACACAGAGCTATACAGGTAGGCATTGATAAAGACACATTCATACTTAGACAAAGACGCAAGTACACATACACACGGATCCAACAAGGGGAATAGAGATACTATCGCTCATACACTCACACACACACTTATACATGATCAGACCAGTAATTTAAAAAAAACCTCAACAAATGCACATACCATGCACGCTCACACACACACATACATAACCTTCAGCTAAACACAAACACTAACAATTGAATGGACGGGCCTGCCATTAAAAGAGGTTATATTTAAGCCAAAACGGAGAAAGACGGTCGACAAATCTTGCCTGGTACCCAAACGGTCCAACAGACTAAAGGATAGTGAAAGGCAAATGTAAAAAAAATATATATAATCATACATATTACAGAGCGTGCCCCTGGCCGTTTAAAACTTTTATCCAAAGATCAAAGTATTCTAGAATATCAATTTTTATAGAGCTTTATTTATTCAGAAATATAGTGTGACTGCTGACCTCTTAAACTTGAAAATGTAATTTTATCAAGAGAGCAATCAGGAAACTAATTTACATGAATATCCGGCATGTTCAGTGTGATCTCATTCAATACAGAGCTGGAAATGTGAACACATGACTCATCTTTTTATGAAAATGCTGATAAAATCTAAAGCAGGGGCTACATTTAAGGGTTAACCCTACACTTGACATCCACTAATGAGATGTGGACAATGACTACCACGAGATCCTGGTCAACAGTAGCACGTGAAAGGTTATAGTGGTTTATGAGAGAAAGTTTGTTTCAGTTTTTGACGAGCGTTTGAAACAGTTAGAGCTGCACTAGTTGTAGTTAGGAAGTTAGAATGTGTGACTTGATTTTATTGAGAGAGAAGTTAGGTTTTACAAAGCTTAGATCAACTCACTCTGTCTGTCTGTTTGTCTGTCTGTCTGGTTTGTACACGTAAATTCTTCGACACAATGTCGGATCAAGCTGAAATTTTAAACTTTTTCTTTTAACTGACATCGAAAGAATGAATGCAAAAATAACAAATTAGTTAATTAACTACTTTGTTTGGTATCTCCAAAAAGGCCTTAACTGAAATAGTGGTATAAGCTGGGTTAGTCCAATATATAACTATGCAATCTTCTCTACTCATAAGTATCTCACTAGCAGAATGGAGGAGGCGTGGGCCGATCGGAGGAAATGCTCCCGTCGCCTCATCGTGGCACCTCCGTGGAAACGTTCGCCCGGGAAAGCTAAAAACGAGAGCAAACATATCTTCCTGTGAGCTACCACTGTATGCTCTAGCGAGGGTACCTGCACGTGGTGGGGATGTGAGAAAGGCCTGCTACCCAAATCAAACACACTCTGAACCGTTCGCCAGCGGGGTCTTACGGACGGTGATTACCCTCCCAAGGGAATCAACGGCTTATTATAGGCATGTGGAGACCCCCAGTGGGCTCGGCTTCCAGCCTCGCATGTGAGGAGGAACTCAAGTCGTTAGCTTAAGAGACCGTGTCTCATGACCAGACGTATGTGAAAAAATGATCATCTAGTCGCAGGGGGACTCCTGACAGAGGGGTTGGGGAAGAGCCGATTCCTGGACACGGGATAATATTTGTCCAGGCCACATGGTTTATAAAAGGGATGCGGTCATCTTTAATTAGACGTGGACATCGCAACGGCGTAAGCTAAGAGTTCCAATTCAGGTTGTTTCCTTTAATTTTTTAAAAATCTTTTAAAAACCAATTAGGTTAAAATCCACCCAGATCTCCCATTCATTCTTTCCCCCCCTCCCCCCCATTTCCCTAACTGGTCCAGACAAGTGATAGAATCATAGCATATTGAGAAAGCTAAAAGCACGAAATAGCACTGAATACAAACAATAGGTAACAATTGTGATAATCGAACAGATTTGTTGGTGCTGATCTAGATCTATTCCAGATTTAATTACATGACTGATCCAAACTAATTGATATAATAACACTTAGTATAAAGTTGTTTTTTTTAAGTTTTTTTTTAAGGTTTTCTTGTTTGTTTCAGAGCTGGGAAGTTTTCCTGAGATAGGTATTGAGTTTTCCGCTGTTGGATTAGTTAATTATTTATCTTGGTTTTAGATTGATTAGATGAGAAACATTGATTCTAATGTTCTTTCATATCCCTTTTTTCTTTGTTCTCTCCCTTGTTTTTTTTTTTTTTTTTCTAAATTCTACATATAGAACTTGGACGTGATCTAATGAAATCAAAGTGTAAACCATAGCAGATTACTAGGATTAATTTTTAGCTTGAAACCCTCTATACCACATTGTTACTGTCACATTTATTGTGAACTTTGTATCAGAAGGTTAGCTTTTTTTCAATAATGGAGATAGGATAGGGAACAAAAAAAATGTTAATTCTCGTTTTTTGAAATCAATGATTTGTATAGTATAGTACTCTATATAATATGACTAAAATTAAGTGACTAATTAATCTGCTTCATCGTAAAGAATGGTCTGTCTTTATGTCATAACGACATTCTTAAATGAGCTATTAATTCGTATGGACTGTATAGAAATCAATAAACAGTATGCAGTCCTTTTGTCGAACGATTATTTAGTCCAAGCTGAATTAAGTTATAAAAAATGTGGTTGTTGATTAGAAATAATTTACATTATCTAATCATGTAAAAACAAGCTCTTCCCTTAAATCATACTAAAACTTGCCATTATCCAGATGCTTGCTTAAGCGAACAGATTAAATAAGTGTTAATGCATATCCATTTAATGGAACGGATTTAACCATCTGAAACATACCAAAACTTAAGCCATTTGAAAGTGATCCCACTGGACCTTAAACTGTTTGGATTTGAAGCTCACTGTACATCCCACTACACCTGAATTTATGCTAGATGTCTTTCTGCAACCGTGACATGGTGGCCATTGGCTTGGATATCCTGTTGTTTATGTCTTTATCCAGTAGAGTGTTGTTTGGATATGTTGGAGCCAAGGTAACAAAAGTGATCAACAATTTCTAGTGGTTGGCCATTTAAATCTGAAAAACAATTGGCCTAAAGCAGTAGCTAGGGGGGAGTGAGGGGAAGAATTTGAAAAACAATTGGCCTAAAGCAGTAGCTAGGGGGGAGTGAGGGGAAGAATCTGAAAAACAATTGGCCTAAAGCAGTAGCTAGGGGGGAGTGAGGGGAAGAATCTGAAAAACAATTGGCCTAAAGCAGTAGCTAGGGGGGAGTGAGGGGAAGAATCTGAAAAACAATTGGCCTAAAGCAGTAGCTGGGGAGGGGGGGGAATGAGGGGAAGAATCTGAAAAACAATTGGCCTAAAGCAGTAGCTAGGGGGGAGTGAGGGGAAGAATCTGAAAAACAATTGGCCTAAAGCAGTAGCTGGGGGGGAGTGAGGGGAAGAATCTGAAAAACAATTGGCCTAAAGCAGTAGCTAGGGTGGAGTGAGGGGAAGAATTTGAAAATCCCCTGGGCCCCCACATGAGGGAGGCCCCAAAAGAGTGTTTTTTATATTAAATATTAAATATTACGCAAAATACAGGGGTACCCAAAGAGATCGAAAATTTTAGCTACGCTCCTGGCCTAAATCACATTTACATAAAGCCATATTGCTTAGCGTTTCTGAAAACTGAAAGAATCAGATAGTTCCATTCATTCTCTTAAAGCTATACTTCCACTATTGTGTTGTGTATAATGTTCTTAACATTCCATTCCCCTATTTCATTAGATTTCTCATCTTCTGGTTAATATTTTCCAGCAAATGAATATTTGTAGAAAGTAAATATTGGCCAAAAGTAAATACTATGTTTACTAACTTCTGACTTTTATTTCATCTATTTTTAGCAACTGATACGTTAAGATCCTTTTATGAATTTTTATAAGTGAGTAGACTTTCTTTCTCTTCAATAAGCCAACACATCCTGTTTAATTAAGGCTGCAAACATTGTACATGTTAATAACTTCTAGTCATTGTTTTTAAGCAGAAATACTCTAATGTGTTATTGAAAGCTGAACAAAAAGTCTAGTTAGACTTGTCGGACCTTAGTAGATGTAGTATGATAATTAAAGACGTCAAGGATGTAGATCTACTGTCTCTTCTTTCGTTAAGGTCGGTCAAGTGTATCAATACATCTAACTTCTGTGGCATTTTACGTCTCGAGAGACAATCTTTTCCCTTAGCAACTTCTTGTGTGACTAAAGAGGCCAATTCTTGATACACAGCTGCGATCGCAGGTTGGGCATATATAATCACCAGCCGCCGTTGCATTTTCACCCTTTTTCTGCTTCTATTGTGTATGACATCTGCAATCTGTAACACTTCCTTTAAGCTCTCTCTCTCTCCATGTGGATATGTCCAGTGCCACCTCTTCCCAGTTGCAAGTGTCGATCTTGCCCACTATACTGAGGAGAGAGATACCCCTGTAATTGTTGCAGTCATTCCGATACCCTTTGTTCTTGTATATTGTGACTATAGTTGCGTCACGCATGTCCTGTAGGACATGACCTGTTTCCCAACAGCGACAGAGGAGAATATAGAGTTCAGGGAGCAGGAGTGATTCTTTGACTTTCACTACTTCCACTGGGATACCATCACTCCCAGGAGATTTTCTATTTTTTATGCAGTTAATTGCTTTTTTGAGGTCACTAAGGCTCGGAAGCTCATCTAGGCATTCCAGTACTGGAAGATCTGGTAGAGAAGCCAGGGCGACATCGTCTACTGTATTCTGTGTGGCATAGACTTCGAGGTAGTTTTCTGTCCATCGTTCTAGCTGCTTGGTTTGATCTGTACTTTTTTCTCCTGATTTGGATAGAAAAGGGGCAGGCTAAGACACTGTTGGACCCAGGGCAGCTTTAATGCCATCAAATAGAGCTTTGCTATTTTCTGAGTGGAGACTGTCTAGGATTTTGTTGCAGGTATCCCTCCAAAAGTTGTTAGCACATTTTCTAACCATTTGTTTCGCTTCTTTATTGGCACTTTTGAAGGCCTCCAAAGATCTTGGACTTGGCTTTGTCTTGTAAGCGTGGTGTGCAGATCGCTTTTTCTTAATGCAAGGTTCCATATGTACTAGATTCGCCTCAAACCAGTTTACATTTTTGTGTTTTTGAGGCCCAAAGGCGGTGACTGCCGAACTGTAGATTACATCTCTTAATTTCTCCCATCTGATAGAGATGTCTTCTTCATCACTTAACATGGGGATTGAACTGTTCAATAGCTCACCAAAGAGTGCACACTTCTCTGGGTCACGTACATGGTTGACGTTATTTCGCCTAGTTCTAGGTTGAGTGGAAGTATAAGCCTTCTTGAGAAGTAGTTTAATTTTGCTTAGCACTAGTGAATGGTCTGAGTTGCAGTCCGCACTATGGTATGAACGGGTGTGGATGACACTTTTCAGATCAATCCTTCGGGTGATGCAGAGGTCAAGCTGGTGCCACCTTTTTGAGCGTGGGTGCTGCCTAGAGACTTTATGTCGTTCCTTGCCAGAGAATGTATTTGTTACACAGAGTTCATGAGAGTAACAGAACTCGAGTAGGCCATTGTCATTGATTTTGCCAACACCATAAGGTCCCAAGCATTTTGGCCATGCATCATTTTCATCACCAACACGGGCATTAAAGTCTCCATTTATATAGAGGTGCTCGGATTTTGGAATTCTTTTAATTATGTCCTCTAGAGCTTGAAAGAATCTGTCTTTGTCCTCTTCCGGTGCAGCAAGGGTTGGTGAGTAATCACATATTATATTAACTTTGCCTTGCGGTGATGCAAATTTCATGTGTGCTACTCTTTCATTGCCAATGGGAAACATCGCAATGCAGGGGACGAGACTGTATCTTATTGCGAAGGCTTTGTTCTAGTTTTCCTTGCCAGTAGAATGTATAGTTGCTTTCTGTAAGAGATCCACAGTCTGCCATTCTGGTTTCTTGTAGGCAGGCCACATCAATGTTTAGTCTGCTTAGTTCTCTATCGATAATAGCTGTTTGACGCATGTCGGTGACGATTTCAGGGTCAGTATTGAAGCCAGGACACATGGTCCGTATGTTCCAGCTTGCTAAACGCATTAATGTTGAGGGTTTTCTTTTGATTGTATTTGCAGTTGCGGGTGAGCAGCTTGCTTTTTGTTTTAGTCTTAGTACAAAGCACCCAGTGGTGCGGCAAGCTGTGGCGGGATAGCACTTTACTGTCCGAGGGCTGCTCGGCTTAAGGCAGGCAGTAGCTATCCAGTGAGGCTAAAAAGCCCCTCCTACCGTCAAGAGTGGTCCCTGGCGTTCCAGCTTACGCCAATCAGCTAGGAACTTATCATCGGTAACTACCACTCTCGGTGTTTTTTCAAAGACATTACTGTCCAAGATGGGCGGTAAATTTGCGAGTGCTAGGCTGCCCACACGTCAGTGCACGCCTCTCTTCCTAACTGACCGGGTCCAAAGGGATGGCGAGCCATCACAATTTGGGGACAGGTGGCTGCAGGAGTTTGCCAAAGAGCAGTGGTCTTACTACTGTCCCCCCGCCTACCGGGCTCCAGGACCGGATTTTCTGTTAAGGTTTACTCCCTTAGCCTTAGACCTTACAGGGATACACACACAAGGCAGTGCGGCTATTGACCTATAGCTAGGGGTTTGGTCTGTGGGCAGCAGGGCGTGTCCGCACACCGAGGGGCAATGCCTGTCTCACATCTTGGGGCTAAACCTCCTCCGAGACCCTTGCAGTTCAGCCTGAGACTTCGCAGCCTCAGTTTCCATCTGCCACGACGAAGAGGTACTGCATAAGACTTGCCTACGGAGAGGCTATGTACTGGCAAGAGAGAGTTACAAAATTGCTCCACTTTCACAGATGCTAGCCAGCGGTGGCAACAAGTCAGCTACCACACTAGACGCTTCACACAACCATTGGACAGACATCTAACTTAGTTGCTTCGCAAACACTAGCAATCAGACCAACATCGTCAGATTTGTATTAGGAAGTATTGCCACTGTATACACAATACAGAGATAGAATGAGAGTCTTACTTTTTATCACAAATGAAACAACTTCGATTTCAAATGCATAGTTATCTTAGAAGCGATAAGACTAAGATTAAGACTGATTCATTGATTTTTTTTTTACTTTAAAATCATCTATAAAAATCTATTAAAGAGAACAGACCTACCACATAGAGAAGTTCACTGAGGGACTAAATACAGATTCTAATCTTTTTCACTTTCCCTAGTTTACAAGTAGCGCTTATACAGTCTGACAGAATAAGAAGCAAGCGAGTTTTTGTAGTGTTCGGCTCTTGCCACGTTGGACAGGAATCACCCACTACGAGTCGACTTGACATAGTATTGAATGAACTGGTGGCGATTGTCTTTAGACATTTTCACAATTTTACATATCTTTATTTTAAAATATTTCTAATATCAAACCCTGTAGGTAAGGTACTAAAATTCAAATGGCAATTTCGAATTAAAAAAAGGTTTGATACTGCATTTTTTCGAACCGTTTTGAGTTGGTATGATTTAGAATTGCACTGTGAATGGAGGGACATGTTTTTGTCACGACAAATTCCAGGCTTTCTAATATTCTAACTTGTATTAAAAAAAGAGTGGTTATTATCGTGCATGTATCTGTGTATTTTATAGTAAAGCCATATCCAGCAGACTTTTATGTTTCTTTTTTGAATTTGCGATCTTTGGTCTGACAAATGCTTTTAAGAGGTCCTTGACATTGAATGTTTTGTCGGAGGTTACAAGGAGAGGACAATAAAATAATTATAACTCTTGTCATATCTTGAAACTCTTGCGTTTTTCTCAGCAGACTAGTATCTGTACCATAAAGGAAGATGGCTAGATATGTTTTTCTTCTATGTTATTGCTTGTTTTTATTTGCTAAATAGATTCAGGTGTAACCAGAAGTAAGTACATTGCAGTTGAGGTTAATTGGCTGAATCTAGAAGTTGAGCAAGTTGAGAGTTTCATGTGGCCAGCACAACGACCAACCGCCTTTACTTTTCCCCAACTAATATCAGATACCCATTTGAGCTGGGTGGACTCAGAGGCGCCCGAATATCCCGAAATAAAAAATCCCAATCTTAATCCGGATTTGAACCCCTTACCCTGTTTTGGAAGTCAAGCGCCTTACCACAGAAACAAAGATGTGGTTTTAAAGTGAGTTGTACATTCTTGAATTATTTAAAACAACTTTTTCAGTTGCTATTCTACACATCTATTTCTCTGTCTCTCTCTCTAAAAACATATTCAAAAAGGTGCCGGTACGCCGTACCAGTACGTACCGTCACACAAAAAAAGCCATGTCTCTCTCTCTCTCTCTCTCTCTCTCTCTCTCTCTCTATATATATATATATATATATATATATATATATATATACACGTTTCTGATTACCAACGAACTCAAAGATGACTTTCAAAAGCTGGCCGCATGGGTAGGTCTGCTGAGATGTCTTCTTTTTCTCTCAGCTGTATCTTATCTTATACTAGACATATGTTACCCTCGACCCGCGGGTCTTTATTTGCGCATTACCTGTCGATATAGTCACAATTAAACAAAATAATAATGTAATAAGTAAAGCGAATGTGTCAATGTAAAAATAGTGTGAATGAAGCTATCAAATCAGAATAGATAATAGGCTCCATTTGTTCAAATTAAAACATTTGCTTGTAGGCCTACATATATTTAATTAAAATTTAAGATGAATAGATTTAATTTTGTATGTTCATGTGTTACAGTATAAAGTAGATCTTTAGGTAGACATAGATCTAAATCTACACTAATCTAAAGTTAAAAATGTGCTTTTATCGAGTTCATTCTGTGTTGCGCATGCGTGACATTTTTCATGAATGAATGAATATAGGCCTATCTCAACACGGCTACGCAGTTTTAGTGAACAGCGAAGGAATCTTATCTTATCTTATATAATACAGAAGTTACTTCAAAAAAGAAGATGATTACGTCCTACGCGTCATGCATTTAATCATGCATATTAACCAATGACTTAAATTCTGCCAAGTCACTGGTTTTTCTTACTAGCTCAGGCAACCCATTCCATGCTCTAATACCACTATTGAAGAAGGAGCATTTGTACAAATTTGTCCTAGCATATGGAACGAGGAATGTGCCTTTATCTTTGTGTCTTCATGAGTACTTTTTTTTTAATACAGCCCTCTCACATACTGGCTGTTCTTTTTGGTTCGTATCTCATGACTTCGACACTCACAGCCTCACGATCGAGAGCTAATGCTTCCCAGAAATGATTGTCAATGTCTAACATTGAAGGTGAAAAGTATATAGATGGAGACCAAGGCCTGGATTACTTACAGAAGTACACATTTTTTTTAAAATAAATATATATATATATATATATATATATATTATTAAAAATAGTAAAAACATAATATTATTGATAACAACATAATAAGTATATTATAGTTGGTAGTTAAAATAACCCCACTAATAAAAATCGAAAGCGGATACATTACGCTCTCTTAAAAGTCATAAACTTAGGCCTCTTTTTTTTTTTTGTCATACTTAAACTTAAAATTTGTATTAATAAATTGCGCTAATTTTTAGAATCCTCAAGCCAACGATCTTACATTCAATTATGATTTCATCCTTTTAAGGTTAATATTTAGTTATAGTTATTAATAATTGTTAAATATGTTATTTCTTCTTTTTCTTTTAGTCTTCTGTCGTAAGGACGGAAGTGAGTCTAAATCTAGCTACTTAATCTAGCTACTTAATCTAGCTACTTAATCTAGCTACTTAATCTAGCTACTTAAGACTTATTTAAATTAACGATTAATAGATGAATTATTAAAGTGCGCAGATCAAAACAAAACGTTCTAACAGTTCTTATACACAGTGGTCTCTATCATTTTTTTAAAATATGTAATACAAATCCTGTAAGACTGTACGATTTATAAACAGGCTGATTTGTTCAGCAGATATCAGTGACAGTAATTGTGGCCCTACTTCATCCACTACCTCACTGACCTTGACCTAATTAGAGTAACAAACTATGTCATGTACTGAACACACACACAAATATCGTTTTTATTTTTTAAAAAGTGATCACTTCCCTTGAACTCATGTCTATAGGGCTTAAGCGCCATTACTTGTCCTAGCATATGGAACTTGGTGTGTAGAATATTGTAAGATTATCAGCGAGTCGAAGATCATAATAATATTTATTTACAAAGATGCTCGTCCCATAACAAAAAGAAACAATATACTTCCGCATCATAAATGTGTCTAAACATTACAACATCCCTGATCAAACAAAGCCGAGCCATCTCTTCTCAGGCGGGCAGCATCACGTGCTTTAAAGGTTGCAACCAAGGTAAGTAAACAAAAATAATCTTTTTACAGAATGTTGACCTGAATTATACCCCCTATAGAAAAGGATTATGAACGTGAAGTTCACATTATATACACTTCTGAACACTAGCAAAATAACACAAAAATCAGAGTAAACCAGGTGCGGACTGGGTATCAAAATCGGCCCAGGCATTGTCATTTAACCCGGTCCACAAATTACATGTCATATTATATGTGTATAATATATGTAGAAAAAGTTTGATAATGCACCAGAGACTTCATGTATGCTTGCGTACTGTATTTTATGCATTTATGTACTCTGAAAACTATTCACAGTACTATAGCAGCCTTAATGAGTTTGAAGTGGATATATTGTTATATCTCTGCTCCTACATTAAAGCATATGGTGCGCACCAGGGCACTGTTAAAGACGAACAAGATGGTGGACTGTTGATTCCGGCTAAGTAGATAGAGAAACAGAACTAGAGATAGGTTAGAAATTGAGAGCCGCCCGAGTTGTAGAAGGGATCATAGCCAGTGTGGTCAGCAAGTGAGAAGCAGTGTAGGTTGGCTGGTCAGGAAGAAGTCTTGTGGGGAAACTCTGGAAAGGGTCGTTCCTGTTATTGGAAGACATTGCTGCTAGTGTATGTATACAAGTAAATGTAAACTGTATTAGTGGCAAGATAAGAGAACCCTGTTGGAACGTTAGGACATAGGCGGCAACAGTGAAGGGCGTATGTTAGTGTAAGGCTTTGGCGGAGACAGTGAACCCTGCAGGGAAGAGAAGCTAAATGAACTTATAACATAAGACATTTATGTTAATTGTAATCGTCTAATTTCTTGTTAAATATATATATATATATCTTGTAGATAAACATCTCTCATCTCTTCACCTTTATTCTTCATTCATCGTTGACCTTCGATTCGTTACAATATTTCTAGGCCTACGTGTTTTGGAAACTTTTTTGGTATTACCTCCACCACATGAAAGTTACTTTAAAAAAAATAAATAATAATTATGTCCTATGCATATCATGTCTGTGACCATTATGCACAAATAATCATAGAGTTAAACTCTATAAAGTTGTTGTTTTCCTGGCTAAATCAATGTGAAAAGCTCTTACTTCGTCATCGTACATTCACTAAAACGCGATTTTTGTAGGAATATACCATGACCAATTATTTACAGGGCCGGATGTAGTATATAGAGGCCAGAGGCAGGACATTTGTGGAGGCCCCTACAGTTTTTCAAAAGCCTTAATGAAATTCGACTTAAAAATAAAAATACTTTTACCTATAACATCCCAAATTTACTCTCATTTTCCTTTTTTTTTTAAACATTTAATATGCAAGTTTAGTTTTATGAAGCGTAAGGCCCTTGGTAGACGTAATGACGTAATATCGGAGCTGCATATATATTATGAGCATTCCAACCAGCGGAAACTTCACGACAATGTTGCCAGCCAGCTTAAGATTTAAAGGGTTAAAACGCAAAAAAAATTAATTAAAAGATTTTGAGACATCAAAATATCAATATATATTTCCTCGGGGATGTAGCCCTGCCTGTTCTCCCTTAAATCCGGCCCTGATTATTTAAAATATAAATATATATCTCCTTCATTAAATATCGGAGGTAACAGCGCTATATAATACCAGCTCATTATTATAGAAATGTTCGTCATTAATGACTTCATACTAAGCAGAAGTTTCTCATTTATTACAAAAGAAAAAACATACAAAACGCTCTGGATTAAGATTGAGATTTTGATTTTTAAAATCATACAATACTTGTTTATTGTAAGCCCTAAATGTAGTATTTTTAGTTCTATGTTATTATTAATAAACAAAAAGAAAGCTTACTTTTCCTTTACAAAACGCAGAAAGAAGAACTCTATACCCATATTGAGCAATTTATAAGTTTGGCAGTTTGCGATTTCGCAGCCTTTTTCTTAAAGTTAATTCTTAGTAACTAATGTTAAAGAGACCATTGTTACCCCTTTTTTTTCCCGTGTTTTTTTTTTCTCTACGTTATATCAATGGTTTCTAACTTCTCCTCTGTCATCCCTTTTTTTTTATGGTAACATTGTCCCGGGCATGCTACCCTGCCTCATAGTGGCGCCCGGGTGGAAACGATCGTAGAAGGAAACGATTAGGCTAAAGGGAAGCAAAACAAGACTACCGTGGGGGTGCCTAAGTGGGTGCGAGAGCGTCCTCATTGCACTTTGCGGAGTTGTAAAAAAGCTCCCACAACCTTGTCACAATCCAGGCGCTGTTCCTCAAGGGGCCGTTACATAAATGGCGTGTCCCGCACGGTTAGCCTAATATAGAAAAGGAAAATGGCGGGGGCCTTAGTGTACGCGGTCTCTTGCCGTGAGTCTGACCCACCCGTCAGAAAGAACAGTGTACACTGTTCTCATTCAGGCCGGTGAGAGGGAGCTCTTGTTCGGGCTTCTGTTTCTTGTTTCTATCTCTTTTTTTTGTTATAAAATTGTATTAATTTGAAAAAAATCTCTGGTCACGACCAGACCGGCCCATTAAGTACCGGCCCACCGGGCATTTGCCCGAATGCCCATATAGCCAGTCCGTCCCTGGAGTAAACCGCCGGAAATGTCCATCTATAACTCATCACACTAAATGCAATTAGGTAACAAAGCAGGTTTCAATATTTACATATTTCCAAAACAGTTCTTCTTGGAAACAAAAAAGTTCCCCTTATGGGGGATATTGGCTTTTCTGTTTACTAATCAAAACTAGTGGCTCTAGACCAACGACGCCTCTGCTTCAAATAGAATGTAACATCTCTCACTGCGGCACAGTGGTTTCATATAATATGATTCGTTGTAGTTTAGAAACTTGAGTTGATCTAGATTTCCACATTTTTTGCTAGAAAGAATTGTATTTAAAATATATCTATTTTTTTCTTTACACCAACATCAAAATAAAACTACTGTTATAAAAAGTAGTCATAAAACCAATATATACAGTTAAACCCAAACCAAAAAAGTCTATGTAGAGATATGTCCATAAAGAGTTAATGCCCATTACTTTCTCGTAACGGCTTTTACCTAAAATTAAATTAGAAACAATGTGAACTATACCTTAAATTTGGCATACATTCTTTTATCTTGCTGTACATCTTTAGGGTTCCGCAAGGTTGTCTTTGCCGGAAGTGGTAATGGATGTAAGCACTCCACTACCTATAAAATGCTTCCAAATGGCATGCGTCTCGAATAGCCTCTGACAACCAGTCCAACTCCTGGCCTTCATGTGTGGCTCAGATATTGAGTCCGGCTAAACTGTTCTCACTAAAGGAGAAGGGGCAAAGGCGCGTAACTGGCGCCTTAACCAGTAAGCTTCGGGCAGGAGGGGCTCGTTAGCCATGGCTGGCTACATACCTAGGAGAAGGAAAACTCTGAATTTAAACCTCTGTTGCCTTGCAGCTATACACAATTATGGGAAAGGCTTCGGGAGTCAACCCTGAGAAAAAATCAGGAGCTAACGACCCTAAGGCAGTCTGCAGCACCCAGTGCTACACTCTGGCAGAACCTGCGACGCCGCTGACCTCAAACTGTATCGGCACTGCCGTTCCTTTGGATACATCAGCTGCGTGGAGAGGGGGAAACTGATGTGTGGGTGACATAGTTCCGACCACAGCTAATGCCCAGGCATTCATCTCACCGAGATGATCCATGGTCGCCTTGCGACTGAAAGAGGCCATAGACATCTTTAGTTGCGATGTTCAACTTACAGTCCCATGGCCAAATCCCGCCCATGGGGGGTGTAATACCTTCACTTCAAACTTCTGCTCACATTGGAGGAAATAGGCTTGTCAAAGAAAAAATAATAAAGTTTTTCAAACTCCCTTGAAAAAATGTCCCAAAACGTATAAGGCTTCCTCGCTGTCAGGCGTGTTTACGGGTTGTTTATCTAGGGGACGACCTTATTGCATTGACTTCCCGTGTTCCCCATCTCAACAGTATAAAGCAAAACCAAAGTAATAGAGTATAAAACTTAGACTTAACTTTATCGAATAAATGTCATTCAACTGAACAGTTAGTGAATACACAACAATTGTTCAACACGAACAATCTTTAATAATAACCTAATTGCAAGTTAACAAAATATTTCAATGTATACCAACCAATTAATCATGGTGGTTTAACATAGCATTAATAATTGTACAAATAACACACCAATAACACACCTTCGACACACACACTCCATCTCGGCGCCCAACAGCTCCGAAGCTTCATACACAACAAACAACACTAGCTAAAAACACGGCTCCAAGGGTGAGAAGACGACACTCTGTCCCATAGCCCCAAGCCTAACACCATGAATCAAAAGTAAACCTAGATCTAGCGATGCCGCTACATCTAAGGACTTTTCATTAGCGACACCGAACCGAAAGACCAGTCTATGTACTTACGTACCGTTAAAACGGGGAAACTGAGAACTGTAATGTAACCAGCTAAAAAAGATTCTCTCCACTGCAAAGGTAATACGGGAAATAAAGGGTGACGTAAACACACAGTATTCTTGACAACCAAACGCGCCTAATACAAACTACTTCCTAAACATTAAAACACACCTATTGAACACGAAAAGAAACTTCAAGCGCGCACGACACTCGTTGGGTATCGATGATCGTTCAAATGTTAAAGTTAAATAATCTAAACCTCAAAGTAAACTAATCAGACATGAAATTGCATCACTTTTTCAAACTCTACTAATCAAATTTGATAAACATTGTGAGAGTCTGAAACCCAAAGTGAAGCTATATTAATTAAGCATTATTGCGCTGGATCTGGAAAAATTTGTAGGTAATTGTGCAAGTCTGTCGAAAGGACAAGATTTTCAAAAAACAAGTATGAAATAGAGTTAACAATGGTTTTAATAGTGGTAAAAATGTGTACAAAAATAATTCATAAATTTGTCATCCATTTATAAACTACCGAAGCAGAATTTATTTATACACAATAATAAAAAGCCGCTGGTTTATGAGTAACAAAATATTTTGTATGACAGTGGTATTTAAATTAATAATTATTTAGTTTTTTAACTATACATTTTGCCCCTTGTCCGAAAGGAAGACACATTCCGGCTCAACACAACTGGACACTCTTGAGCCAACACCGAGTAATCAGTAAACAATTTGACATCACACTACATTGATTCTGTAGGTCCGTATTCTAACACTTGCCAGTACCTAAAACTGGCCCCAAATCTAACACTATTAATGACTTTTGTTCGGCACTGGCCTTTCATACCATGGTTCCTTCAACGGGATTCTAGCAATTTTGGATGCGGCATAAAGTATACAAAAGTAGGAGACTGGAACGTTGTTATACCTTATTTGACTATCAATCAACGAGTGACGTCTTGTATAACAGCATGTCTTCAATCAACGAGCTACGTAGCCTTAACAAAAAAGACAAGAGAATAGTGGTATCAAATCTCAAACATACACAGTCGAATATCATGCAATATTTTATACAAGTATTATACGGATTTTAAAGGAAGGTAGTGTAACTCAATAAAGACTAGCTTAATCGCCAAGTTATCACATTGGCAATAAATAAAACAATTGGAAGAAATTAACTATTGAAAGAGACAGCCGGAGAATTATTATCATTGCAGCAGTGCACACATTTGAGACAAAAAAAGTAACCATCGAAGTGCTGCATTTCGCCAAAAAATAGAGCCTACTGACATTGTCTTTGTGTGGAATTTGAAACAATAAGTAGGCCTCATCTCAATCTACGCAGATGGTTATCTTATCGTATGAAATACAGACGTTACTTCAAAAAAGAATACGGTTACGTCCTACGCGTGTTATTAGGTCAATCAAGATATGTATGTTAACCAATGATTTAAATTCTGTCAAGTCATCGGTTTTCTGGCTAGCTCAGGCAACCCATTCCATGTTTTAATATCACTAGAGAAGAAGGAACATTTGTACAAATTTGTTATAGCATATCTAACAAGGTATGTGCCTTCGTAACATATTGCATTCCTATTTCAAATCGGAAATCAAGAAAATCATTATTTTTTATATTAAAAGTATAAGCTTGTGTATAAGCTTCTCTTCTGTAATAAGAAATTCTTTATTTGTACATCGCATACATTAAAAGTACTTCTTAATTCAATATTGAAAATATAGGATTAAACAAAAGTACCCGATGAGCAAATTATATATAAAGCACTTCCGTTTTCATGGCATATGGTTTACGAAGGTGTCATGTAACCATCACAAAGCCTTAACTTTAGCCATTAAAGGAGAATTGACTTTACAAGCTATCGGTTATAATGCCTAGGACTGCCACTAGGTTAACGCGCCCATATATTTAGAGTGCACAATCTAAGTTGTTATCAAGTATATTGTGAAAATTAATACAAAAAAAAAATGCTGTGCTTTTCGCTGTAGCGCAATGCATTTTCAAAGCACATTTTTGAGTTTGCAATCATTTTTAGTTCATAGGTAATGATTGTGTAGTTTTTTTTTACTATAAAAGACGTGCTTAACACACTTTTTATATATCTATGTGCATGATTAACAAAACATCTTTGAGAGCGTGTTGTGTTTAAAAAAAAACGAGAGACATTTTTGTATCATTTGTCTTCGATTGAAAAATGCTCCAATTGTTTTTGCCTTGAAACATTTTCATACTGATTGGGGCTTGACACTTTCTCATATTGTGCATTGCTGGTCTCGTCAACATCTGAGGATAACTTGTCGTATGGGTTTTGACTTGATACAGTCTCATATTGACTTTCGTTCTCTTTCTGTTTCCAGTCACTTTCGCTCGAAACTATGTCATAATGATCATGTATGGAAATTGAATCATTTCTGTCTTTATTTTGAATACTTTCATAATGATCATTTTCTTGAGACTTTACGACATTGTCAATACCAGCATCAGATTTTAGCTTTGTTTGTTGGACTCGTTTCTTGTAAGCAACTATACCAGCAATTATCAACAAAACTACAACAGTAGCTGCACCAACTGCAACGCCAACAGCAACAGATACGTCCATTGGATCTATAAAACAATGTAATGCAAATATATCAAAAAATATATAAATATATTTTTTTCTTAGCCTAACTTTACATTTACAACTATATCTTTCAATAATATAGAAGTTATTTCCCTTTTCGAGATCAAACAAATAATAATTTATCAAGAATTAATTGACTGATTGGTAAATTATTAAATTAATTTATGATTTGTTAGGTGCAGAGAATGTTGCTTTGAGAGAGAGAGAGAGAGAGAGAGAGAGAGAGAGAGAGAGAGAGCGAGAGAGAGAGAGAGAGAGAGAGTTGATATAAGTTTTGTTAATAATTGTAAACATAATTCCAGGTCTAAAATGTGAATAAAGCTAAAAATTTAATCACTGCACTATCCTGACTTATCCATTTTTTACACTAAAATATTATATACATTTTAAAATAACTTCTAGTTGGGTTACGGCCATGTCGTTTATAATAATGTTATAAACCTGGTGGTGGCAGAGACGGGGGTAGTGGTGTGTGTAGTCAGCCGACGCAAATCGCCCCAGGCCAGCGATAGACGAGCGGTCAACCGTGACGAATTACAACGGTCAGCCGAGACGGGTGTCAACATGATTGTTCAGGAATGATCGACATCGTGAACAGAGCTCAGTAGCGTCACGAGAGTTGTAGTCATCTGACCACCTAGAGGCGTCGAGCGGCGTTCTGTCCGGTTCGAGAAGGCCAGTAGGGACCCTATATAAGAGCGGAAGTGTCGCAGTCAAGAGGGTCGAGAAAAGGGGCTTAATACAGCGAGGTTGAGAGCCCGGTATACTACAGTCCGGTCGACTACAGCACAGTTCAGCGGTGTGGTTCTGTACGGAGCATTACGACGGTTCAGTGCGGAGTACTGTCAAGTAAAGTTGAGACGAACGGCGTCTTGATCTTGGTCTGCGATCGAGTCCGACACAACGAGCCTAGTGTGTGAAGTCAGTCCTGAACTGTTGAACCCAGTGCAAGCCCGGAACGAGACGGAGAGGCCAGTGCAAGAGTTGATACGGCGGTACGGTGTTATCAAAGAGATATTTGTACAGTGTACGTGCTGCCAATTGTACAGTATTGGCTGTTATTTATTCAACCATTAAAGTGTTACGTTACTTTGGAGCCCTGAGTTGTCAAGTTCTTTAAGTTGGTGGTGTATGGTGCAGTTTGCAGAGAGCCTGGATAGTGAGATCCGTAACAATAATATTAAAGTTGTATAAAAACCAGATCAGCTTAGGCTGTGTTTATGTAAATGTACAAATGTTAATAACAAAATATATATAAAAAAATCAAATTTCATAAAAACTTACTTGTGTCACAAAAATCTCCGACATAGTCAGGCTTGCAGGCCAGACATTTACCAGTGCTTACGTCACATGAGTCATTCAGACAACGACTAGAACATTTTTCTAGAAAAAAAAAATTGTGTTTAAAAAATATTTTATTTTTATAATTTTAATTAATGTAAGACTTCTAACACTAATTTGAATTCATTTATGTGCAGTTTTGTATTCCTATTTATTATATGCTTGGATCAAATAGTATATATTATTGATCAAAATAGAATTGTTAAATACACTGAGAAAAAAAGCCTTTTAAATAGTTACATATAGAATTCTTTCTCAAACTTCAACATTGACGCTAGTCATGTTCATTTTGAGTTGGTACTTCGAAACAGATGATCTATAGATCATCTGCCCTATAGACAACAAGGTCTGAAAGGGGAACTTTACTAATTTACGTCATACTGTGCTCTATTTTATGCACCACATTAGTTTATGCACCACATTAGTTTATGCACCACATTAGTTTATGCACCACATTAGTGTATGCACCACATTAGTGTATGCACCACATTAGTGTATGCACCACATTAGTGTATGCACCACATTAGTGTATGCACCACATTAGTTTATGCACCACATTAGTGTATGCACCACATTAGTGTATGCACCACATTAGTTTATGCACCACATTAGTTTATGCACCACATTAGTTTATGCACCACATTAGTTTATGCACCAAATTAGTTTATGCACCACATTAGTTTATGCAACATATTATTTAAGTTATTATAACGTTTTTCGCCCCTCGCAATCGTTTTTGCTCACTACCCCTCTCCACGGGCCGTATTTGGTTTGTATCACTGGCATTGTGCCTTTTGCTAAGCCAGTAATCTGTTTGTAGTTTTGTACATAATGTATACTTACTGAGAATAGTATTTAACTTAATAGGTTCTATTCTGTTTCCTCTATATTCTAGATCTAATTGCATCTATTTTATGTCACGTCATTGTGCCATTGTTACATTATCGCTTGTTGTAACTACTATACTTTAGCCTATCGACATTACTTGCTTAAGGTAACAAGTTGTTAGATTTCACAACGCACCCCAACAACGCACTCTTTAAGTTTGGCTTTTTGCGTATAATGTTTTGTAATATAAGTTATGAATATATATATATATATATATATATATATATATATATATATATATATATATATTAAATAGTGCTGAGAAGAGAATTAGAACATAACAATAAGGGTCATTTACATTTGTAGAACTTGAAATTGGGTTGAGTTGTTACTGAAGTTAATAATACAATTTTAAATAATATATTTTCAATATATATATATCGCAGGTTGGGCACATATAATCACCAGGCGCCATTGTATTTTCACCCTTCTTTCTGCTTCTGTTGTGTATGACATCTGCAGTCCGTGACCCTTCCTTTATGCTCTCTCTCCATGTGGATCTATTCATTGTGTATCAAGGTTTGGCCTCTTTAGTCACACAAGAAGTTGCAAAGGGAAAAGATCGTCTTTCGAGACGTAAAATGCCATATATATATATATATATATATATATATTATATATATATATATATATATATATATATATATATATATATATATATGAAAAGAGAGAGAGAGAGAGAAAGATTGACATACTAATATATTTGATTTAAAATAAAATTAAAAACTCTACCAAGACACTGTCTCCCATACATTGTTTTGTTACAACGCAAACAATGTCCATCATAACGGTCACAAGTTTGATCAACACATGAAGTACTACAGATGTTTGAGCAATTTTGACCATAGTATTTAGAATCACAAACTATGTGGAAAAAATAAAAAAGAAAAAAATATTTTATCAACGAAATAAATGTAAACTAATATTATGTTTCTAAAATGGTCATCACGACTACGACTGAATGATGAGAAAAAAAAATCACTACAAATCTGCATTAAAGTTTCGTAATAATGTTACTAACAGCTAGCCCATTTAGATGTTTCCTTTTTCAGAGGTTAGTATCTTACATTTTCATAACAGGTCTTCATAGCTTTTATTAGTACAAAAATATGTTATATGAACTTTATGAGCTTTAGCAATTTTCTTCCACATAATAATGACACTTTAATTTATATAGCGCTGTATAATATATATAATAATATATATAAAATTGGCTCAAGGTGCTGTGATAACATTACAAAGAAAACCACGAGAGCTAAAATGACAAAGTAATCTAAAAAATTTTAAACAGATTGGTCTTAATTATCTTCTTGAATGTTGTCAGAGATCAATGGGGGGGGGGGGGGGTAAAGTCCAAACCTTTGGTCCGTGCACTGAAAAAGCCCGCAGACCGTAACTTTTGACGGAGAAACGTGGTACCCTTAGAAGTGGTGAATCCATAGAGCGCAGGGCTTTCTGAGAGACATATGCAGTGATAAGTTCACTAAGGTACAAGGGCATTTCTTTAGTGTAGATACACTGGTGACAAAGTGTCGCCACCTTGTAGTCGAGTCTCGCTTTTACAGGAAGCCAATGGAGTGTGCACAAGATTGTAGTGGTAGAATCTCGTCTTTTTTTCCGTTGGACGATTTGTGAAGTTTTGTTCTACATTCACTGCAGTTTGACGATTCTATCATCAGGTATACCTGTTAGAACGGCGTTACAGTAGTCAAGACGGGAGAGTGTGAATGTCACAGCTAGCTTATTCGTTAACTCGTTGTTAAATATGGTCGGTTCTGGCCTAATCTGCAAAGCCGCAGATAAAGACCCTTGCAGAGTTGATGTCTGAAGTCCTGAGATTCCACTTACAAGCTTCTTTGTAGGATACTCTTAAGCATTATTTAGGCCGCCTCTCTTAGAGAATAACTTAGTGTAAGACATAATCTTTGTAGCACCACATAAAAACATGTACAATATAAATAACCAGCCAACCGGCAGCGTAGCATAGTGACGGTTGAACACTTCCTAAAAGTCACATTTGCCAAATGGGGTGGGTTTGGGCAAACAACTGTAGGCGCATGCCTAGAGAGTCGGCGTGCATGCGAGTTGTCCTGCATTGTTGGGCGACGTAGGGACTTGCTCTCTCTCTCTCCATCCCTTCCCTTTTTTTTTCTGCGCCGCGCTCTCTGTCGCCGCGAAAGTTACATAGGGTAACTGTAGTCCGACTTGCAGAAATAAAGAGTTATCTTTTCATGACTTTTTCATCAAGAGTTAGAAAGTCGGCTTGCGTGCCCCACATGGTTTGGTGACAGATAATTCTATATACAGATATGTCGCATAATCGTTGTTTCTGGATCGGATAACATAATTTAAAAAAAAAAAAAGTGATTTCGCTAAATGATATGTCTTTTTTGAATTCTAATTACACTAACACAAATAAAATAAAAAGAATGAAAAATATTTTTTAAAAATAAAAGAGAGGGAGAAGGAGATAAAACCAAAACATAATGAAACTGTTGCTACTTTCTCTTGTTTTGTTTTTTCTACACTCTTCTTATTTCTTCCTCTACTTTTCAATTTTTTTTCTTTAATTCATCATCTCAATCCCTATTTTCCCCATCATTTTTCCAATTCATATTCACTATCACGTTGATTGTAATTATGACTTTGTGTTTCACTCTTATGTTCTTAATCTTTGTTGTTTTTTATCACACTTACTACGTAGTTCTTTTTTTTTTGTTGTAATTTATTTAAATTATTTAAACACCTAAATCTCGTTCTAAATCTATGAATTCTCTCTTTTTGTTGCCATGACACATATAAAGTCTCTTCCCACAGGAGTGACCATTGTTATCTTTCCATCATTTTTCTGTCTCTTTTTCCACAATTATTTCTTTTAATGACAAAACAAGAATCAATTTTAAAAAAATATTTTGTTAGTTATTGGCGATACTTTTTTGATTGAAATCAAACAAAGAAAGAAATAGTACTTGATGGTATATGTTGAATTAGTACCCGTTATACTTTGTAGAGAGAAAGCTTTAAATTTGAAACTAACAACAGATAACTATAAAATTTTCTATTTTAATAAGCACTTCCCTGGCGAAGTGATACATACGCGAAATCTTGAGAAGGCTCGAGTCCTGGTGCTCGAATTCAGGTCATTCACCTTTTTATTTTTTTAATGCAATTAAAAAGCGATCGCTGTAACATTCACGCAAATAGCTCTTCTTTCTCCCCCAACCCTTTTTCAGCTGGTCCAGACAAGTGATAGGATCCTAGCGTATTAAGAAAGCCAAACGTATAAAATTGCATACAGGCATGCAATTGTTAAATTTGTTTCTAATCGCACAGATTTGTTTTTCTTAGTCTAGCTATATTACAAACTTAATATATGACTAATCCGAACTAATTTATTTAACAATGTTTAACACTAGCTTTGTTTTTTATTTAATTTTATTTCTATAATTTTTTAAAATCTTTCTTTCTCTTTCATTTAGTTGAAAGGTTGTAATACTAATATTATGGGCAAATATACAGGTCCAATCTGGATTTGCGTAGAGCCTTTATTATATTTTTATTACGTAATTCTATCGTGTGTATAGTTTTCTTTACATTAAAAGACTCTACTTACTGATGTTACAAAATTCTCCTTTATAACCTGGTATGCAGTTCAAACATCTTCCAGTTTGAGGATCACAAACATTTTGAGAACATTGCGCAGAACAGGTTTCTCTGCAGTTTGAACCAAAATATGTTACGCTACACGCTATTTCATGAAAAAAAAAATGTTTAAGTAATTTACTAAATAAACCTTTAATTAAATAGATTGTACATAAAAGCAAAATATTTATCTAATTACTTTTTTTTTAAGTAAAAGTAGCGATCTCTCTCTTCTCTCTCTCTCTCACACACACACATTTATTTATTTATTGCCGGAAGTCGTAATGAATATAAGCCATCTTCTACCCGTAGAGTGCTTCTTAATTATGTCTCTCCTAACTGACGATACCAGCGTTGATCCAGAATGTGGTAAATAATTACGGAGAGAAAGAGTTAACGGAATTAGTCTCATTTATACTTTAAAGAAGAGAATACGTTATTTTTTAAACTAGCAATATGTAACTATAAAATTTTCTATTTTCATTGGCACTTCCCTGGCGCAATGGTATTAACATCAACAGATTGCACCTCGGAAGTCTGAATTCGAGTATTTCGCCTTTTATAAAACGCATTTAAAAAAGCGATCATGGTAACATTCACACAGATATCCTTTCTTTATCTCCCAACCAATTCTCAACTTAAATACCCTCTTACAACCATTCGGACTTCTTGCTTTTCTTCTTGGCCCAGATATTAAGTTCTGCGGAACTGTTTTCACTAACTGAAGAAATGGTGTAGGCGCCTAAACCAGTAAGAATAAGCTTCTGGCAAAAAGGGGCTCGTTAGCTATAACTGCTTACACACCTGGGAGAAGGAAAACTC